>NW_019060288.1:704243-747192 GCF_000696155.1 Zootermopsis nevadensis | reverse complement strand
ACGCAGAGGCTAGAGGAGAAATCCTCTGCCCCCGTCGGGGATCGAACCCCGGTCGTCCAGCCAGTAGCTAGTCACGGCGCGTAGGTGGTTACCACTCTTATATCTAAGATACCATATTTCACAACACGAAATAAATAAAAAAACTCAATTCTTTATTGTACTGTAGATTTTGTTGTTTGTGTGATGTTTCTGAAAAAATGCGAATGCAAAATATTTTTAACTGAGTATTAACAAGAATTTCAATTCGGGAACGGCGTTCTAAATTTCAAATACTGCCCAATATCCTCAAAGCAACATATGGACTGTAGTGTTCTGGTTACGTTACATTGCTAAGTACAACATTTCAGAAAACCGATCTCTGAAATCTAGTTACTTTGTCCTGTTTCCTGCGACTCAGCTTTTTGAAAACTACCGAGGAAATAGCTATGGATTCAGACCAAGGAGACTTCTTTTGAGAAAGAAATATTGAATTATACTTTCCTTATATACTACCACATTCACTTTAATACATACACAATATGTAGTGCGAGATAAATGAAGGTCCATGAATCTCTTTCGATAACAACAGAATCATGGGCATTCCAGCCAGCGTTAGACATTTATCTTGTTTATCAAACACCACTGACGACCAATGGCTGGGGAAGCTTCATCAGACAATGCCATCTGGTATCCTGATGACGCCCTGTTCGAACCATATAGGTATATTCCATAATGAAGACACTGACTCCAATCACGTTTACAGGGTACAGTTCTCGTCTACCGTTAATACATAGACTATGTCTCGGTTAAATGCTAAGCACATATTCTGATGTACATTGTCAGACAGTGGTTATTAATCACGTCTGTCCATCTACCACATCACGTTGTTAACAACACCCTCTAATATCCGCTGTTCCTTCACGATGATGTGGCCCCGGGAATGAATCTGAAGCAATAGGACATAAAAGATGATGTCTAACGCACGGTTACTTGATCATTTATTCTAGAAATCAGATTGTGTCTTCGCTTGATTTTCACACATCGACCAGGCTTACGTCGTCCCTTCAGAAGTCTGCCAAAGCGAATATTATATGTCCAACTAAAATTGGCATCTTGATGTTTTAAAAATTATTACGCATTGTTAACATTATTTTTGAAATAAATAGGATATATTATACATCAAAACTTTAAAATATTTAAGGAAAAATAAAACGTAAGAAATGTCAATTACCAAAACTGTCGACGTGAGCATGGTTTTCTCAACATATTAATACATACATGAAAATAGGAAAAATGTAATCACGTTTAAAGAAAATAATTTAAGAAATTGGAATGAGCATTTTAAATTAAAGAGTTAATATGCAAAACGTAAAATTTTAAAAGAAAAAATTAAAACAATGGGAAGTAAATATCGAGGTAACAATCGATATACAGTATTCAGGTTCTATTAATACATTTAGAATTCTGTACTTTCACGTACTTTCGAAGTAAGAAACTTCAGTGTTATGTCAGTCTGATAAAGATTCACGGGGATAAAAGCGAAATAATCAAATCAGTTACATAAAGTACATTGATACCGAAAATATACAGTATCAATAACGTAGGTAAATAATGAGGAGCTGAAGAATAATTTCCAGAGAAATATCACATCCCAGTCGTGACATTTCAGAAAATGGTCTTCTGTTAAACACGCGAGCTCTTTACATCAGAAATCTTACGAAATACCTAGATTGTCTATTTGCTTACTGACTTCAAAAATCCTTCATTCATGAAAAATACTAAAATTCTAGGAATACCCCGAAGCTAAATATAATTTCGCTGTGACCATTTGTTTTTGCATTATATTTGTAATTTTATTTCTACTTTATTGGGTAGAGAAATAACAAGTTTTTGCTGAGAGGCGAACGACCAATATGATGGTCGGAATGGATGTTTTATTAGTTACACGAAGCCCTGCAACTGACGTGGTCACCGGGATGAAAATACTCGTGCATGTCCACACTAGAAGGTAAATGTGTAATTAATGCAACCACAAAGAAATTCGAAATTATAAATCTGTAGATTGCTTAACTTAACATAACTTTCTTGTAAAAACAATACAGTGTACAATACAGGGCGATTATTAATAGAATACAATACATATAAAGATCGCGTTTTACTTCTAAAATGAAGCGAAAATAAGCGATAATAAAATTCGTTGTGTAGACGGACTGTCAAACTAACGTTCGTAAATATATCACGTAAAGCCAAAAATTACTTAACAATCTCAAGTGATCACCAACCAACCAACCAACCAAACACAGCTTGTGCTAAAGACAGATTTATCACACTTAATCTCAGTTTAGTTGTCACATGTTTCTTTATAGTAAAATTCGGCAACCTGTAAAGCAGCCTTAGCCAATAAATGGGTCGTCTGGGACTGTATCTGAATAAAAACTGGATATCAGCATCTAAAATAATTTTAACTATTGGTAAAGTCAAGTATAGCTCCGTTATAATGACACGCGCCTAGTGCGAGCTCACTCTGTTAGTCGCAATCACACCCAGAACCTTCTGCCTAATAATATACGACTACAATGCATACGAATGAGTCTGTATTCGCGACTAGACATTTCCTCTCTGATTAATTCACTGAATTAATGTTTATGGTTTTCCAATTTCCGAATGACAGGTGGTGACAACACACGGTAAAGAGGTGTGGATGGAAGAGAAATGTGGAGAGGAGTTATAGAAGGCGCAGACGTGTGAAGGCAGTTGCATTAGCATGTCCGCTCATCACAAACATTTATCCGCGTTGTGGTAAATCTGACATTTTGCACTGAAATCACGAAATCAGTTTAACCATTTTAACCTCAGTATCGTCTAATATTTAAGAATTCAGCCAGAATCGCAATGAAAATACACTTCATCATTAAAAATATGAATTATTTAATGTTGTTTAAAGAAATAATAGTTGTTTATTCTGATATTAATAAGAACCCCATAAATAAACTTAGTGGGGAAAATTCAGAGTTACTGAATGATAAATCAAGTAGTATATATAGTTAACACGGTGCTTTAAAGGGTTAATAAAACATTAAATCCATGTAACAGCACATAAAAATTCTCTTAAAGTTGTTGACAGATTTCACTGATATATTTCGCACTGTACGTTATTTAAGTTATACTTCATATAAACAAAGCTACGGGAGTTGTACTTTTCTGACTGTACTAGGATTCGATTTTATAATCGTCTGTGTCCAAGACCGGAATCCTAACCAGTGGCAGATGTCAAAGAAAAGGAAATAAATGTTTCAGGCGTTCAGCGAACTTTATAACAGGGCTCCTCAACATTTCTGTTTTCAGAGCCTGCCTCCCGTAATAATCTCATAGAACTTCATGAAATAAAATACAGACTAAATATTACGTTTACACATGGAACAGATTTACGTCATGATTTTACTCCAATGTGGAAGTAAAAATTAACTTAATACTTACAGCGATACGTCATCAAACTATTATAGAGCACAATCTACTTAATTTGCTGACCCTTAGGAGAAACTTACGAGCCACCAAGGGTCCTAGATCCTCGGTTGAGAAACACTGCTTTAGAATATTTATGTCTCCAGAATGGACAATGTGCTAGAGGCTACTGCAGACTGTTCCCTGTGGACTCCACAAACACCGTGCATTTACACAAAGTTGGTTATGTCCATCGTGTTTAGTTACATTCATTTCATGGTCTTCTGTGCCTTTCCTGTAAAGGTCACTGCATCTATAATTTACATAATTTAACGCCCTTAACCGGTTTATATAAAACATTTCCAAATCCTTCCACATTTTCAAGGTACTCTTTATTTTGCACGCTCAGAAGCTAAGTAACTTTTACACTCGCTTTACTCTTCTGAAATTTCCCTTTTTATTTCCACTAGCTTCTTCCAAAAAACAAAATTTCTTTCTGTGGTTTCCCAATGATCAAAAGAAAGTTCCCGAGTAATCAGTATGAGTACTCCTGTCCGCTCCTACACTGAGTTAGAAAAAAAGAACATTAGAATACGCAAGTGCTCAGATAAGGTCAGTAATCTGTTCAGTTCGACATGACCTTTGCTAAGAATAATGTTTTAGTCCACTCAGCAAGTCTTATTCATCAGGCTAATGACATTACAGTCTACAGACAAACATTTTAAAATGGCATACCGCCGCCATTAAAAATGCCCTGAGACACTGTATTTCCCCATGTGGCGTATTCCTTGGTTTCGTATAATTATCAATGATCAAAAGTGATTATTTCCCCCATCATATCAATTGCTCATCTTTAGTACAAACTAATTCTTACAAATTATTTAAATTAATTTCGTGCTTTAAATCTGGTGGCCACCAAATGACATCTATCCTTCCAATTTATCTTTTCATCATTCATCAATCAAAAAATAAAAATGTCGCCGTGTCTCAAAGCTTCTACCACGTGTCACATTAATGTCTTCTCTGTCATTCTATCCGTAACAGAAGGACGAACGGGTAAATTCTGGTAACCTTATAACAAAATGGTGTTCATTATCCCTCCAGAAATAAAGTGTCTCTCACTTCACGTAATTTTCTCTAGCTCCTACTTTTCTACTATCCTCCTTAACTCTCTCTCTAAAGGTCGACTTCGACTCACGTGTCAATAAAAGGAACAGAGGTTCTTTGAAATGCTTTGTTTTAGTACCTAAACCCAATATCCCATGTTTTCAGCCTCGTGTGTGTGCAATAGACCTACGTTCTTTTCCCCGGAGCTCCTATTACACAAATTTTGAGAGAATCGAAAAAGAATAGACTTAAAAAATCTAAAACCAAGACGGATGTTAGAGGAATACTGAACCCTGGACAGTGTTTAAAAGACGTCGATTAAAACAGATTCAGAGGAAGCAAGTTCAGTTTTTTGATGACGTTTACGAGTAGTCGATTATAAAATAAAATATCTGTAGTATATTTTGATTTCTTTTAAACTGCCCACCATCTCAGGTTTACACTTCTTGCAACGGCCTGTTGTGGACAACGTAATAGACCTTCGGAAATTTCTTGACTAATTAAGCTACTATTAGCTTCTCAAAAATGATTGTGATCCTTGGAGCTAATTACCTTTCTTTTTGTTAATGATAGAAAATTTTCTTTCAAAAATTTCACCAAGATTTCGTCGGATACGATAATCAAAAATTACGACTAAGAGAAATATTTGGATCTGTGAGTAACTGGTTTATAATTAAAAAATTTCTTGCAATCTTTGTACTTCATACACTTTACTCGTATAACGATACGTCAGGTATTGAAGTGTAAATGGTTCTACGTTTCAGAGCCTTAAAACACCAAAGCCAAAGGCGAATGCCTTTAGTACGTGTTTTAATGGTCCGTATGTCCTCACCTTAATTCAGTATTGTGGTGAAGTAGAGACGCAGTCGGAAGCGGATGTGACGACTACAAAAGACGATCTAACTTCTTGTGGAGTAAAGTTACTATGACTTGAATTAATTAGGGTCATCAAGTTTGCTGAACTGAAGACGAGCTTTAGAAAACCCCCTTTCAGCAAAGCCGAATTGGAGTAAAGACGACTCCCTCGCCCGTATCAGGTCAAAAATAAGGGATAGGTTATATAACCTTGTCTACTTCTTAGAAGTCTTCGACAGTTTCAACTACAAACATTACCATAAAATAACAAGTAACCACTCTCTTACGAGCAGAATTGTCTCTTACTAGAGATTACGTTATTTTTCTATATGCAACTTATTTAATTATAAGAACGTACATGATTGTGGGTTTTTGTTGGTTTAAGAACGTCTCGTTGACTTGTTTGTTATATAGCAACCCGTGAAGTAGATAAGAGACTGGGAAAGATCAATTTCAAATTATGACGGGGATTTTCAGAACCGAGTGAGTCCACACATCGACAGAATTTTGATATTACTACCATGGCCAATCTAGTGAAAATGCATCATTTCGTAGAAGAACCACATCAGTCTAAGCCTTTACTGCGTATTAGCAGCTCTATCTATAGTCTGTTTCAACGTAAAATGACACGAGTCCTGGAATCGTTACTTTAATACTGAACGAATTAGACTGACCCGCCGTAAAGACTCAATGAAACCCACAGGATTTAAATTTGTCACCACATCTGTGACAAAATACATATAACCACATTCATGATGGAAAATAATGGAATCAGGGAAAATAAATCAAGCTTAAAATAAACAATGTATCTGCAGTTTTTTTTTCTTCAGAAAGTGGGCTTTGAAGACTCGTGTGGTTTTTAGAATGGCAGATTAAATTGTGTGGAGACAATTTGTTATATTCTAATTATCCTTCGTAAGGTATTATCTCAGAATGTGAATGCAGTGTGAGAAATTTAGAAAAATTCTCGGCGTATCAGGCTTCATTCTTTGTCAGGAAGTAAGATTTTTCGTTTGTTACTATGTACAGATAATTAAAATTAAGCGGCTTAGTTTCGAAATTCCAGATTATTATTTTGCATACGGGTCTTTAGTATAACGTGCTGGCTTTTCCTTTCGCCAAGCAAAAACGTGCAGACACGAGTTCCGAATTGGAATTTTCAGTAGGCTAGTCAAATGAATTCAGTAGATTAGTTCGAAGAGGTTATACTGTAAATGGATCAAATCTGCCCCTATTCATAAGGAATGCTTCAGTAAACTGAGAAACAGATAAAAGTTTCACCAATACACTGCTTACGGCTGTGCAAACACTGAAGCATGACATTTATGACTGGGATGACCTCAGGAATAAGATTCTTAAGTTATGACATTGAGACTCCGGACACCGTACATATGGTACGCAGAAGGGAGGAAGTGGTAGTAGACTGGAGATATATAGTACGCATGGAAGAAATGAAAAATGATTATCCAGTTTTGGTTAGAAAACCTAACGACCACTCTGAAGACATAGCGTACGAATTACATTAATCTGGTTCGGGGTAGAACTCCATTGGCTGGATCTTGCGAAAGTCGAAGTTAACTTTCGTTTTACTCAAAACATAGGAAGTTTCCTAACCAACTGATCAACTATTAACTTCTCATTGAGTATTTTTCATCGAGTTATTTACAACACACATGCGATTTAATACTAGTACTCTACATAAAAGTTTTAATGCTAGGTAATCAAATCACTTTGCTCATACGAAGCAAGTAATTGCAGTTTAATGAGCCACGCTGAATTCCAAGTGCCTATAGTATCCTGTCTCGTCCGTTAAGAGCAGCGTGGTAATGGGTAAGGGCTCATCTCATAACAAGACAGATGAAGAACAGATACCGCTTTGAACATTCCAGTGATTAACACAGACATCACACAAAGTTATTCGCATGTGTAATACTGGCATATCAAATGACTGCCTGTCGCTAACGCCCGTTTACTCATTCACAATTAAACATAAAGGCTGATTACTTCCGAATTGCGACAGTGAAGGTTTATATGCCTGGAGGCCTACATGTGTCAATGCGAATGTTTGAACGGGTCCAGAAATCGGTGCAGATAAATTATGGAAACTTGTATTTATTGAAAAACACTGATTCTGCCGAAGGTCGCGGTAGAATGAATAACACTACTTCATCTTATTCGGGAGATGTCGAGTTGAGAACTCTGAAGCTACTGTTTTAAACGAGAGTTTTCGTTGCTTTCCTCAGTCCCAGTAGGAAAATGCCGAAATAGTATCTCAAATTAGGCCACTCATATCGATCCTTTGTCGTCTGGGCTAATTACAAAACGCTAAGTAAATAATATATTACTAAACAAATAAATGTACACATGCTAATTAAACATCTCGCGTATTTTTAGTTGATATGATCGAAACGGCTCAGAAATAGGTACCAGTGACCTTGTAAACACCTTCGTTTCTCGAAAGGTGGAAACCTGTTGAGTAGCTCAGCGACTGTCAGCTTCTCAAAGGGGAGACTGCCTCAGTTACTGATCCAAACTGCATTAGAATCAATCGTTATGTCGTCTTTCTCATTTACGTAAAGCTTTCTTTTAATATTGTGTTCCAGTGATAAAATAGGTCGACAAGACGGGTCGATATATATCTAGAAACTAACTTTTAACTATCCGATTAGATCAAAGAATCCTCACAAAAAGCTGATCTCGTAACATTCGTATACAGAACACCATCACTGCTGGATTTATTATCGCGTTTAATTTTAATAAATGATAGCCTTTTGCAATTTTATGTATTTTCGCCTGGTCTCTCCTCTTTACAGAACGGTTCATACCTCAAACAAACAAAAAATGAACAAGCAGTTCGTTACTGCCATTTTATGCTGCAACAATTCTAGGTAAGCAGTAGATAGACAAACGCCACATCCGACTTTGTACAGTTGAATTCAAAGTAGAGATAAAAACCGAGCGTCCCTTATGGTAATGCCTGCTGGGTACGGCTGTATAAGTGAAACTCGCTGTTTTCCAGAAAGGAAGACAAGAACTAGGAAATTGTCTGTGTTTAATTTTCGGTACATTTACTCCCTATGGTAATACTAACCAGACTTGATGCGCTTATACCGAGTGTCGCAAGAAATATGTACCAAACTACGTACGTCTGTATACGCATGTATGTATGTACGAACGTTAAAAATTTACGTATTTCTTGAATATATTGTAACAGGTCTATACTTTTAAAATTCAACAGCATTTACATCTCCAGATAATGATTGCAACAGAACAGACATACAAACGATTCAGTGACTCTGTTATCGATCACCTTATGAAGGGTTATCGACTGAATATTTGATTTCAGGTATTAAATATTTCTTCAGGCTGAGTGCATAGACTGAATCCACAGCTCCAGAGACATTCATTACGTTTATATCCGATAAACCAATGATATGGTTCAGCGACATCCCATGTTAACAGATATATAAAATCGAAATCGAGAATGTTAATTAATATTTTATATGTTGTTTGTAGCAATAGATAAGTTATTTCGCGAAAAATTTAAATCATGTTAAAGGAAACAAGTTTTATTTTTATGTTTCAAAATTCGATCAAGACTATATCCCACGCCCGTGTAGTTTCTCAAGAGGATCTCCGGCAATCAAACTGGAAACCGTTTTTTTATGTTATCGAAGATTTTTAAACTCGAAAAGAACTGACATTTTTTCTGGCTGCTAATATAAACGCTGTAATAACCTGTAAATAAGTTCTTAATTTAGTGATATAGCTTACTATTAAAATATTTATACGACGATGATTATAGTTTCGACATGCCACTCTCTAAATAAAAATGGAGTTTACTGTATTGCCCTTGTCCTGGAAATACATCCTCCTTTCTCTGTCACACCAACTTGGTAGCATCGCAGTAACGTTTTAGTGCATACAATTTTCTGCGTGTAGCGCCATAACGTTAAAATTCCAGCACTTCGTTTTCGAAGCATCATTTGCAACAACTTCGCAAGCCTAACATTTTCCGTGCTTTGTCAAATAACATATCTCGCATGGCCCCGAACTTAAGCGCCATCCCAAAATAAACGCACAGTAAAGCAGAGTAAAACACTAAGCATTGCTTCAGTAAATAAAAAAAACTAACATACATGTAAACAAATGAGTTGACGTACTTACTCGACGTTGGTGCCAGGTGTTGGAAGATCGCCGATCGTTGTTAAGGTGAGCGTTGACCAATAAAGCGATCCTAGGTACTTGCGTGTCAGCTGCTGATATCCTGGTTCATTGTAAGGATATCCCCAGACGCCGATGAAACCTTGGGCTTCCGATAACAAATAGTAGAAACAGCCGAACCAGTGCGCGAGAATCAAAAGTATGTGAACTAGATTAACGACTCGCCACAAGTTCGGGTACACCGTCCGAGACTCCACCATGTAATAATAGTTATATACCCTGTACACTTTTAGAAACCTAGGAAACCTTAATATCGGCTGTATACCGACGTAAAACTGTAATAAATCAAGAGGTAGCAGGGCGCACAGGTCCATCAGGAAAGCGCGAGAACGAATATAATGTCCAGCGAGTTTTTTTGAATCGTAAACCATGAGTCCCTGCTCAAGGTAACCTGTACGGAACTGGACGGCCACATCTAAGAGGAAAACCGCGTCGCTGAAGCCATCGCACGTGAACCACAGTATGGTGGCGCCTGACTGAAGCTCCGGGAAACTCTGTCGTACGATTAGAGTCCAGAGGTTGTAGAGAACACAGGCACTGAGCAGGAACAGCCAGTAGAAGTAGAAGTTCTCGTCGGGATTCACGACGGTCCGCGGAAGACGCTGTTTTCGGCGACGACGCCTTCTGGTGCTTGCTGTACTCTGGCTGCTCGGACCACCATCGCCGTCGTCCCCTGTGTCCATGGTCTCCTGAAATGACGACAAAGCCACAAATAAAATGACCCAACGCACTTAATTCTAGTATCAATTCAGTCTTATTTCAAACCGAGTCCCTACAGGTAAGTGACATTAAACAAAAATTATCACGACTTTTTCATTCCATATCCTTCTTAATTACATGGGGCAGTGCATATTTAAAAATGCTTTTCTTCGCGTTATTATGTGTTCGCCTTCACGCTCTAGCTTGAGAGAAGTATGCGTCATGGGCCCGACGATGTCTGTCTGTCTGTCTAACAAGTTTCTCGATGGGGCAATGAAACAGCGTGACCTGGGATGACAGTAGAGAAACAACGATCTACGTTATGTGGCCTGAAGAACACATCTGGAAACTCAGTGTACTCCAAACAGTACACCTTTCAGATCTTGTTATTATTAGGCTAGGTTGACAAAAGAGAGTTTTCCACAAATCTGTAGTAAATTTAAATTATTTCAAAGAACATAGCTATCATTGCTGCTAATCCTAAATTACTCCAAGGAGCTGAATTATTATTTAGAATTTAGTAATCGCTCACATGGCCAATAAATCCCCCCCCCCCCACCAACGTTTAAGAACACGAAATTTCATTACAGTGTTAATAATAATCCGCCTCTAGATATTCCCAAGCCGGATAAACCCATTCTACATCTTCATATCCTATTTTAAGATCCATTTTAATATTACCCTCTCACCCAAGCCTAAGTTCCAAACGTTGTATCTTTCTTCCTGGTATTTCGACCAAATGAAGAAGACACAGTTAAAACAATCAAACTTTGTTTGAATTAACAGAACCTTGTCCGTTCTCATGCTCAAGAGTCCTGCATAAAGGGCTTAACTTTGTGTGTGTACAACAAACCAGACAGATCGATAGGTAGCAAACGGATGCTATCGGGTTCTTCCTCCACAGCATTGCATTAACGACGCTTCGGGAATATCACTTTTTACGCAAACATCTCTCATTATTTTCTACATCATAACATCTTAATGAAATTTAATGAGATATTGGAGCTTATAGAAGCTGGCTCTTTCTTTGAACTAAAACGGTGTTATAAAATTATAATTGCAACTACATTGGGACTGCCTACATTTTGTGAGGACTGAAGCATCGACACACTTACACACCTACAAGACCGTTTGTAGACCAAATTATCGATGATAGTTCGGATGGTATCATTGAAATCTGTATTACATCGCGAGACCTTGTTTGATTTACACACTGAAAAGTTGTGATGAAACGATGCTGAGGTCGTGTCACCATAGATCGATTTCAAAGCGATTTATCGATGGCACGGTTCGATACAGTAAGATGATGATTGAGACAGGAAACACTCGCTTTCTACGAGACTGCACGGCGCAATACCCTGAAGGCTGTCATATTTATACTCGCGGCAGTGAGAATCTTAAATATCACTTATTCAAGAATTGCCCTGCAGGTAACCGGTGGACAGGCACAGATTCTATTTCTTTGCTTATACGTGGTTTATTTAACAACTATCATCAGCCTGGGCTGTGCAACAAAGAATAATAAGGACTATTAAAGAATAAAGAATTGTAAATTATGTGGAAAGAAGCGGAATTTTCCTTGAGGTTGTGAGGTAAACCACAAAATATTTTAGTGTGGATAGCTAACCGATATCCGCGCCGAGGTTTAAATCTGGGACATCCGAAATACAAATGAAAATGGCTATCCATCAGGTCAAGACGTTCGACCAAGTGTCGAAATGCAATTTGGTACAAGAGCGTTTATCATTTGATCACATGTGTTCATAATATCAACAGCTATAATCGCAATTACAAGAAACACATAAACCTATAAAGACTTCGTCGACCCACCGTCAGCATTTGCAGAAGGGAATATTCTTTCTTGCCTGAAAATGTAATGCGTCATTAAGACATTCTGACATTGATTTTTACAGTCTCGCAGCATAAAGAATGAGATCAACGTCTGACAATACAAGCAAGTAAATGCAAAGAAATAACGCTTCATGCAGTCTTCCAGCATCCTCACTCACAGTGTCATTACGCCGAGACCGTCACGGTAGCTTCCAATTCCAGGCTTTTGGGCATAAACAAAGAGAATAAGACAGAAACACTGAGTTGCGTGATGCTGCGAGGGATCTGAAAGACGTTTCCTATGACGTGACTAAATCTACGAGGCAGAGCCCTCCTTGAAACCGATGGTTCATTTTCGTGTTCAAAAGAGCCTGCAAATCTTTAAAGCCATAACCTATTGTTGTGGACATTCTGTATTCATTATCTATGTAGGGGTATTTCATCAGACGCCCTATTAATTGTAGCTGCCTTAATTAAATATCATAACAGAACAAGCACATATAAACTGAGAGGTTCTTTAATTATTCTAGTCACCATCTAATTATATTTTTGTAATTCGAAATATTGTACTTAGCGCACTTTTTACAGATACGTTAATCTATGGACGTAATATTATACATCAAAATAAAAGAACAGCAAAGTCATCGTGCTATTATCTTAATAATCTGGAATTCTGATAAGCAGACAATGAGATAAAAACTTATATATGCCCATCTCTATGTCCATTACCTCAAATAATATTTAAGTAAAACACACATAAAATCATCTACGACGACTTCTACATGTAAATGAGTAGTAATAAATGGTAATTCATAGTGCCAAACCAATTATAATAAAGAATTATTCGGTTGCTTTATTACACACTATTAAATGTTAATGCTGTTAAACGTCAAATTATGGTCCATACTGGTTAATATACTCGGTGTTTATTTTAATTTTTACAACTGTCACGCCGTTCATTCACAACGATCAATTCTAGAACTATTCACATTACACTTTTAACAGAGGTTACAAAATAAGCAAATTATTTTAAGTGTTGCT
Organism: Zootermopsis nevadensis; assembly: GCF_000696155.1. Next base: position 734,016 of record NW_019060288.1, on the reverse strand, counting down.
ACTTGTATCTGTACGAAAATAATTAAGTTTATAAGACAATGGTGCAACATACTACACACAGTTAGGTTTAGAGTAGCTACTGAGTACAAAGAGACAGACGGAATGGCGTAACCTTCCCGGAACAGAATATTAATCGCATCAAGGGGCCACAGTCTACCGCTTCAAAATTGTACACAAACGGTATTAAGTGCTGGGAGTATTTCCATTTCAATTCAGATAAAAGAAAAGCAACGTTGCCTACGAAGCCTACTTTTGATGCAAGAGAAATTCTATGACGTGATTCATTTCCGGTTCAATTTCCTGGACTTCCGGCTAAGTGTAGTGGACATGTTAGGAGGGACCGCGAACAGAAGCTGCAGGATGGACTTCAGTTCTTCTAGATAAGAGAAACCTAGAATTTTACTTCTGTCAGTCACAATTTTATACATTACGAGATTTCAACGTAATACGAATGAAACGTGATGCTTATCGATTTAAAATATGGTGTACGGTAACTTTCTGTAGCATTGCTTTAACAGTTATTAACTCCGTATTCTGTATTTATGGGTTTTGTGTGAATTTCAGTGTAAAAGAGAGATTACCCACTTAGAAAGAGTAGCAGATAATATCTGTAATGGAGAAGTCTTGTGCTTCATTTGCGCTAAGGACTAAATTCTTAAGAATTATTCAAACAAACTTAGACTTATATCCTTTCAAACTGTATCCTATTTTATAATAGAAAGTAGTTAAAAGTGGTTGGTGTATAAAATAATCATTTAAATATAATGTTTTAACGCCCAGGACTAACACCAGATGCCATACTTTTAACATATATTTCTTAGTTACGTCTTAATTTATCCATCTGTCTTGTCCCCGGTCTTCAAAGTAGCTCTGACATGTTCGGAAGAACACGGCAATTCTTTCTAATCGCCTCCAAATAAATCGCATTCATTCCGCACATCTACCTCTTACCACTTAATTTAGAAACCTCGCATCTCAAAAGTACTGAAGGACCACGATATTGGTGTCATTCATTTTATGTAATGCCAGGTTACAGGAGTTCGGTTGTTTTCAGTGGTACGAACTTCATTCGGCTATAACGTTACGAGGATTTACCTTCACAGGGACACACGGGCATCATGATACTATAGGCAAACAAGCAACACAGTAATGCCCAGGAATGACTTCTATGTTATGGAGAATGATGGATGGACTATGAGGTTACCTGCGTCTCGGGAATCTGCCTGGTGGAGAACCTCTTGAGGAACGAATCCTCTCTCTTGAGCGGGGGCTTCTTCTGGATCGTTGTAATGGCACCTGACAGCTGAACCGTTGTTCTCAGTTTCATCCATCTCTGGTTGCTCTTTGTCCTGCGACCACAAACAGCAGCATTCACCATCAGATTGTATAAAGAAGGCAGTGCTCGAAATACCACCAAGATAACATAAAAGAGAAATGTTCACAAGTGTCTGTACTCCACTATCTGCTCTACAGTATTGGCAACAAGAAAAGATGAATTGGATTTTAGTGTCTAGTACACGGTTCGTGACCTGGCTGCTCCCGCCAACAGTAGAAGGAAATGTTCGACTACAATACAAAATATTTCGAACGAAACGTCGTCACTTGTCAATATACATGCGCTGAGTCTCAGATCACCTTGTATTTAACCCTTTCAAGCCGAAGATAGAGAGAGAGAGAGAGAGAGTTAGAAAGGCTAGCAAAAGAGATAAATGAAGAGGGGAAGATGAAGAGACACTATTTCAAGGGGCAGAAAGAGCATTATGAAGTTCGAAAGTTCCCAGGCAACGACCGCTCCTTCTGGCGAGGATAAGACAAGAGTGAAAACCTTAGGGTAATATGCAGTAGGGACATGAGAGCAGAGACGGTGGAATTTTGATTTACATATTGATGACTCATCACTTTTTCGCGTTTTTAATTACGTACCCTTTGTTGTACGCGTGTGCCGTGTTGTGACTCGTGATTGTGCGTCATGAAAGATGAAGTACGATGCAGATACTCAACTGCCCAAATATTTAAAAATTCCCCCATCCAGCCTCCGGTGCGCCATTGGTGTGTTCTCTTGTCAGATCACTGAAGAACATTGATTTGTTGAGATATTCCAAAAATATACCTGAAAAGATATCTAAGCTACTAGAAGAGAGAACTGTTAACAGGTGAAGACAGATGAGTCTTCTGCATAACCATCAAACGAAACTGTAAAGTCTCCCGATGGGGAATTAGGATCTCCCGGAAAGACACCAGTGTCAAAGTCGAACTTGAAGTCCAGGTGACCTATTTTCTAGACATAAAATAAACATATTAAATTCAAGACTGGAAGAAAAATATCTGTAGACCTTTTATAAAGGGATAGGCTGTGCTCTTTCAACGAATAGGATTCTACACGCATTTCATGAAACCTGTGGTTTGTCACATGTATTTCCATCGTAACCACTGAAACAGAACATAAAAGAACAGAAAGCGAAGCAGACAGCTACTGTTCCATGCAAACACAGTGACCAGGAACTAATTTCCTGTCTGCTATTTGCCCTTCATATCTTTATATAGAATTCTGTAAGCACTTTCCGGCGATTGGAATCGTGCGTGAACGGAAGTAACTACGAAGGCCTACAAACACTCATTCAATAGATAACGTCGTCCTGATAACCGGAAAAATAAAGGTCTTCAAGCGTACGAGAGATGCTAAGTTACGCTTTTTCGTTTTACTATAGCCACCAGCTTTTAAGCCATAACTCATTGTTCGTGGCTTAGCACAAAAGTACGTAACAGCCTACAAACGAGAGATCAGTAATTTGTTTAATTTTTTTTTTTCTAATCAGAGAATGGTGATGCTATTTTGATATAGGTCTGTGAAGTGTAGTTCGTAATTATAAAGGAAACTAGATCAAATTCTTGATTAACATCAGTGGATTCGTAGACTTCTCTGAGCAATCATTGTAACACTAAGTTAAAAAGTGTATGTACACACATCAAGAGACATTGTTAATATCAGACATCTTAATAGGAAGTACTTTAAATATAATGTACTCGTACTAATAAAATTACTGCCCTGGATTTTGGTTAAAGTTATTGTAATCACACTACACCTTACAACCTATCTTATGTAATTTTGATAATTTCTTCCACTTTTTTACGTCATACGCCATAATTAATAAAGCAGACGTACATATATTTGCAAGGCCAAAATTAATCTACAGCTTTATTTCTTAAACTCAATAATGTCATGTCATCTGATGTAACGAAGGAATACCATAAGAGTTTACAACAAATCTCCCTTATGACAACCAATTAAATAATTTCGTCAGTTTTCTGCATGAGACGAACTTCTATTTCTCAAGTTTTTTCGATGCCAAAATCGTCTAACTTTGTAACACGAAGAGCGAAGCCCAAACGAGTGAAGACAGCTCAGACCCAGCAGCGTAGCAAAACCTGCAACGCTGTTCTGTTGACTTTGAGCCGCGCGTCAGGGGGTTTCGAACTTCTGCGTGGTCTTGAAGCATGCAATTTGATGACGGCAACTAAACTCCGCGACGCATCCATGCAATAAATCAATAACAATATCGAATACGTTTCCCGAATCGTATGAAGCTATCGATATCAATAGACATTCCTTAATAGAGCACTCGCAGCTGAAATAGCATCGAAAGTAACGCAGAAATAAATCACCTACTGGCGCTTGTTGCTGAAGTATATCTGCTGTGCTTCTTCAGAAGTAGAATAGGAAACGTACGAAAAAGCTGTGGGTGCTCCCAGATTTTTTGCAGAACCAATGATTGAATACATAAACCTCAACACGTCTTCCTTTTTCTCCATTGCGGAGGCAGAACGCGACTATGGCTCCCACGTCTATCGGGAGACTCGTCTCTTTTGATCTTTCGAACAATTGTATACGACCAGGAACCCCTACTCCATTACTATAAAAAATGCATATTACAGTAGTGTAATGTCAGCATTTAAGTTGCTAGTGAATCAATTGTGCAAATTAACAAATAATTAAAATAATTACTACTAGAGAATTAAAACCAACGTTCAACGTGCAAAAGGACTAGCTGTATGATCTTGAAATTATAAATATAGCGCACGAGTATAAAATCACCCTGAAAATTATCAGAACTAAACGTGGCTAAATGACGTTCTACTGGGTTTTGATGTCGAGTAGCTGGTCGGCAGAAGCCGATGTTTCGAAAAGAAACATACTCTCCATCTTCAGGGCTGAAGTGGCAACGCAGAGAAGTGAAGAGATTTATATATATAAATTTGTAGGAAAAGAATTCTAACGATTGGGGCAATTCCTGATTTATCGAAGACAAAGCCAGTAATGTTGGCATCTACCGGCTCCAAAACCCAAATGGACAACAAGTTCATCAATTTCGTGAAAACTTTTTATTTCACATAAACGTGTCTTGTCCATATCAAATGCGTGTTGAATTCATCTCCATCATTATTTAAGTACTTTAGATCATCTATGACTCGCACTTACAAGTGGTATATCCTTCAGGCTTAAATCCATACCACATGGTAAATGACATACAATAAGCATTTCGTTAATGTGTATTCATTTTAAATTGTTCCTTTTAAATGTTGTGTAAAACTGAACGAAAATTACGTACCCAGCGTAATAATTCTGATACTCGTGTTCTGTCAAAAACATAACTGATGTATCTCGTGTCATTGTACAATATAACAATGAACTGAAGCAGATAATACGTATTTTGTATTTGGCTGCTGGAGACATGCAATTTTGAAATACTTTTTTTTCAGAAGCTTCATACTTGTACTCTTTACCTGGCATTAATAAAAACAAGTCGAGACATACGAGATAAGCCGAGCTTGTAGAAATGTAGAAAATGAGAATTTCATACAAGTTTTCTATCGTAAACCTGAAAGGAAGATGTCACATGGATGATACAGGCATAGATGGAAGGATAAATACAAATTTATTCCAAATAAGTAGAATATAAGGGCGTGGTCCAGATTCACATGTTTCTGTAAAGGAGCCAGTGGCGGACTCTTGTAAGCACGATAATAAAGAGTTGGGTTCCATAAAACTAGAGATGCTTCTTCACCAGCTGAGCGACTATTAACTTCACAAAGACCGCGTTCCATTAAGTTAGAATTCTGATAGTGCAAAAAACAGTTTGTGAAAATTGACTCAATAGACACTAACTTTATACGTTTTTGGGCTAGACCTAACAGAACATAAAGCAATGTTTGTGCGCTGAAACCTTGATTTATATGCAATATCCATTTACATGCCCATCAGAGGGTCCGTTCCTTCTAGGAGGAACCATTCACCTGCAGTAATTTACTTTCCCTGTCAACCTCTGCAATAAGACGTATTACTACTACGCTGTACTTTGCAAGGCCGTGAATCATTGCAATGGACCGTCTTTCTGCCCGTGCCTCAGCTGCGTTCTGCAATTTGTCTTTGTGACAACTTATTTCTTCGACCACAGAGGAATCACGCTCGCGGTTAAAGGCGTGCGTGGATGAGGACTACTAAGACACTGAGATCGTGGATTCGAATCCCACTAGAGGACCAGATCACGTTTACCTCTTACTGTGTCGTACTGATCATGTGTAGGAATGGTGCAGCAGTGAAAGAGATCTCAGTATGAATTCCTATCAAATGTGTATGAAGACTACTTTTCTTTTATTGTCACGATAAGACGAGACTATGACTCTTCGAAAATTTATATACTCTTGATTTCTATAATTATCAATAATTTTTATATGCGTAATGTTATTTGCAATTATATAACATACAAATTAATTAATGTATGCCACGACTGATATGTTGCACTTAATAGTAAACTTATTATATAATTATATAGATGAGAAAATATGACATAAATGTAATAATTTTCATGCATCGGAAACTATAATAATAATACAAATGATACATGCTACACAAGGCACTGAAAATCAAGCTACATAGTATATCCAAAAATATCCAGATATAACGGAAATTAAAATTAACGAATAACCAATACAACAAAACACATAACAACTAATTAAAATGCATACATTTGGGGTAAACAAAAATAGAATTCCAAACATTGGCAAGACTACGATTAAACAGACAATTTTAAAAAGGCGATAAATTAGAATGTATTATATATTTATAAGAAGCAGAACAAATAATTTAAATTGGTAGTATTGATTTATTTGATAAACTGCGTCTTTTTGAGCAACTTTAATTTTGCACTATATTATTTTAAGTTGCAAACTTCTTAAGCTAAAATAAAATTAGTCAGATGCTATTTATATATTACAGTGCTCGTGATATTTCACACGGCAATAGATATACAGTGTATTAATAAGTGTAGTGGGACATAGACTAAATCATTGATCCAATACCTTCATAATCGCCTAACAAAAAATAATTTGTAATCTAGAGAAACATTTCTGCTACAAAATGGAGTATTCTGGAGTGCATAGCCTTTACAACATAATACTGAACACACATGAATAATGTTTAATACTGAGCGTATTCTCCCATCTCTTAATTTTTTAAATTGCGTTAACTTAGATGTATGAATATTAATTTGTCATTAATATTACTTCCGCAATATGAAATAATTTTATCACGGCTATCACAGAATCAAATTATTTTCTTCCTCGTCAGTAATATACTTTTCAGTTTTATAAACTTAGTACGTCAGAAGACAAAACCCTTGCTGATAATGTCCATTTACTACGTGGATTTCGAGCGGAGAAGACCAAAGATTAAAACTCGAAATTTTTATTTATAAAAATAATAACTTACCCTGTGAAACAATACGAATTTTTAAGTCTGAAGATTGTAACGACAGTATCTTTTAAAGCGGCACGTATTTTGGACTTCTTCCACACTTTTGTTTGCAATATGCCGTATTCTGGAAGCCAGGTCCTGCTGCCTTCACCAGGTAAGGAGTAAAGCTTACACCCGTATCCACCAGATGAGCATCCAGGGACAGAGATAAACTACGCTCACTTATTTGATGGCGGAAGCACAGCCTGGCTTCCGAAACGTTGTGCTTTATAAGAAAACGATACATGAAAAAAGTTCAAAAGATTCGTCCACAGCGTATTTCATTTATCCTACTGCCTGAGGGCAATAAAAGTTTAGAAAATGTACAATTCTAAACGCGTCACAGTATCATAATGACGTAATTATTTGACTATTCAGTGATTTAAATAATTGTCTATAAGTAATGAAATATCGTAATCTGAAAGAAGACATTTGTACATTTGGATTACCACTTCTTATAATAAAATAATTACATTATAAGGAACACAACATTGACATTTACGATCTGTTACTTACATTCCTATTACATATCATATTATGTGATATTTTGTTCATGCTACAGCTTAGTTTACTTCTCGTATTAAATATCACAAACACTACAGAAGTATGTATGTAATTAGAACAGAAGAAGGAAAATTACAACACCATAGCGAGTCAACTCTGATACAGTCTTTGAAGAAATATACACTAATTTTCCGGGTTGTAGTTGCAGACAATCCACAAGTGAAAAGCAAGGAAGTGGAGTAAACAATTAAGTGAACAGCAGAAATATTAGAATATGTGAAGAGGTAAAGAGGGCACAAGACGAATACTGTTTCACATAATTAGTGACTGATATGTACAAGAGTGCAGAGAACAAGTTGGAGTTAAACAGCAAAAGCCATCTAAAGTTGCATCAGCAAGACAACAACGACACCCTTCAGTAGAAACCAATAGAGGGGTTATATTGAGTGACAGATGTTCACAAACATTTCCAAACTGCTCTCGTGTCCAGTTTGCATAAGTGTGTTGGGTTTCGATAACATACGAAAAACAATTCAAATATATACTGAACCATAAGGCTGAGAATAAGTTAGTCAACAACGACAAAGACTGGACAACTTAATCTGGTCAAAATCTTAATAAGCTGCGAGTTATTTTTAAGAATTATTTAGAACGTCACTGAGAACTGTGTTAAAAATTATTTATTTAAATGTTGTAAAACGTAACTATAAGAATATCAAGACTTATAACTCTACCTCATCCAGTAGGTTCATGATCATAATGTATTCATTGGTTACGACTCAGAAACTCTAATAAAATATAATTTAAAACAGACTATATCTTAAAACTCTCCTGTTATATATGCGTGTGTGCGACCGAATTACTCAGAGTTGCAGAGAAAGCAATATTTTTTAAAACTATATAACATTAGGCTTCTCGTAAATACCAAATGAGACGAGTAAGGTTATTTGGTGTACTTACAGGATATGTTATTAACTACAATAATAACGTATTATTATTGACTAGTGTGAATAAATTGAAAATATACACATAAAAGAGTCTTTCTGTACCTCCGTTGACTTACACCACGTTTAACTCTGATCAGCTCATACGAAAGTCGTATACAAAGTATTACACAAGTTTCACTCGCCGAAAATAAATCTAATAAGAGTGAAACTTTCTTACATAATTACCTTCCATCCCAGCGGCTTTCAAGGCATCGAGAAAGCACAAAGAATTTCTTGTCGGTAAAGCGGATGTCTCGCCTCTCAATGCCACTTAACAACTTGCCTTATCAACAAAGTTGGTTTTCCTATCGAAAAACCGCGTTTCTGTTCAGAATATAGTCTCCGTACACGTAGTTCAAAACTTTGTGAATTTTTCCGACTGACTGACTTCCGTCAACAGAAACACGATTATACAAGCTTACAACGCGTATCACTATTATATGCCATTTTAACGTCTAACTTATTGGGAGACATTTGCCTAGATATCTTGTAACACTGTATCAAAAGCGGGAATATTAAATCTGAGTGTGTTGGAAATGTCGTTTTTTTTGCGGAAATGACTCAAAAATTGCGTGGGAGAACAATATTTCTATTATCTTATTGTAGAAGGAATAATTTTTTATAAAATCTTCAGGTTATGAAGGAAACACACTAATATTTCCGATATAAGTTAAATTGATTCCTCAAAGAAAAATACAGGAACTTCTGACTGAAAAATGCAAATTTTAAATAAGAAAATATTTTAATCCGTGCTCACTGTTTCATAATATGTATTGTATAATGAACACAAGGAACACAGGATAAGTTTAAGAATGGTTAAACATAAATACTGTATTTCTTACTAATGTAGAATCAGATATTTATGAATAATTATTTTAAAGTCTGTTCAGGCAAACCTGTAAGTATAAAACAACAGCATACACGTAGGTTGAAAGCATATCCAGGAAAATCTATCGACACGTTTTCAAGTATTATTTACGTTTAGGTCAAAATTGTAAGGAATTCAACTAGCGCCGATTTGCATATTAAAACAGAAATACTGGATGAGTCTTAGGGAATACCGCCAATTTTTTAGCGCACAGGAGCCTAGTTACACACGCAGAAGCAATAAAGTACATTATTTGACGTAGGAGGTTTGTGTTAAAACAGTACGGCAATGTTCTATTTCACTTCTGCACAACTCATGAATAAAGTATAAAATAACTTAAAAACGTCTCCGGAAAACCGTCATGTTAATGACGAAACTTTGACTTTGACTTCTCGAATGGAAAACTTCATTTCCTTAACGTAGCAAAATAACAACTGACCCAGGAACCACGTACTACAGGGAGTTTGATGGCTGAAAGGACCGCTTGAAGTTCTTACAAATTTGGCAGTTATCATTTATTAAATTCCTCGTTGAACAAAAGCATAAATACGCAGATATGAAACGAGCGGTAAACTGGAAGAAGATATGTACAAAGAACGCCAGAAAACAACGTAAAGGAAGGAAGAGTGGAGAAATGAAGAACGCGTAATAATAAGGAGGCGGTTAAGAAGTACAGAGAGATAGAACGATAGAGATAAATTATATTTAGATAGATAAGTATGTACGTACATAGGCAATGCGACAGATAGAAATACAAAACAAAATAAAGAATTAAAACAAATAAAGAGAAAGAAGGTAACTAAAGCTCTTTTTTCAGAAAGGGGTGTATTGAAATTATAATTAATATATTATGAATCTGTCAGTGCAACCAGAAATACTTCTTTCCAAAAACGGGGTATCTACAGGCACTCATTCCACGAGATGACCGTCAAGTGTGCTTACATTAAGATGAAATGGCCCGAGACACAGCCCACGGTTCATATTTATTCTTCACAACCAAGTCACGTCCGGGAGACTTCAATATAAATCGATAGAGGTCCCCGAGATAATGTTTCTCGAAGGTGCCGAAAATGGCGTGCTCAGTAGGAAAAGGAGGGCCTTGTCGATTGACGTTAACGGCTCCGAAGTATTACGAGTTGCAACAATTTGCCCTGACATCGCCGAACAAACCCCACAATAACACGAAGGCCTTGCGCGGAAGACGAGGGTAACATGAAAAACGGACCATGGGACACTTCTCTGCAGCATCAGGGACATTTAATTTATTTGTATCCTGGGTTTACGGATATAACATGAAATTAAATTGTGATACAAAAATCGTGCCATATTAAATGTTATGCGAGTAAAAAGAACTTAAACTAATTTTATGTTTACAAAGTGGAATCACTCAGACTTAAATTCTTAGTCTGGGACCTCCCATTATTAGTAACCTCTAAACAGCGAAGATTTTATGGACCCTGAACTAAGGATTCGGTAAGCTGTATCAGTGACACACACTCAGAGTAGTTAAAAAGACGTAAAAATGCTATCTGTAGACCCCAGAAATCCCTTATAGCTTGTTGGACTATTGCTGAATAAACTTTATATTTTTGTGTACCAGTAACATTCGTTATTTGCGTGTAAATCTGAAACGTCAGGATGTATCTCCGAAATGCAGCCATTTCTAAGCTTGAACAGAGGACAGCTGAAATAAACATTCCACGTTGTGGCTATGTACCTGAATGTTAAGGGGCAAATCTCGTAGTTTCGGGGCTCTGAGGACTTTTCTCAGAAATCAGCGTTATTAAGAACGGGCCTCTCTTAACGTCAGTTTAATCAACATCAATGTTTTGACAGGCTACAAATTAGATTTGAGGAGTTGTGGATGCTCAACTGATGCAGGAATTACACTTTTGTGGAACTATAAGTCTATCACCGCTTCCATAGAAGTCCATCACAGGCCTTATACTGAGCCAAATTATTCTACTCAATTACGTTTATCATCAATTTTAATATTATCCTGTACTCTACGTTTATATCATCCAAGCTGCCTTTTCCGTTGAGGTTTCATTGCCAAAATTTTGTCCCCATTATTCATTTCCAAAATGCGTAATAGACACACCAATCGCCTTTTTTAATTTTTGCCCTAACAACAAAAGCAGGAGAGTAGCTACAATTTATGTAATTTTTACTATCCTTCCATTACACTGTATACTATTACACATTATATTTTTTATATTATATTTTATATAAACTTGTGTGTATATACTTTTTCTTTCACAACTTCTATTGACAAAATTGACTTGAGTCGAAATTACATCATCATCCATATTACATAAATTGCCCTGATTTAAAGATTTTGTTTTGCGTGTTCCTTCTCTACATGTCTTTTTCTTCTGACTAGGTCTTACTTTGTAACTGGCCTTCCGGGTGTTAAGTCAGCACGAACAAAATAAAAAAAATCAATCTAATACATTCTGCTTATGAGGCAGGAATATTTGGGTTTCCGCTTTTTATTACGATCCAATATCTTCGATTGTATATAAGTTAATATATTCTGGCAAGGAGAGGCTTGATGCAGAAAATAACTAACATTTCCATTGCACATTTTTCATCATTGGCAAAACGAACATAAACCTATCATCGCAGAGATAGGAAGAGACAACTGTGTTCTGAGTATGACCGTTCACTATCAATTCCACATCATACAAGTGGCCTTTTGTGAGACTTGTATCATCGCAGAGATAGGAAGAGACAACGGTGATCTGAGTATGAGCGTTCACTAAATTCCAGCTAAAGAAAATTGGGCGTTCGATCGTGTCCCTAATCTATTTCTTGTTATGTTTTCATACTTGTATGTGGTAAACATAGAATTGTCCACATAAATGTAACAGAAAGGGCACATTAATCTGGACGTAAACGTGTCGCACAGCTTTGGATAAAGTTTGTGAATATCTTTAACATATCATTCAGTAAGTAATTTAATACTGATTTATTTTTACCTTTTAACGATGTCCGAATTTTAACCCTATAAACTAAAAATTATTCCAGATTCTTTATTTGTGCTAATATTTATATTATACCTAACACATTTCGAATGAAATGTTTTGTTCCTTTTTTGATTATTTTTGTACTGTGTTAGGCAATATCTTAATAGTGGTAATGTATACGTATATTTGTAAAAAAAAAGTCTGTAATTGCAACCTACATCTATTACGGAAAACGCGACCAACATCCCTGCAGTGAAAACAACGTAACATTATAATTGGCGATTCAATTAAAGTTATTGCATATCACAGTAATTACTTGAAATGCATTGTGTAATATTAATGACGTTTGAATTGCTCTATAATTGTGAATATGTAAAATGGTGTAGATTTGTAGAATGTAAGATTAGAAGTGAGTTTTCTTCTAAAGAGAGCAGACAAACTAATTTTGAATTTCCCAACATCCTTACACCCCATATACTGCCTTTCGGTTTTGTATTAGGTTACTTACTGAATCACATTATGTCTTGAATATCGAGAGAGGAAATGAGCGAACCATCACTGAACCACCATGAAACCAGAAACCAACAGTAGCACCAAGCCCGAGACGACGACAAAGCAACCAAGAGCGGCAGAGGACGACAGTACAAAGCTACACAAGTTACTACCTCTTGATCTTCCGGAGTCTCGTGTATAAAGCCATAACGGCTCGCAGGTTCTGCCACTTCTGCTCGCCCACACTTTTCGACCTACTCTGATTAGCAAGCGGTGGAGGTCTGCGAACACGGGAGAGGAGCATTTCAGCCTTGTAACATCCCTCTAAATGTGTTCACTTGTATCTGCAGGTGGCAACCATTTTTTCTCAGATAATTAAAATGGATGACATATTTTATCCTTCTAAAAAGTTAATAATATACATCACAGAGAATACATATTAATATCCACAAACATTAAAACTGAAAATTAGAAATACGATTAAGTAACAGCTTATGTAAGTAGCATGCTAAATGTCCCTAGATAAAGAAATATATATTAATGTAAGCAAGTGAACATGTCCAAGAATAAAACTGTAACTGTGTTACCACTCATGTATTTGAAAATGCCTTGTTACCATATTGTGAAAATAATATACGCATAAGTGATCCAAATAACATACACCAGTCCTATTACAAAAGCAACTGAGGTCAGTTGATAACAAACCAGAACAGTTGGGCCCACTAGATAGAGCTAGGGCCCAACTGTGTAGGAACCTGAAGACGGAGATAGAGTCCCATTTCCGAAATGTCGTTTTACGTTTTATATTTACTAGACGATGGATAATATCCAAGGAAATTTTTATTCAGAAAAATCATTACTTTGTAAATTTTTGTTTCCCTCTTAAGCTAAGAAATAAACACTAAAGAGAGCAAGTGTTTTAGGAACATGCACTGCATTCGTAGAATCAGTAACATTAAATTTCGTGACCTCAACTGATTTTGCTACGTTCACTTCATATTCCACAGAAATATATTAAATTTAACTTTATATCGAAAGAAAAACGTAATTAGCAGGCACACTTAACATTTACAGAATTCTAAAATTAAATCCTTTAGTACAAACTTAAGGTGGTCAGAATGTGTAACTTTATAACTCCAAACCAGTAAAAAGTGTATACATTACAGAACTATAAAAAACAAAATACTGACGTTTTCAGCCAGTAGCACTTCGTCAAACAAATTGCAAAAATTTTACCAGAAAATTTTATGGAATTTCCAATCGTTATATTGAAGTCTTGCAAGTCTGACAATGCAGCTGATGTTTGCTGAAAAAAATACGATGAAACAAAAATTCAACATTTTCAAAATTCTACTACACAGAATAAATTAACTTTTTGAAGCAATGTTTAACCTTTTAAAACAGGCGTTTGTCTTAATCACATTTAAATTACAGTTTCGAGTTTAAATAAAACACGGCTTTTGTCTTTCACAAATTCCAGTTTCTTTAATTATGTTTAAGTAAATAACCAGGGTTTACCCTGAAAATCATAAATATATTCAGTGAACAGAATGCAGATTTACTGATGTTAGAGCAGGTAGTACATACTATATGTAGTTTCTACTAGACTTTAATAGATTAACGTTAAATAAAACGAATGGAACAAGTTTTAGAGCACTTCATGTCTAACAGCATATTACTTAAGCAAACTTATATGAGTCAGTAGCTGTTACATATTTAATTTAACCGTGATTAAACTGTAAACTGTTAAGGGACACATGTGTGCATTTAGCTGACAAATAATGTGTTGATGCTACTGGCAGAAAGTGTAAAGTCTTGAATTTAGCAGTTCACAGAGGATTAAAACGAAACGATACAACGGTCACGACGAAGGCAATTAACTCTTCTATCACAGTACATTTTCATTAGTAGGTACTCTAGGATAACTTCTGGGACATATATATATATATAGCGGGTGTACTTTGACTGTACGGCGTCGTGGAACAACTATTTAACTTCAGACTGCCAACCTTAAACCATGATGTTAACAGTTACCAACTAGATTTGTTTAGTTTCTTTCGTCACACTCTAGTCCCAAGGCATAGATTATGGAAACAACGTGGTATTTTCAAGGGACCCCAGTTTGTATACGGACGTTGGTATCTACCCATAAGCCCTCACGGCGTTACAGCCCGGAAGACACAACATCGACATATTAGTCTCCGTGAGAACATCAAGTCTACCTTGTTGCTTTCGTAATAAAGCTGATAAGTTTTTAAATTCCTTATTTCCCTTAATTTCTAAGCAATGGACTTAAATTTAGAAGTATACGAACAAAAATATAACATAATTTAGAAATAAAATATGACTGGCATTTCGTCACGTGACCTGAAACTCACTCTTTTCTTTCACCATAATGTTTTCTTGTATAAAGATTCTTCAGGAAAAAAAAAAAGAGGAAACTTTTTCTGTTAGAATAAGAGGTATGTAATGCATAGCTCTGCAGTACAAAAGACAGTCGACGTCTTTGTGTTAACTGATTCATGCTTCGGCGAGTACAAACCGTAATAAATTCACACAGAATGGAAGAATTAGCGCCTAATACAGCGCTATGCAGACTTCCATAACGCAAATAATACTTCTCAAATTCAACATCATACAAGTGGCCTTTTGTGAGATTTCAAAGGCAAAGACACATTAATAAAGAAAGCTATGAATTCGTTATATTATTGGAATGTATTTTTCTTTTCAAGTAATCGCCCAGAAAACTAGAAATAATTTATACAATTAAAATAATAGGACTATTGCTTTTATGTCTTTTAATAATCCGCGTATTGCAAGTTTCATTTATTGTTAACTGGACCAGGAACAGTGTTAAGTTTCAAGAGCATTACTGATGTAAAAGAAAGAATTTTAATTCGAAAACGAATATATAAAATTTCCACTTGCCGGTCATTCTAAAGGAACTGAAGTCTCATCACAGACACCTTCAATAAAATCACTATGCATAATAACTGAACATGGGAAAGGCGGGGCCACAAGCATGTCGAGCTATTTACATTCATTCGGGATCTAATTAATCGGGCATAAATTCCAAACAAATTAACAGCATTAGTTATATATACACACCAACACTGAAAAACAAATTGATTCTACGGAAACAATGTGAGTAAAGCTGAGGGAACACTTTTCGGGAAAATTATTAACGGAATCAGAACTTTCAAATTTTCAGGACGGCGAGTATGAAGATAACTGTCTTTTATGTTGTTACACCGAGTAGTCTGGTACGTGCTTGCTGCCTCCATCATCAGGGCGATGAGCCCTAATAATGGACTCTGAAAAATCGATAAACTTCTACCAGCCTACTCGACACAACAAACCTTTGCTCGTACTAAGTATCATGCGCCACATTACAATTACACCAAAATCCAATATCGACGGGAAATATAAAAAAAACTAAGATTTTTTTCTTGATTTAATCATAAAGGCATTTGTCTTTTTTACTGTGGATAATTAGTTAAAGTGCAGTACGATTTAAGACAGTAAATTTATAAATCCATAAGTAATTTTAACCATAATTTTATTAAAACTTTAGTTTTTATTCACAATTTCCTAACCTAGACGATTAGAATAAATTAATAATTTGAGAGTTCGTCTGCAGACAGTTAAATACATCTACAATTTTCTCTAAACTTAGAATCAGCATGGCCTCTCGATACAAACAAAATGTAAGATTCCATTTCCTTAATTAAACGAAACACTCAGTTTTAGAGGAATACTGAAATCTTGGGCGGTACTAATTAGTCGTTCCTCTTTATAAGACAAGCATGTAAGTTTTTCTTTTCTTACTCTCACAGTTGAGAATCCCCTGACTCTACAAACTAAATGCGAATTTATATAAAGATATGTTTGTAGAAATCCATGCGTTGATTCCATTAATGTTTATAGTTTAGAAAAAATTCACTTGCTATTACGAATTTATTTAATCTTCAAGATGAATGACACTTCAGAAGTCTCCAGAGGTTTGAAAAAATCCAATTTCCTTAAAATGCATAGGCGGAAGTCATGATTTAACAGTGTCAGACTTATCAAGTTTTCTACTTTTATATTATGGGAAACAGCATTCAAGATTTCTGCAGTAGTCTGCAAACGATCGATTGCTGTCTGTATTGATGTAAGTAGCAGACCATTATTTACGTGGACCTAAGGGTAAACTTTTCCAAAGAATCTTCCTTAGCGAACAAAACACACTGAATGAGTCTGTCTCAGTTGTGGTCCCCAGAGGGTTATATGAGTTCCTGTCGGGATTACATGCATCTGTAACACCAACTGTCTGCTGCAAGGTGAATACATTAATTAATACGACGTACATGCTATTGCAATTAGCCACGTGCTTCTTACAAAACAGAGTAGCAGGTATCTTTCTGCGCGGTGGCGCGAATTCCCTTTTGAATATCAGTTGAAGTTTATGTGTAAGCATATATCTGACAGACACATAGGGTAATAATATCGTTCAATGTACGAGAAACATAATCTTATTACTCCACACAAGAACAATAATACATCTACTATAAAATCTATTTAGCAATTAAAAATAAAGGTTGGGGGTGGAGAGTGCTTCAAGTTCAGTAGCTTTAAACTTAAAAGTCTCTGAGGTAATCCAAACAGTACCTTTGTCCAGGGCTCTTGTCGGACGAGGCGATACTGTCCCTCTTGCTTCCAGTTCCTGACGCATCTTCGGCTTCCCCACCTTGTCCATCCTCCTCACCGTCTTCCTCCCTTGAGGTTACGAGGGACTGGACCCCGGACTGCCGCGGCGAAGACTCACTGGCACTCCCTTCCGACATTGTTCCGCCTGCAACGCCGCTCGCCGTGGTGTCATCTCCTGCAGTGGATGAAGACGTCTGCCCAGGGGGCCCTGATGACGGCCCAGGTCCGATCCCCGTGCTGTCCACCATCATGGGGCGATGGCGTCGCAGAGCTGACGGCGGTAGCGGAGAGGACGAAGATGACGAGGAGGCAGGACCGCCGCCCCCGCCCCAACTTTCCGGGGAATGGTGGAGGTGGTGGTGAGCCGAAGAAGACCCTTCCACTTTTTCCACCTGCACACAAGAAGACAGCCAGATAAGTCTCCTGTACACTGAACTAGTTGCCAGTCATTACGCATACTTCATTCCCTAGTTTCAATTTCTTCAAGACGTATCAAATTAACAGGTTATTTCAAAAACTATGGCGTCAAAAGTAAAATTGCAGCTTAGATGCAGAGGTCTGCGTCGTGTCCAGGGTGTGGCAGTTCAAATTACGGGCTGCAGACAGGAATGTTCATATTCCTCGAATGATTTTGTGCCCTGTTTCTGTTATCATTAAGTGCTGTACAAACAACGAAATAAATTCATTCACATTAAAATATTATAACATGTTTTTAGAACGTTATAGTTTATCATCATAAATTCTGTAGCAAGAAATAAAGAAAAAATCTGGTTGTTTTCCTGGATGTTGTGCCGTATGATCTTCACACTCGCCGTCTCCTGTCTCACATCTACGTTCATCTCAGATGAACACGCTTTATTAATTTCTCCCTTTCCGACTTTCTGAAGCAAGAAGAAAGAAATGCCACATTTATGACCGAAAGTTAAAAATGTAAACGTCAGAATTTGAGTGACAGGGCCTTTCGTTACACAGAAACAAAGAAACGTTGTTGAAGTGAAGAGAATGGTAAATATTTGCACAACTGTCCTTCCTCAATGGAATCACAGCAGTTACAACGTGTAAACAAACGAAGGCGACGAGAGTTTCGCCATCTCAGGGGCGTTACTGCCACCCGCAACACAACTCTGCTGGACGTAAAATCATGGATTCTTGCGACTGGATTCTGGGCCACGAAGTAACGCACTGATGGTATTGAGATAAACATGAAACTACTGTTATAGAACGAAATGACAAGTATGGAAACTGAGGCCTACTTATAACGTAACAATTACGGAGCGTTTACCAGAATTTTATCCTTGACTTTTGTGGCTGGCCGACGGATACCCCATCGTCTTACATTGGGGTTCAGAAACGCAAGAAAGTCTTCGTGTGAAGTGCCCGTTATTGCTGTGTAATTCTGATCAAAACTGGAAAAATTGAAAAACTTTTGTATAACCTCTCAATATCAAATTTCATTAGCATATTTTCAACCGTTCTGGAGTTGTTACATGCGTACAGACGGACGGGCAGCAGATCAATTTATCCCTCCGCCAATAAGATCCGTGCTATCACACTGACCGCATACTGCATTTTTGGAAAACACTCAATCAATATATTCGCCCTGAAGATGGCTACTGCCATGTTTGCTGAAACGACGCGTCTTACCCCCGAAAGCCGAAGTTTTGCAGACGTATATTATTCTAGGGTTTAAAGCATACACGCCCTTTTAAAAACAGACCTTAAAGTGGAGTCAGGAATGGAATTTTCTGAGCTTCAGGTCTTTCAAACTTTTTCCTTTCACACTTCTCACACACAAACATCAGTTACACGTCAAATAATATTTCTAGCCGAATTTTAAAGCGTGTATCGATTTACAACTTGTCGGGGTAATGTGCCAGTGAAAAGAGGATTTTACTTTCCCTTTTATCTTGCTACGTGAGATAACTGTATACGAGTTGATCTAAGTTGGAGTAAAATTGTTATCGAAATGGAAAACACGAACAGAAACATATGATCCGGGATTCGTATAAACCTGCATAACAGAGATTCGTATTACCGGCACTAATAAAAGTAACTCTCTTTCGGCTATCACACCACTGTATCTGTTATGTGCCCTTAAATAAAACAGAATCCTCAGAACACCGTAACTGAATTACTTAAAACACTTGGATCGTATCATAAATCACTTCTCGCGTGCTTCCATAACAACGCTTTGTGTATCTTATTACTCTTGTGATCGCTGGTGTGTGATGCAGTGGATATGTAGGTTTGATATTAAAAACGTCTCCTGCAGAGTTTCCGCTCATCTGCGGCATTGAATCTGCTGATATCAATCTGTAAAGTACTATGCTTTAGTACGATTTTGTAGAAAGAGGTTCATGAAAACAATGGACTAACTGCATAGCTATAAATTGTGGTTATAAAAGAAATCCTTTCTCTAACCATATTATTCTTGCTTCGAAACTTCGATCACAGATTAAATTACATTAAAATCATTTTTGTATTAATTAATTCGTGTTCCGTAATCATTATCTCGGAAATAATGTAATATTTATTGAAGTATTATGTTGTGCCTCCCAATGTGAGGGAAGAACATATATTGTGGGTGTTTCAGAACAGGGTTTTGGCGATATTTTTACCTGAGAGGAACGAAATACCAGAAGTAATAACTATGATGCTGAGGGAAATATTAATTTGTGATCGTCGCCGAATATTATAAGAGAAAACAAAACAAGGAGGGGAATGCAAACGAGCATGTAGCACGCGTGGGGCAGAAGAGAACCGAATATGGAAATTCAGTGTGGAATCCTAAAGGAAAGAAACTATTTAAATCCGGGACAGAAACTGGATCTTATAGAAACAGAATATTAGAGCGTGACTCTTCAGAGCACGGCAATGAACAATCTATTTCCACAAAAGGCTGAAATTTCTTGGCAAACGACCATTATTTTACCAAGGAGGGCTCTGTTTCATAGAATTAGAGATAGAACTATTTATCATTTTCAAAAGTCCCAGTACTGAAGTAGGTTTACGTGGGAGTGATAGAAACACGCAAAATTTCTATCCACGTTAAAAGCAAAAGGACAATAAACGTAAAAAATTCTACCACACAGATAGAACTTGTCGTGTTTTAATTTCATCTCTAAAAATTCAATATTGCAATGTGAAAGGTCAAAATTTCCATTCCGTTGTATTTCATTCTTAAATCCTGCCTCTTAACTCGTAATAAGGCGCCGAGAGTATGAAGATAAATTACATATTGTACGACACTCTAGCGTGAGCGAAGAACACCGTGTGGGTTCGTTCAAGTATGTCTGTCTGTCTGCGTATGGAAGTTTCCAACGTGCATGATCGGGATTCACTGACCGTCCAGAAAATACACCTTCTGGATCTTGTTCTCAGAGACAAAACGCAGAGTTCTGAGGTCTCTGAATGACGGTGAATTCACTGCAAGTGTACTGACTGATACATACACGAGTTCATCATTAATGTACATGGAAACAGGGGGTATTATGTTCTAACCTACTCCACGCCCTCTGTTATTACAGTAGCATTAGACATGTGATAGATAATAGGCTCACACCAAGTGACTAACTCGCCAGGCGGATCGCCTGATACAGACTGCAGCATACGATCGATGTCTCAAACTGTGCAATAAATTAAAAACAAATTAATCCTCCTCACTCGCATTCATCGTGTGGAACAGAAACTGGTGTTTGTTAGGAACTTTGTCGGTATGGTTTACAACATGTGTACAAAGGGTTTGAAGGAATTACTTTTTTTAATTCACTATCTCCTTAAAATTCTCGGTGGCAAAAAGAAACCCCATTTATTTAAAATATATTCTAATATTATCCTCCTAATTTACTCCCAGGTCTTGGATGTGGCCTTGTCTGTCCAGAATTTCCAACCAAATTTTGTGCGTAATTTTTGTCTCCACTATGCGCGCTACATGAACCACCCATTTCATCTTGGATTAGATCCCAATAATGTTTTACGAAGAGTAGGCCTACAAATGATGGAGTTCCCCATTAAGCAATTTTGTCCAACCTCCCGTCACTTTATCCCTCATAGATCAGAATTTTCTCCTACATATCCTGTTCAATCTGTATTCTTCCGTTAACGTGAAAGACCAAATTTCATACCCAGAGAAAACAACAGGTACAACGTCAGTTTTATATATTTTCACGTTTGTGTATTAGACAACAGATGAAAAGGTGAATGCTCTTAATCACATTGTAATACGTATTATCCATATTAAACCTGTTTTAATTTCCTCGTGAGTGAAATTTTAATTACTTACCATCGTTCGCAAATATGTGAACTTTCGACACAAAGTTTTGGACCTCGACGTTGGTACGGTAGATTGAACGTCGATACACTGTAGGGACGAGCAGTACTTGTAACACAGTGTGGCCCGAAGAGTAACAGATTGATTGAAAACGTTTCACTACGAAATTCAGGGAGGCCCTGACCAGGGTGCCTAACAGGCCCAGGTCTGGGGGCGGTACCCTCCCTCTCGAAAAACTCTCGTAGTCTGCGAGACGTACGGATGCCTGAAAGTAGCAGAAGCCATACAAAGGAGCCCTTCAACATTGAACTTCTAACTGAAAGTTGATTCCTGTCATCAGGGAGCCAGCAGTTCTTCGCCCGCCCCATCTGCATATATACATACAACACCTTTTGCTAAGTGAGAGCGCCGACGTAAAATCTAGATACAGTTCCCCTACATTCTGATCCAGTCACGCAATTTTTGGGAAACCAGACCGGTTAGAAGTGTTGCTAACATAAGCAGGGCGGATCACTAACAAGACTGGGGCTGCATGACAAGAAGGAAAGGAGAAGTGTAATTCGGAAAGCTTTTACTGTCTATGTCCCCTTCACACCATTACGGTCGTCAATCAACAAGAATAATGGATTTGAAAACACAGTCAGGCACTTCATTTACTCGTCAGCACAATGACACAAGTGCACATTTAATATCCAGTATGTATAGAGGGGATATCTGAAGCCACTGTCTTGGGTTTAGAATAGAGAACGCTATTTACCTGCGACGCTGCATCAACTGCCGATATTGTGACCTTACATGGCACAATATAAAAATAAGCAAACTAACAAACTGTTAACACTATAAATGACACTAGTTCCAAACGCGTTTCGACCTCAAGAGGTCATCATCTATTGGCAGAAAGTGGATTTATAAATACAGCTGTGTCCTAAACATTTCTCTACATTGTATATTACAGCAAACATAACCTCACCGTACCGCAAAGAAAACACTTCACCATTGCAAAGAAAAAGTTTAAGTAAAAATCTCTGTTTACAGCGAGAATCACACGATATGCGTAAACACACAATTCAGAGTTAATAATTATTGAATCAGGTGGGGAATATATTTACCACTGGGATACAAAGGGTTGAACAGACCTCTATATTATACGAAACTTAAAGCTTAAAACAGTATTTAAAAGACAAACTATTATCACCCAAAAGAAACTTTTATAATCAAAATTTATTAACGGCAGAGTAGGTCTATAACATAATTTAGTTGCCAAAATCTCTCGTGTTCTCCGGTTAATAAACAAGTGTAAAATGCATTAATTATAATTGCATTATCTAGTAAGGACTGGAAGATAAAAAAATTTAACTAAAATTACAAAATGTCCAAAAATTAGCGGACGATTTGAACTTCCCACGAGGAAGAATAAGAAGACAAGACGGACTGATCTCTATTTCGTAACGTTTCAGGTTCTCACTGCTGGGAATCTGGGGTTTTGCTACGTGTAACGCGGTAGAAGTTTGCAGACGTTTGACGGGGGCAATCCTGAAACGTAGCTCAGATGTAACAGTTTCTTGTAGGAAGCTTATGAACTAACATCAATAAATTAATTAACCCAGTAAATAAATAACTTACAATAAAGTAATTATTACAGCAAATAAATTATTATGGTTAAACATTAACAGAAATACTGATAATATAACTCTGAATTAGGTGAATTCTCTGCTGATACGGGTTTCTTTAACTGTCTCAAGTTCAGAATATACTTTTTCGCAAATATAAAATGTGCATACGTCGGAAACAAGGAATGTCATCCGAGTCAGAACGTGACAGATTCGTCTTCGGTGCTACAGAGGAATGCAAGATTACGTCGGTTTACACTTCACTGGGACATAAAAGAAGACTAAAATAAGAAAGGTAAACGTGTGCGGAGAAACGAGATGCTGAAGAAACAAAACAAAGACTTTCAATAAAGCCAGTGTTATATCAGGGGTAGAAGGAATATAAAGTTACGAGCTTATAAACACAGTCTTACAATACAGCTGTTTTCATTGAATCTTGTATCCAGATACAGCTTGTCAGCATGAGAATACAAGATTCATTTTACTGAATCTAATTTAAAATATAAAACGGCAGAAAAATATTGTAAGTAATGTACACGTTTAGATTAACCTCTGGAGAATTTCTTCGGTTCATCTGGCAGACTTCAGTAAATGGAGGGCAAAATCTGAACTGGACTTTTATGTACTTTTCAGATTTGATGTTGTGAACGTTCGTGCTTAGACGGGGGCTACGTGCAAAGCTTAAAAGACCTATAGGAAGATAAGAACGTTGCTGCGTTGGACTGAAAACTGTAGACGTTTCGAAAAAAAACGCGTTTAAGTCTTCTCCCAGGGAAGCAAAGAATTTCTGAAACTTCATCCGCTTTAAACCTTTATTCGCTCTAAGTTCTGTGCTGCATTCACGGACTAAAATTCACGCAGTTCCAAAAATTAAGTCTCGAATAAACTTCTTTATCACTAAGAGCTTCTGCAAGAGCACTGACTCCTATTAAAACATTTCGAACATATATTTTAACATCGTCTGATTATGGAATAAAGTAATACAACTTCATTCCTTTCAAATAATCGCGGTTATGGGGCAAGAGACATAGCCCTTCGTCCGTCATAATCTTAAAATAATAAATATCATACATTTCTATAGTCTCTATGAAGAGAATACTAGAAGCCATGCTATGCCACCACTAGTCTGTTTTAAATAATGTCAACATGGCGATGGTGCGAATCTAAAAAGTAGGCTACATTAGCACCAACGTCGTTCAATGCAGGCTCTTAAAACGTAAAATGTTGACCAAGTGTTTTATAATGAGTTTTATATTATTGTAGCTATTTAGTCATTCAGATACATGTATTAAACACTGAACTAACAAAATACACCTCATCGATAGGATAAATTCGTTAGATAGTATAAATTCGTCCGCTGTGTTAAAACTGTCACCAGTAAACAGTTAATTCCACTCAAAGCACGGATTATAAAGTAGGCGTATTCATACAAACAGAAGAAAGAATCAATAAGTTTTTGTTTACATAAAACAATAACTGAAATTACATCGGTACCAGAACATTCACAAACATAATACAACAGAAATAATTAAAAAAAGGGGCACGACTGTGTGCTCGTAACTCAAATCATTACGTTCTTTATTTTAATTTGATAAAATGCAGACGATGTACATGGGAAGCCACGCCCATCCTTCAGAATATTACATATCCTATACGTATTTGATGAGACTGGTGGTGCAGTCTGCATCAAAGCTGTTATTTTAGTTAGTATTGCCCAACTACAATTATCAATTTATGTTAAACTAAACCGAAATGTGTCAAGTCTATAAGAAACACTTCATCATATCTACCTCCAAAACGTTCACGACATAAACATGCAGAATCCATCACTTACTATACGCTACTTCTTACTAAAACCGTTACTGATATGCAGGAAAAACAAACAGAGTATTCAGTGTGATGTTTCCATAGTCTTACGTCGCTAGAGTCGTCAACAATAGACATATCAGCTTCCGAAAGTCGTAATGGTAAATTTAGTATTGTTAAAAAGGATCTGCATAAGTTTGCTGCTTTCAAGTGCGACAAGGCTGTCGCAGAGCTAAATAAATAACCGACAAATTGCCTTCATCTAAGCGACACAGTCACTCCATTTTGGACCACGTTTATCAATTAAGTATTCGTCGTTACATGAACACAAACAAACAAAAAATATTGGGAATTTTTCAATGAACTTTCAAATTTCAAACTAAGATTTTACACGCACGTACGGCAAATGTTTTTATTTGTAATATTTAGTCAGTATTATTGCTTCATATGTAGAACCAGGTAAATTATTAAACTCTACAGTTATTATTAAATATAAACAATTATATCACATCTAAATGTAACATCAACTGACTCTACGATACGTCCGTAAGTTTCAGAAGGAGCAGGCAGCCTCAGATGTGAAGGACAGCAGAATATAGAAGATGGCTGTCTTCTGAGATATTGCACCTTGTGGTATCGTAGAAAATTACCAACATTTCAGAGGTGCTTACTGCCTCCATCATAATTGCGATGAACAGGACTCACCCATTAACACCTCTGAAACTTCGGTCAATTTCTGCAAGATTATATGTCGCAACATTCCAGAAGACAGCAGATTTTGTCGGGTTGTCGGTACACGTTCTGTCGCCTTGAGTGTCCAGCAACTTCTCCGACATGACTGTGTAGCTAATAGTCTAAACGTGTATTTGCAGGCGCTCAGTGTTCTCTGAATCGGATTACAGAAATAAGTATAATGGAAATACAGTGTATACTAATGAAGAAATCAGAGCTCCACATCCGCACGTATATTTAATCTAACCTACTACTACGCTGATTTCCTAAAGTGCATTCTCTTAGCTTATATCACACTAATTAGTTATGCAAGCAAACAAGAACCGAGGTACAAATCTTACAAAAGAAATACCATTGTTCGCCACAGAACAAGGTTACTAGACTAGCAGCACAGTGTTAATGAGATGAATCAATTTCTACGTCACAACATCCCAGAAGGCAGTCGTCTTCAACAAACAAAATTAGTCAACTTGCTGGAGATTGGAAAATGGCGTATTCTCTAGATCAGTGGTATTCAAACTTTTTTGTTCGCGTACCCCCAGATATAATTTCTCTTCAATTCTGTGCCCCCAAAGTTGTTGGTGTATAATTCAAGTTATACATAGTATATAATCTACATCTAAAATAAATTAAATAAATTCCATTACTGATTTTTCAGTGTTTATCATAAAATAATATTTTTTTTTAAAATTTCACGTACCCCCGGGGGTACGCGTACCCCAGGTTGAAACCACTGCTCTAGAGAACCTCAAATCCCAAGTAACTCGAAAATCGATTCAGATTGTCATGATGCCACGCACATTTATTTTCTACAGAATCAAGTATCAAATTAAATTTATTATTTTCAATGAAGTTTTTATTTGCTGATGCCAGAGAAGACATAAGCAAATATATAAAACTGTTGTAAACATTGCATTTATAAAACTCACATGTTCTACCGTAGATTATACACCGTCTATTCCATTATATCAGACTGTATCAAAAATTTCATTCATACTAGAAAGTAGAGAAAACTTCTTGTAGACAGAAATTCGACTTTTTTGCAAATCTTCTTTCCTACTTATTCCTCTTTGCTTTGAGAACTCTGAAGTGGAAGCTGGAGTAAATCTTTAACTTTGCTATTTCAAAGCTGTTGCTGAATCTACGTAAAAAGCTCTTATCGCTTTCCGTAATAGCAATGACGAGACCTTTATTGGGGTCACAGCTTGTAATACTGCAGTGCGCACAGAAGGGCGTATCAGGAAGTTGGCGGAGTGCGTGAGAAGAGACGTGGTAGGTCACTGGTACTTCAAGGTTTAATCATCAGAAGCATAATCATGTACGACGTCACAAAAATATATATATACACACAAGGTTAATATCTCGCATCACATGTTTATACATATTTTTGTAATTGTAATAAATATGAGAAAATATTCTGGTGTTTTCAAGTTTCATAAACTGAGACAGTTCAAAATGAAACATTGGTTTTGTTTCTAACTCTGAAACATAAAACACGGCGCTACAACTCAGAAGACTCAAGATTCTAACAGCAGTTAACAATATCAAACATAATTGCACAGGTAGAACAGCTTTAAACGTACAATAAAAACATACAACTTACATTAGCCATTTTACAGATTGGCGTCTGTTCGTGTCAATGGGTAGTCTGCACAAAGAATATCACCAATAAAGCGAAGCCAGGATCCAGCATTATCTATCTTATGCAGTCTCTACGTACGACAGCTAAAAGGCCCACTGAGAATGTGTTCTACACAACATCACGGTAAGATCACTTAATACTGAAATATAAATCACACAGACGTTTATAACTTAAACAGAAAGTGACAGGATAACTAAGGTATATTCCTGGAAATACATCAGGCGGGTTTTGATCAACGCCTTTTATTACAAGGAAGATGCGTCAGTGCGAAAATAAATTTTTATGTCAACCCTTTCCAGCTTTACTCACCGTCCACACTGAACCATAAATACATGACGTGACAAAAGCGAGGCAATCCTTTGATAAATGAGTCTCAACACATCCAAATAAAACACCTCCTCTCCAAATATATCAATGTGACAATTGTACACGTCACTGTCAAATACGTTTATGACATGAGAGAAGGCAAAAAATTAGCTCCCTTTGTTTCAATTATGGCTTCAGTTATATTGGGTCCTCGGGTACAGTTATTTTACGCAAGCGATAATTTTAGTAGACAAAGTAATTGTCTTTCTCGAATAAAAACGTTCTTCTTGTGTCAACATTTCTTGAGATGTCTTAATAAATTGTTTAGGTGTAAAAAAGTGATTCACAAAAGCCTTCATTAGTTAATGGACCTCTTAAAACGGCCAGTTTCTTAGTATGTAGCTCTAGGAGTTTGCGAGTTATAACCTAGAAAGCACGTGTGGAAAAGATGTAGTGCTATATTTTAAGGCCTAGAATGCAAATGCCAACGTTTCAGAGGAAGAGATTGCCCCCGTCTTCAGAGCCGACGTAAATTAAGCCTTGAATTTACTGAAGTTGTTAGTCAGTCCTGAAGAAGGAATCAGTATATTTATCCGAAACTCGAAGCAAATGTGTATTCACGTCGTCATGTATCCCTGTGGAATGCAAAATATGTAGCGTCAGACTTTCCTGTCTGCTGATAGCACCAGTGCCATTGATCAGACACTGGCCTTCACAGTGAGAGTTCCTTTGATGATGCAGTTCAAACAGTGTTCACAGTAAGAAAGGTTAGGGTTATCCCCAAATGTCACTATCGCAGCTTGCCAACCTCTGCACATATATCCCTAGAGACGGAAACTCGCGTAGATATAATATGTTGCTTCATACGGAACTGAATACGAATTACAGATGTTCCTCTACTACTGCTTTTTCACGAATACAAGTCCGGTGTACCTTAACCTCACTGTTAAATATTGCTTTTGAAATAGACTCTTCTTCTTCGAATCTAATGAACTCGGCCCAATGTGTTGTCCAGATTTAGAACTGACTTCTTGAAGTATAAATCAAAACATTATCGTCTTCTGTGATAATGTACCATGTAGCCTGACAGAAGTTTACCAACGTTCCAAAGAGCTTACTACCCTGAAACGTCGGTAAACTACCAGACTACACGGCGAAACGTGCAAGAAGAGTGTCGTCTTCATACACGCCGCAGTGGGAATTTGAAGACACAAGATATGAATAATTTTACACAACTGATAGGACCCCTTACATGGGGAATCGGCTAATTACGTACACATAACAGTAAGACAGAGAAAAGAGGCGGGTGTACATCCATGTATCAAATGTGATTCGAACCCACGATTCCAGTATTACATTGAAGTCCTAACACTTTTCTGGCATTCCAAACACTGCGCAGGTCAGTTGTCTACATAAAATTAATCTCATTACTCAAAGAAACTTTATTTTTTAAGCAAAGAATAATATATATCACCATTAATTTTGAGAAACTTGTTGTCATGCAGATGACGAAGAGATTCCCCGCCATATATGGAGCCCGAAATTTCGTGAGCGTTCAAAGTGCCCCTTGGTGGACCCATGTTCCGTTACGTAGCATGTGACGAGGTGTCAGCTCCCGTCCAACCCTCAAGCTAAAGGACCACTTTCTTCGTCTGTCTGTAAATGCTTATTCAATGCCTTCATCCAATGCTACAGAAAATATCAAGAGGCCGTTTCCAATACTTGCAACATGAGGGCGCTCCGTACCGTGGTGATGACAGGCCCACTAACACTTCCCCTGCAGGACGCAAGTTTCATTTGTCGCCTGCAGCAAAGAAAGACTAATGGGGACAGACAAAGATTACATGGCGCGGGAGCATTATTCTGTCTCCTCCGATCTTCCTTCACACACTTACGCTGTAATTGTGTCAAAGGGAGTTAAGTGGAGCAATTTTTTCCCGTTAATTTCTCTCCCCTAATTCGAATTGTCATTCTTCGTTTCTTTCTTCGACTTACTCAATTTCACGTTCCCATTCCACATTTTCTGCCAATATTCTCTGCATCGATGAAAAGACTTACTTGGTAAAGAAGTTAAGATAGGGACAAGTGGGGGGGGGGGGGGTGAGTAAA
>NW_019060288.1:689020-704223 GCF_000696155.1 Zootermopsis nevadensis | reverse complement strand
GTTAAATCAAAACTAAAATTATGAAATTTGTACGAACCTCAGAAAAATGATTTTACCCAGATGACAGTACACATATAATTCCAGAATAGAACAATCAAAGGATATAAAGCGATATCGAACATGGACAATGAACTCAACTTCTGGTATTATTTCATGATCTTCGCCAGCAACGGACTTTTACATTTTACCATCGAAGATTTCCAGCTTCCTGTGCCATACAGACGCAGTATAGATATAAATACAGGCCTGGAGGGATGTGTGAACAGGACATTGCCTGGAAATTGGTGTCTCGCTGCTGAAAGATTCGTGCAGTCTCCGTACCATCTCTCGGAATCCACCACAAAGTTGAGTCTCTGAAATGAAGAGGTTTCTACGTGACGAGCATCATGAAGACTCGGTATAAGGAAAGAGACACTCTAGAAAGTCTTAAACGAGAGTTTAAATTATGGTTTCATCCTAAACGATGTGCCTTAAGTATATAACGCAGAAAGGAGTGCATAAGTTTGGTCTACACAGAGATTCCAAATGCGCTGTTTGCGATCTGTAGTCCGTTATCGGTATATTAATACTCTTTAGAATAAATAAGAATTGTGAGGGCAGTGGTATGGGTCTATTCTCGAACCGATTATCTGTGTTTAAGAATCAGAACAAATAGAATTCAACGTGAAAAATTAAAGTTCCAAATTCACGTCTATAAGACGCCTCGAATATGTAAGTTCAACGCTGAGGACCTCCAAACGAGAGTTATAAAGAAATAAGAAATATATTGGTATGTTTGGTGGTTCGGGGGGTGAAGAGGATGTCTCTGTAGCAGCTCCAGTGGTCCGCTGCCGCGCAGTCTGGTCACCTTGGCAACAACGGGGCAGGAGGCTGGGGACACTGATGCCAACATGGCGGCGCAGGTAGTTCCTAATCCTTTCCGCAGCTTCTCAACCCACCCGTACAACATCGCAGAGACCGATTTCTTTTTTACGTCGCTTCCATTACCCCATTTCGTGTTTAAATAACTTAAATAAATGTATGAGATCACAATGGTGTATGTTACCTCTATCAACGCTTGAAACAAAAGACAGATTTTCATGAAATTTTGTCCAACGTTTAAGATGACAGCATTTTAGGATGTTGCGCCTTGGAGTCTCCTATAAGTATATTGGCGTTTGAGACGTGCGTACTGTCTCCACACTGTTTGTAAGTCAACAATTACAAATATTTCATAGTTGCGAATACTTGATCTGTAAGCTACTTTGCCTAAGTTATTCTAGGCGGTAATGATGATGATGATAATTAGGATAATGATAATAATAATAATAATAACAATAACATCAACAACTCCAAGACTCGATCTGTTTATTTTTCCACGAAACAAACATTTATGACGCGAGAAAAATTCAGTCCTGTGGTCATCTACACACGAATCCAGTGGGCTAACCTACGAGCAAAACTGGGTTCAAATCCTGCTCCAGGCATACGTCAGTGGCTGTTGTATTACACGGACACAAAGGAGTGCTAACAAAAGACGAAATTTTTTTTCGAAAAGTGTGTCAGAAATTTTTTTCCAGTAAGTCTTTTATACAAGCACGTGCTCACACACTTTCCTTGCTGAGCTGTTTTCTTAACAAAAACTGCTCTTTATAGCAATTTACACCAAGATATGTTGATACTGTAAGAGCAAACATTCAGAAACACAAACAAGTTTAATAGACTGATAACAAAATTCTAAGGCGATATTCATCTCATCGCTAGACAAGCGTGTTAAATTCCCCTAAAACTAATAATGATTCGTGAAAGTTGCAGAAGTAATTCATGCAATTATTTAATTCCTCGCTTACTAAAGAAATAAATGTGACTTCTTGTATTCGTCAGTAGCGTATAACATAGAAAAAGAAACAACTAAAATATATAAATAAAATTATAACAACTCTTCTAAAAACATAGTAAACTGCGCAAGAATTATTTTACAACACCAATAAAGAAAGAGAAAAGAAGAGTTATTTAATAAAGGCATTGGACGTGACAGACACCAAAACTCTACATTCTCTCTGGATGGAGCTGGGTCCGCACATTGTTTGTAAATGTAGTTCTTCTGTACCAATCAATCCAGGGCAAAGTGTCAGTGTGCTGTCAATAAATAGAAATGGTTCATTGTGATAGCTTGGTCTTTGATGAATGTGGCACTCTGTGACCACTACAGTCATTATATGGGACACAGAATTAGCATTATCAGATTCAAACCCGGTTGCATTGCCACTAAGAGAACCAAACGTTTGTTGCAGGAATTTTTCTAATAAACGTTGTACTGTGCAACAGACCTACGCTGTCCAATGAGTTAATTATTTATTGTCAGCTCTTAAAATGATTACAAGTACAGTGAAACCGAAGCAGTTTTGCGAGATATATAGGGAAATCATACACTATATCATGAGTCTGTTTTTATTATTATTTAGTGTTCTGTCTGATGACAGGTCCATATGAACAGGATCCTTCCATCATTTTCTCGGTCTGGGACCTGTTCATATACGTTCTTGGCAGATGATCCAGAAGTGGTTTGCCATTGCCTTCTTCTGTGTGTGAATGGAGTAATTGTTGGGATGCCACGGAGAAACCGGGGAAGCCCCCCGGAGGAAAACTCCGTGTTGCCTAGACCACGGCCTTGCCCAACACAAGTTATAAATTCGGGCACCGCCGGGAATTCAGTGTCATTCATATACGAATTTGTCATATTACTGAAAGCCCTTTTCTTGTACTGTACCTCCTCTTAGGATCGCAGATATATTGCGCCCAGTAACAACACAGCCGCTCTGTTTTGATCTTTCTCTTATCGCCACAAGTAAGTAAATTAACAGGCTGTGTAGGTAGCAGATTTTGCTCCAGCTCGCATCCTTGTTCTTGCATCCTACCCTTCATCCGATCTGCCAGATGGTGTAATCACAACAACAGTACAGCGTCTGGGTATGACAGAAACTGCTATAATGGCACGTGGAAGAAATCTCGATCAAA
The DNA here is from genome assembly GCF_000696155.1 of Zootermopsis nevadensis. The sequence continues at coordinate 701,226 of NW_019060288.1, read as the reverse complement.
CATCCGGGTATGTCGCTGCTTCGTGCGCGTGACTTATCCCGTGATTGATGAAAACACTCCGTAAATGATCTGTGTAGCGCACCACACAGCTTGAAAATGTAGTTCCTATACACTTAACACCAATTCGCGAACAATTCCAACTAAAAACGGGTCTGTATCAGGGAGACTAACTAATTAAGTGTTCGTTGTTGGTCTTCTGGGTTGTAACGACGTGTGGTGATACTGTCTTCATCTTCAGGGCTGAATGACATTTTGTGTTCCATAAAGGCGGGGAATTTATTGACAACATAAGCGATTGTTAGCTAATCAACAAATATTATGCTCCATGAAGCTAGTTATAGCACATGTAGCCACTAATAATTATCGAAAACAGATCAGTGGCCACATCGCAATAAGCATTGTTTTATTAATTAATCTCTTTTCTGTTGAAGTATCCACATACGAATACAGTAATCTACATCACAGGAAGAAAGTAGTGGGTTTCGTATTCGCCATTTGAGCAAGCCGGTCTGAAGTAATTTCAAAGACAAAGGCCAACCAGAACAACCGTCACAAACCTTCTAATGTTATCAGCACGCTTACAAAGTTCTCTCACATCATAAACACAAAGAACCAGCCTCTAATGTAATTACCAGAAATAAAATGAATAGAACAGTTACATGGGCGCCTTACAGATATTTCTCACCATTTGATCCGAGATTTTAATTTAAGTTAAGGGATATTTATCGTTTCCCCTTAGGTAAGTATGTGAATATATCATTACAAGTACAGTAGATGAAATTATCAAGATTCTATTTTCATAATAAATCTCTTGTCCATCAGAGTATTCTGGATAACCTCAGTAGTTATTACAACGTCGTCGAACAGCACACGGTTAAACTCGGGTGTTGTGTACCGGCGCTCAAAGCAGAGACAAGAAATCCAGAGTACCGAATCTGGACGACGGTGATTGCTGTTAATTCTGACGGAATTGCCAGCTGAGTTACGTTTGGCACGAAGTATTGATTTCAACTGTACTGACTGCATTCAATTGAATAAAATACTCGACACGTTTTACTGTCGCACATTAAACACTTACTGCATCACACAAGTTGAGGTGTAGGAAAAGAAAACGTCTAACGCCGTTGTCCCGTTAACTCTTTCAAGTCGAATGGAAACTGCAAGTAACAGTTACTTTAACGGTCAGTAACACTGCGTTCTGTACAAACAAGTTTCGTACAATTATCATCTTAAACAGAGACTGTTTTCTTAAACGGCGTTAACCAATCGATCTTTCTAACGGTGGAGTGTTCGATTTCTTTGCGGTACGGACCAAATTCTTTTTAGAGGAGTTTTGACAGTGAAGGGTCTGTGTGACTTAGAAGTCAAAATGATATATTTTTGTCCTTTTAATTGCGCTCTGTGTATTTTTCATCTCGAGACTTAACAATAAGATGCAGGACTTAAAAAGCACTGAGTGCAAGAAATAATGTCAAATATTTACGATATTACTTACGATATGCTTGTCAAAGGGAATTATTCTGAAACTAAGGAAATTTTGCAAATAGCAATATCTGATGCATAACAAGTGTTTCACCGAGGTATCATAGTTATCAGCTGGAGGCATTTTAAAGAAACACTGAATTTTCTGCATGTCTACTCTTCCAAATTTTAACGCACATACATAGGCCCATTTACATAAAAAACTTCCGTCAATGCATCAAACTAATAATGCATGCATGGATTCATAAATTAATACATTACTCACATACGTTTAAGTATAAAAGACACACATTCATAATACTGTTGTCAATGTCAATTTATAGTTAGGTAAGGTGATTACTCATTACACAATTTAATTTTGTTGCAACAAATAATTTATGGAAAACTTCCAAATTACGAATTACTTTCGCTTTTAAAACAAGGTTAAAGTATTGTTTTATCCCGCAAAAGAGAGCTTAAGTTAGAAACGAACTTGAGCTACTTTCGTTCTCACATAAACTAAAGCGAATCAGAAAAAAAGTTCCCTTTACTGCACTGCTTTAAAACGTATGCTTAAGGTCATGGAAACTCTTAGGGGAGACCACGAAGTGTAAATCACGGCAGTTAACAACTCCTTGTTTCAGTTAACTGCATCTTTGTTCCTTCAGAAGCAGCCATTCCGAACATGCTCATTGCATTTTCATTACATCTTATCGACGCAAAGTAATTGCATTTTCATATATTATTTTCCGTCCGGTCGCTTCTTACTGCTTTTACAGCTTTACTTTCATCATCTTGCCAACTTTGTCAATTTAACGGAGTGGCAATAACCACGCAACAAACGTGATGATCACGAATGCAGAATTGAATGTAAAATAGAACTTTCTAGCATTCGTTAAACTCTTAGATCTGTTAGTCTAAGTCCAGTCTCATGATTTTCCCTAGAAATCTTCTCTTCAGCACAATGAAGGGTCCAGCCGGCCTCCTATCCGATACGTACCCAACTTGTTTCCTTAGGGGTAAAGCAGACAGGGCATGAATATACCCAGTCACTTTCATATACTGCCAAAGTTAAGAACTCTTATAAGAGGCTCAAAGGCAAAGAGTTCCAGTTATTCTAGATTTAGGCGCCGGAAGATGGATAAAAGGTCTAATTTACTCTCCGGTTGTCTTAATCCTGTAGCAAAAACGCGGAGTATCATGCAGTTAAGAAGCTGAGTGGCCCTAAAATCATTTGGCCCGTGACTGCAAACAAAATTCCAACAAACTGCACATCGTAGTAGTAACGAGTTACCAACTAAAATATGCAATCAACGAGCGTGGGAGGTATAACAGAGAAACGTGGAAAGTAATTAATCACTCTTTTTCTTTAATGGATGTCTGGACTACAAAGCGCTTCCCCTGGAAGTGGCGTTCGAGTATCCGGACTTTAAATGCAAAATTACGATTACCTTCAAAAGTGACGGTGATGTGTTAGGCCAGGCGCACGAAAAACATCGTCCGTGAATCTCACATCCTTTTTCCACGAACTTGTAATGGTTTCCTTTTAAAATATGCTCGTATAAACACCTGAATATTTTTAAGCATTAAAGAGAAGTTTTTCCGAATCTGTTTTACTTCGAGTTTTCTGAGTTTATACTGTCACTTTGCAAAGTGAGAAGCAAAATTAAGGATTCATTTAATTTAGTCCTGTGTGCATACCCGCCCATCAAAACAGCAGGTGGTATTAAAATTGGATTGTGGTTACCTCAACCAGGGTGCCCAACAGATAGACCATCTATCCTCTTCCCTCCATTTTACATGAAGAAGGAAGTAGAATTCAGCTTTCGAAACCTTGTAGTTTTTTAATGTTATAATTTAGACGACGGACAAAGCTCCAAAGTACAATCTTAATTATGAATTTTCGGGTTTCATAAAAGGCGGGAAATTTCATGACTATCTTAATAACTATCAGCTTATAGAGAATTTCGCGCCATGGAGTGAATCAGTTTTCGATAGAGATTGAGCAATGTATCTCGGTGTTTTGCAACTACAATTTAGACAAACAGGCTTGAGAAGGAATTTGCTCAAATACAAAGTTTCTTATCCACAAGTCTTTCTCGTTCTGCATATAGAAAGTCATTAGTGTATAATAGCAATAATCACATATTTCCACAGATATGATCACATTAAACACATAATTATGCGGTTTCTGCACTCCATATATGAAATAAGCCCATAATGAGAAGTCATGGTCATATTTCTTTTAAGCAGTGATTATTCATAAGAGAGCCTCACTTTGTTTGAATAAACAAGGTTTTACGCTTCACACTAATTCACTCTGTTGCTATAAATATTCAATACTCTTTCTACACGATACGCGTAGTTTATCCAGTCAGATCTTTCAGACCAGGATTCTCGTTTTATACGTCGTCTTACATTGAAACATGTACAAAATGACATTAAACTGCAACTGACGTTTCATTGTGCACTAACAAAATTCTATGCAGATTCAGACCGTTCCACTACCTCCAACTGTGCATCCTGAAAATGTCCTTATAAGTCAAGAATAAGTAGTTCAAACATACATTTTATTGGCTGACAGCTCAACTGCACTGGATATCGAAGATTGTTGCTGAATGTAATAACAATTTATATCCAAGCTTAAAAGCATACAGAAGTGTACATCACTTCGAGAGACCATGAAGTTTACAAATGCCGTATTTGAAATAGGTTATATGTTAATAGAAGAAATTATATACTCAGGAAAAGTAATTCAAACCCAGGACCACCAGCATAGAAAACAGATTACTAACCACTTGGCCATGGATCCCTTCGAGACATGGCTGAAGAATGTATCATAAAACATTTTGTCGTATGTCAAAGATCACACAAAATTTGCTGAAACACACTTAGTGCAACAAGGCGTCAACGCTGAAATAAATAATTCCAAGAATGAATGTGTAAACAAATATAAGAACAAAGTTCTCTTCAAGAAAGGGCAAATGTGTTTGTTATTTTGCCCCTTTCTGGTTTGTGTGTAGTTTATTTTGCCCCTTTCTGGTTTGTGTGTAGTTTTATGTTTATGTGTGAGCATAAAGAAACGAGTGTCTGTGTGCATGATTTTCGCTTAGATGCTTGTTTAATTTATGTATTTGCGGTTTATGTTATACTTAATGAATGTCAGTAGCTCAGAATCTACGGCTTAGAAACAGACCTACAGAATAATTAATGAATAATGAATTCGAAATAATATGGAACAAAGCTATCGTGGTCTAATTAAAGATACTACAACAGAACTTCAGTCAGGACAGCCCATTCCAGAGCCGAGATTTTTACCAGCACAGCACGTAACCACCAGTTCTTGCGTATGCATGCATGCATGTATCTGTAAATACAGGGCAGGTATCTTCCATGCCTGGGGGTGTTGCCATGCACGTTATATGAAAATGAAGTCGTAGTATGTTTTTTTAATTACCAAGCCTCAGATAAACAGCCATTGCTCCGCTGTGACTCGCCGCACGTGTCTCTCGAATATTGGCTACTCGGCAGAAAGCAGTTTTGGTGGCAACTGTACCAACACAGTCATAATAAAGTTATAGACGAATCTCGCCAGCGGTAAATCAGAGCAATTTATACCGTAACATCGTATAAGGGAGGTTTCACGGGAGAAATCTCAGTGTGGGAGGAGAAGAAACCGGAAACGTCTAAATTATTAATGGAGCGAGCAAAGTAAGGACCAGTGGACGGAACACGAAATCCAAGTGACCTAGTTCCTGAATCGGCAGCTGACAGAATATTTTATAATTTTCATCAACGTTTTGGCTTCCAGCGTATCTGCAAAACTCCTACGAAGTTAAAAACTTACGCACAAAAACAAATAAAAGTGACTATCTTACGAGTTGGGCCAAAGAGTATGGTAGAAGTAGACCTGGGGTTTCCACGGCGGTGAGTACGTTTAAGAGGTCCTTGCTGCCTCCATAATCAAGGCCTGCAAGGACCCCTCAAACGTTGGTAAACTTCTATTGGACTACACAGCGCTAAAATCCAGAAGACAGCGATCTTCATAAGGTAGAAATTTACTAACATTTCAGGCTTCCTGCGTCCATCATCAGGGCGATCACCTCCCCGAAAATAGAGGCAGCAGTCACCTCTAAAACATCGAAAAACTTCTACTAGACAATTACCACACGACGCAATAACGCAGGAGACAGCCATCTGCACACTCATCGCGGTGATAACCTCAAATCCCATCAAACAGGTGTTGCTACGATAAGTTATATTCCAAATCTAACATAAGGGAGCAGATGAGTCCCACGCGTAAATGATACGATACTGTTGCAAGGCATTTTAAATAAAAACGGTTTGAAGGCGTGGGATTAAATAATCTGCTCAGTACAGATTTCATGGCCGGCTCTTGTAAACACAAACTTCTAATCGGAAGATAAGCGTAAATGCAATATAAGAGATATAGGCGTTGATAGGAAGATAATATTTAAATGGATCTTAAAAATAAATTAATTAATTATGATGCAGAATGGATTCATGTGGCTTAGGAATAAGGTGCAATGGTAGGTTCTGGTGAGCACTGCAGTGAACCAACGATTTATAAGAAAGACAAGGAATTCCCTCACTTTTCAAGAAGAATTATGCTACAGAGATTAAAGTAGTACGTTAATCTGAATATTACATACAAAGTCTATATCACTGAGTCACAATTTATGTTTCAACTTGTCACAGTTTATGAACCTTTCCTGCGTGACAAGTCTTGTCCTGGATAAGCCTTTTAATTAACCTAATTAAATTTGCACTCCCGTGTGTGGGATTATTTATGACTAATTTCATAAAGTGTAGATGTGCAAGGGAAAGAAGATAAAATGTGTTTCATCAGTGCTAGGATAACTTCTCTGGGATTGACGGTTAACACACGGCTGGAGTATGCATCTGCGGTTCTATATAATCTTACATTGAATGACTATTGAAATAGAAATTATACAATAAATTTTTGTGTCATTATCGCTTCTTTCCTCAGTTCGATATTTTATGTGCACCCAATGATGATTTAATCTTAAACTTTCCAACACTTTATTCCAGACGACATCTCGATGTTTTGTTGGATAATAATGATTTCAATAGTGCCATTTCATTATGGACACTCCTGGTATTTGTTTTCTTGCAAAGCAAATAAGAGAGTTTTCTAGTTTTATTGCTGCGAAAGACATATGCAGACTTTTACAAAATTTGTTAAAGCAATGTCTCCTTTGAGGACACTTTATGGATACGTACGAGAAAGTATTTAGATCGACTATACGCACTTGATTTTCTGTTTTAAATATATATTTATTAATGATTGTCCGTTAAAGGCTCTTTGCTGCTGGCGAACATTTTAATAAAGGGATTGAAATTAATTATTTTATATTAAAGTTTTTGTCATTGCCATCATCATCAGCACTGTCAAAAGAGCACCAAGAAATTCAGCTCAACATATTCTTAAACCAAATTACTAGACAGAAATGAGTAATGAGGTTAAAAAACCAGACAGACCGACTTCCAAGAAACAATCGCTGGTGTTCGAGTTTGCGTATGACAAAAAGGCGTTTTGGAAAAATTATAACATCCCTTCCGGCAGTCGCACCCTGAAATAAATAAGGAAATTAAAGTATGACATAAAGGAAGAAGGGAATGAACGAAAAGAAAACAGAGACAGGACGACAGAAAGAACGAAAGGATAGACAGAAGAAAAAAGAGCTTCCTCCTAATCAATAAAGTACTGATTCACCACTTAACACGATTTACTTCTTCAACAGTAGCAGTATTAGAGTCACTGAATGAAAGCGAGTTGGCGCCTGGAAGTTTTTACCACCTACACAAAAATTTGTCATTCACAATGTGAAATTCCAGCAGCAACAATACCAAAGCCCGCCAGCTGACAAGAACCTGAGCCAGTGCAATCCCATCACATCCCCGTAACATACTTATCAAAGTTCCATCGTTATGACGTACTCTCACGTCCTTCTCGATCTATCGATCTTTCAGGTGATCGACTTGTAAGTGAAATTTTTTGTCCTCATCGCGTTCAATGCGTCGACTGTGGACTTGTTAGTTGTGACATTGTGCGGTTTTCTGGGAGAAAGAGTATGTCAAGAATTCCTTCCGAAAAACTAATAAACACCTACAAAACTAAATGGCGTCATAACCCTGAAGACCAAAGTCTGTCTCCCACAGCTGTTTTCCCCACCAAAATTCAGTACGAAACTACATATCTAACCCAACGTAGCCTGCTAGATGTATTCTTCTAATGAAATTATATTAGCAAATTACTCATAATGAATGACGGAATATCTAAAATAGTAAATGCACTAGTCACAGACATTCCAGAAGCCCCGAAATCCCTTAGCAGCAAATGATCACCAACCAAGCAACAAACTAATACTTCTCTGTTACACAAGTACATAGGCATCACACGGTGCCATAACAATTTGACGTATAGTGAACTAGGTAATGCTTTAGAGCCAAATAGCACTGTACGCTCCTGTTTCCGCCATAATCCCTTTATCAAGGGATTGGTCTCGCTAGCGATCACTGCGGTCTTAAATTCTACCTTCTCGTTCATCTTCAAACTGAGCTCTACCACGACACAGTTGTCTCCATGATATAAAGGCAATACTTGTTACAACTAACTAAGTTATTTCTGGTATTTTCTCTTTCGAGGCCACAAGTATAAACTTTTCAGAACTTCTGTTCTCTGCACGTGCGAGGATATTCTGCAGATTAGTCTTCGATAAGTCCGTAATCAGTAGGCGATAATACTTCTTAGTTGATAAATACTGTTAGTTTGTTAAAAAGAAGTTAAGTTTTTTTAAACAAGGAAAGGACAGCCATTCTCCAATCCTGGATAAGCCCAACCGAATGGGATTTTTTTATCATCCTGTCATCTAAGGGAAAAAAAACAACTTCCGAAACCCGTCGACTTCAATAAAAACCGGGACAACAGACATAGTTTATAAAATCAAACATAAAAATTGTAAGACCACCTTCAGAATTCTTTAGATGTATCCCAGACGATTCTTCACAAATCCAAAGTTAATTCATACAACATAAATGCTTAACCTGGACATGAAAATAAATCTAATTCTATCCAGAAGAGAGAGAAAACAAAGACTCAATGAGAACAAACCTTATTTTTGGGATCAGTCAAGAGATGTACAAGAATGAATGGGACTAATAATCATGAAAGAATTTTAACAAATCAGAAATATATTCAATTGAATAAAAAATGAGTGAATGCAGAACCCGGTGTTAAAACATCTGTAAAGAAAAGACAATCGAAGACTATCAAAGCATGCCACCCATTAAAACCAGAAAGGAAGAAAACTTATTCGTCGTGTAAGAAAGATGTTTGAAGCTGAAACCAGGAAAGGAAGATGTCCTCTGCTCTGAGGAAGATGGCAGTGATTGAAAACTGTTATGAACAAGAATAAACTGTCGCTCATAAATATGTCTATCTTGTTTTCCACATACCAACCCGCAAAAGCTTATGCAGTTCTGCATCAGAAATTTAATGTTTTGGAATAATAAAAAAAAAGACTCGTATGTGATTTGTAACTCAGAACTCCCTCTTCATAATGTCACAATTATGGAACACTCTACATAGGCAGAAACAAATTTTGCGAACACCATTAGCCTGTTTTATGCGTTCCAATCAAAAAAAGAGCCTACAGATTAGTTCAAAACAGATGACTGATTTTCGAGCTTAAGTTCGCTTGAACATGGTCGTTTAAAACACTCTGTAAATTCTTTCACAAATACGTCCATTGTTAGAAAACCATAAAATTAATTTCGTCCGTTGGGAAAGCTGGTATAAGGAATGACGCGGTTGTTCACGTCATAGAATGTAATATTTATTTTCCCCGCAACTTCCGAACGAGCACTTCTGCCTGTTCAATAACGTCAGTATTAATGCATTTCACACTGCCTGCAGTATACCGAATTATATTTTTTCAAAGATGTTAGACACACACACAGCCCTTGCTTTTAGCACATGTCTGAAAGATAATGGGTTTTTTAACTGTCCTATGATAGTTATTTTAACAGCTGGAAATGTTATAACTTTTGGCATGCTATTTTAACCTCCAGCCTGTGCCATATGACATTTTTATTAATTTTTTAAACAGATAACGGTATTCGTCCAGCTTATGTGCGGGGTTTCTACTAGAATATCTCATTGCAATGACATAGAACTTTCATTTATTCCTACACTAATTAATATTTATGTTAATTACTTCAATTGCACAGAGTCTGCTCCCATTTTAACTTTATCTGAAGTTCATTATCTATCAGTTTCATAACGTTGCAGTAAATAATTTTGCTAACATGTAGCGCCACGATGTGAAATATAAGAACTAATTATTACGTATTTCGTTTCTGTCTTTACACAACTGGGTTCATATGTACAATTACGCTCCCTCATTCGCCGTTCCAATGACATGTTTTGGGTGTATACACGCATCATCAGGTCATAATTCTTCTTTTGCAGACCGCGTATTTGTACATATAAACACAGTTTCACAAAGAAGGGCAAATAATATATAAAAATTGGTTCAAATAATTTTGCACAATTCCGCATTCTCTCGCGTAAATTCTTTAATGGTTCTCATGCTTCGAGCTACAGTAAGCCCAGTGTATTATTAGAGCCCCTAAGTAGAAGTGATGGTCCAATGACCAGTTCAAGACTGTGGTGAAAATCAAAGTTTCATCATTCATCTTGTTTCTGAAGTCTACAGTGATATATATTTCGCCATAGTCTACTTCTTGCTCTGTTCTTTGTTCACAACCTTTGTCTTGCACCGTGTTCCGCCTTGAGACTGAATACTCTGAACCCCAGAAATGCACCCCTTGCTTCACACATAACGTTACATTATTCTTTCTCTCACAGTGAACCTCTAGAATATAATTCATTGCTATCCTGTCTGCTGCAGTCTGTAATTTGGCACGAGAAGAGGAATTTTAATATGCACAAATGTGATTGTATTCTAGAGAACATAGCCTCGCATTCTTGTCAATTTTGGTAAATGAATAATCCAACTTACACGTCGGTATTTTTATAAACCATCAACAGAACTAGCCCCAAATCCTCTATATAAAAGCCACTAATAACGTTTAATAATCCTTCTATTAAATTTCTCCCCTTCAGGTGATCTTGACATAATATATCCCCTCTAAAGACCACCAAATCGTAAACTCATCACAAAGTACTCCATTTCATCTTTGTCTTGTATATGATCCTCCAAAATGATCTGGTTCATTCAAGTTTATTGCAATATTATGAAGTTAAATTGATAATTTGATCTATTCAGATGTACATTTTTGCACATTGGAGCATACGTACGAATATGTTGGTTTAATTATCTTGTATTCTTGCATTCTTATTACATGTTAACTCACTTTATATTCCGAACCGTGTAGAACAGAATCTTATTCAAAATAAAAAAATAAAAAAAACTTGCTGCAGGTAGCACTGGGAACAAATCTACCATCATCATGAAATAGCTATGCTAAAGTATATGGACTATAGAACATAGTGCACATTGCATCTTCTCCAACGCCAGTGAAAGTACGGTGTCGAAAGTGAGCTTCATGTGTGCCCAGGGAGCTCTGGCGTGTTGTTTGTTAAACAAGCTACAGCTCTCAGTGACCACAAAGGATGCATTTGCAGTGTCAAAGAATGTCTCACTACTTAGTAATTCAAATTTATCTCGCAGTTTGCAACAGCGAACAAACTCCTGTTAAAAAGCTGCTCAGCTACTACGGACTTCAATACAGATTAAATTGGGCGTTTGATGCAATGTCAGTGTAGATGTTACTGCCAATGTAATTTGACAGGTCCTGGATTTGATTTTCGCTCCGGTAATTGACTGTCCTGACAGTGAATTTTACTCAGTCCTATCATAAAAATTCTGGAATGGTATAGGCTAATCAGGTGAACGAACTGGACTGGACGATTAAATTCTAATGCTACAGCAGGCCGCTCAAAACAATTTTGAATACTTCTAATCCATATCGCTAAAAACGCATTTTCCCAAAAATTATCCTACCACCTCTTCACTCTTCTAAATAATATTTTTCTACGAGATTTCCCCTCAAAATTCTTCGTTCACTCATAGTTTCTAAACTTGAAATAGTATTCGGCCTCCTTATTTCAGTTCACTTTCGACTAATTTAACCACGTACGTAGTTATCTAATATCCTGTAATAAAAGTATTTTTGTTTGCATCAAACACCTGAATGTTACACTTTTATTTACAGTCACAGAAAATAAATAAGTAATCAATTACTGTTTTCATATATAAATTGTTGATGACCTGAAAAATATAAAAATATATAATAAGTTCTGTAACCAAAAATTACAAGGATTGACTTAATGGCGCTGCATACACTACACACATACATAGCATAAAATGGTAGGGTAATTGTGAATGGCGTATGGAATGTATCGTGACTTATTTTAATATATTTTAGCCGTATATTATTAGACAGATTTAGAGATTTAACAGTCAACGGAATTAATCTCCGGGTTGAGACTGAAACCCCAAGTACCACTTTGTTCACAGAAACGTCACATCCTAGTATATTGTTCTTCAAGGTAACAGGTAGGAAGTATGATGACAGAACTCTGACTGTCTTCAATGTTACGAGATTACCCGCTAAATGTAATTCAGTGTAACACAGATATAAGCGCTCATACAGTTCTCGACGAGGAGGGGGGG
>NW_019060288.1:647580-682206 GCF_000696155.1 Zootermopsis nevadensis | reverse complement strand
GGAGGCAGTATGACCCCTGAAACGTTGGTAAACATCGACCAGACTACACAGCGCAACAACTCAGAAGACAGAAATCTTCATCGACATATTAGTTAGCACATTATTTTATAGTTGGAACTAATAGCATAAATAAACCATAAATTAATTAATAACATAAAGTACAGTTGTGCCTGGTACGTAACTAAGCACCATGCCATGCAGACTAATGGTGCGGTGGAGGCATAACTCCATTCATTCTTAATCTCGGCATTAGGTGGAAGTGTGGCTACCTTCCTTTACCCCAGGGCAATGTCCCCAGTAGACACTGGGTATAAGGCTGGGTAGTCCCAAAGCCAGTCTGGACGTTGAGACGAAGAAATAAATCGATAAACGTCTAACAAAATAAAAATACATATTCCTGCCAATTTTTATGAGAGTATTACACAACAAAATTGGCTAACTAAGCGGAGCGAACAATTGTGCTGTTTTTCAGAGTAATGTGTAACGATCGGATCCTTTCAAATTCTCATCCCTTCATCATTAATGATAAATTTCCCACCTCTTTATACGTTACACATATCGCAATTATAATAACCTCGCTGGATAATTTAAAACCTAAAAACACAAGTAATAATTTTTAACCTTTGGAACTGAAATTTTTCTAAATGATATTTAAGACCAGTCCTTACCTCAAAGAAAACATCACACTTCACCATTAGATCAATTGATTCAAGCTGTTTAGGGAAATAATCGCTGTTCACATTGCGAATCATACAGATGTAAAATTGCTGATTGTTGAAGCGGATAATATGAGCGCCCATAGACCCCACTGGGGTTTTGGGTTTTAGGTTTTAAGGGGCAAAAGTGAAGAATAAACCGTTCTCTTCCTCATGGGAAACTACAAGATATATCACATATGGTAGTTACAACAAACAGGACTGTTATGTTTATATGTTGTTCAGAGACTCCATTGTTTTCTCGGTCGGAATACGTACAAGTACAAGTTATTTACAAAATAGAAGTATCCAAATTCACTGCCGCGTTAAAGCGTAAACTATTTCTCTCTTTTTCCTAATGAAAGAAGTTCTTTCCTTTTACGTAGGCACTGCACAATTTGCAGCATATAAGAAGCTTTACCTAAACGGCAAGGAGACGCGTGAGAGCGTCTCGACAGATGTCACAAGCGTCTCGCGGCACCACTGCGCCATTTGATGATGTAAATTCTTCATAGAAGAAACATGCAGACTTTACGACGGAAACAAAAGAGAAAGTTTTAGATTTCAGTAAATTGAAAATTGTCGTAGAAGTCCGACTTAAATAGGCGATCCATAAAAATACGCATAAGCTTTAACTCAGGCGTTTATACTGATACAAAAATACTTTATCATTTACGGTTCCTATAACTTCATTCGATCAAGATCACTAATGTTGCTGTTGCAGTGGTGCAGAGTCTACAAGGGACCCAGAAAGAAAGTAAATTATTTATTTAATCACCTCAAAATATTTTCAAATAACTTAAAACTTTTAAGTAAAATTTTTAGATAAAATGTTATCGTAGATGTACCCACACACATACAAACTCAGGACAGAATTCAAATTATTGACTTCAACAACAAGGATTCATTGTTCTACGCTCGATGTTAGAAAGGCTCAGACGCACAAACTCAATGGCGGATAGAGACAAATGGTGTGAGTCTGATAACATTTCGAGAGTAAAAAAAGAAAAATTCTTCAGTCTTCTTTCTTATACAAACTTGATGTTTCTCAAACGGCTTTCGCCTTTATATGACACGTCCCACTTTTCAGATGTGCAGAAAATCTTGTTGATGGACTAGGTGCACTTGTGTTATAAGGGGTATAGGATGCAGGCATCGCGCACTGTTTAACGTACTCCGTAAAGAAATTAAACTGAGATACCGTAGTCCACGCATTGCAGATTGGAACTCAAAGACAGTCTGATGTCATTGCACACTAAAATGTTAATGAATGCCACTGAACTGTCTTGAATGTTCCTAACACAAGGAGGCCGCGTCCCAGGATGTTGGAAATCCAACCACTGTCTTCACTGATGTAACGTAAGATTATGCACAAATTTGTAAAATATTGTTTCCCTTAATCTGTGTGTGATATTTATGACATTTTTATTTTACTTATAGAATAAACAATAGAAATTATACACAAAAGTATCATTGTCCTTAATTTAAAGAATGAAATGACTAAATGAAAATTATAAGTTTTCAGCATGAAGATCTTGGAGTCGTTTGAGACAGACGCATGAACCAAGTACGTTCAAATTCTTCCAGTATATAAACTATGATTTAATCTTGAAAATATTTTACAATTATGAATTTCTATTACCTATAATATAGGAAGTATTTTAAACAATTTTCAGGTTAAATTATTCTTATCAAGAGACAAAAAGTAACATCAAACTAGTAGTAATATTTGTAATATCTCATGTGTTAAATTTCACATACCTAACAAAGGTGGTTAAATTTTTAGGCTGTTGATTGTTACAAAAGTTATCATTAAAATCTATAACTATTCTCCAAAGACCCATAGAAAATTCAGGACATTACAGTTAATCATAGGAATCTTATTTATTTGTACTCCTTGTGTTTACATGGCTCTTGTTTCATTTCCAAATATTCGAATAGCACTAAATTGTTTGAAAAGTACAATATTTTAATTTCAAGGCCTAATGTTCAAATGGGTCCTACATCAATTCCAGTCTCTTAAATGGAGTGGTCATAAATTTTACGACGCTACGTTTATTGGTAATAGCTTGGGATAGTTTGCAACTTATCTGCTAAGGACACACAATATACACATAAAACAGAAATTTATGATAAAACAATGTATCATATTTTGGAAAGAAATGCTAAAATAATAACCACAATAGAATCCAACAGATAATGCTTTATAATTGTGTTTTTTTCTGAAAAATAAGTAGACAAAACACTGTAGTGGAAGGCAGGCTATGATCCATTAATCTGAATCTAGTGATCACGACGTCAAAGACAAATGCCAAATGACTAATTGATTCTTTCCAAGACATGCGTGAAGTCCACTGTAACGCGTACATTACATGAAACTCAAAACACGATTTATAAACTTTATAAACCAAGAAACGAAAATAGACCTACGCGTTACATAAATATACCACAGAAGAGGTGAGACAGGCCTATAACTTTTGCTCTAAACGCATTTCAATTGACTAGACTTAAAGAAATATAAATTAAATTAAATGTAATTCATGTCGACATATAAAAAAGTAAAGTAAAGTTTGTCCCACTATACGCCATGTAGGCGTTTGGGGTGAGTGGAGGTATAGCTCCTCTCTTCCTTGACCTCGGCACTAGATGGGGGTGAGTGGTCAGCATCACGTCCCGGCCGGCTTTACCCCCGGGAAAGGACCCCGGTACCCATTGCAGAGGAGGCTGGGTGGCCCCAGAGGCTAGAGGAAAAATCCTCTGCCCCCGTTGGGGATCGAACCCCGGTCGTATAGCCCGTAGCTAGTCACTGAGCTATCCCGGCTCATCATGTCGACAAATAGCCATTTCAATTTCAAACCGCTGTTAATTAAAGCAAGAACGTTACGAAATAGCATATATTTATATTTATACTTTTGTCAGTAGTAGAATAGCTACAAACCGAGTAACGAAAATAGCACTTCGACGGAAAGATAATATTAAAACAGATCTTAAAATTTAGCATTGGAGGTTGTAATGTGGCGGAGAAGTTTTTGAAAATATAAGTAACTATCGCTTTCTCAAAACGAATATGTTCCGAGGAGTAATAAATACGATGTGTGCTCTCACTCTGAAGTAAGCATTGACGGGAAACCCGGAAGAGCTAGTAGTTCGCACTCCGACAATAATCACGCCAGAAGCACATTTGCATTTCCGCTTTTAAGTAGGCGTCGTTTGAAACTCCCCCCCCCCACATCTTATCTTTATCGCAGAGCAGAGTTAAACCTTATCTTTGTGACACGTCCACACTTCGGAGACTAAGTGGTTTAACTATTAGAAACTACGTGAGAATTTAATTATTCTTGAGTACATGTTTGATTATATCCTAAATGCCTGCCGGTAAGAAATTACTTCTAGATTTAACAGCATCATCAATGACTGTGAAGTAATAGAACGCCTACCCGATTACGTCGACCATTTTATTACTGCAGACAGAAACGGATTAGACCCAGTTCAGACAAGTACATGTTCGAATCTCAGTTGCGGCATGTGCCGTAGGGACAGATGTACTGTGTTCCTGACAGCGCCGTATGCGACACGGGACTCACTTCGGTTTGTCGGCAGTACTGAGATGGTTTTTGACGTGGCGCGAAATATAATTGTTGAATAAGATGAGATTCGGTGATCGTGGAGGCCAGATATAACAGTAATTTCATCTGATATCATCCGTAGATCCGTGCAGGAAGTAACAGACAAAAATAAAATTTGTTACAGTCTAATTATTCTTATACCTGCATTCCATATTACGACCGTACGGAAATAACACGGTTAATGCTTCAAAATAATAAATTCTTGGCATAAATTTAATGCGATTTTGCGACTCAATGTGGAACACCGCTGGTGCACAGTAATTATATTTCAGAATACACCCTGTGTAAAGAATAAATAAATCCAGATTTAGAGCCTACCCCAACTCCAAATAAAACCTTATTACAAATTACGAAGCTTGTATTGTAGGTCCTCTCAACACTGATCCATACAAACTCTTTTATAGGGATAATTCCATGTCTGTTAGCAGTGAGGTGTACTGTTATAAAGTTGCAGTTAGCACACACATATGGGTCGTAATCGTGTAATATCGAAGGTACTCTCTACTCGTAAACAACAGTTTCGATTACATCGTAAAGCTCATAATGTGTTTCGAACCGAAAGATTAGGAAATCGTGATGTGTTACTGGTCTTAACATATGAAAGCTCCTAACATGACAGACAAATACAGAGAACATCGAAATCTCTGTACATCATCGCTAAGTTTGCCCATTTATGCTGTACATCATCGCTAAGTTTGCCCATTTCTGCTTATTTATTGAGTGTTCTGTCTGTCGACAGGTCCATTGCTATGCCCAAAAAGAGCTCTCCAGTTTTCCCTATTCTCAGCTTCTCGTTTTAACTCCTGCAACTTCATCTTCTTTCCTCGTTTAAGATCGTTGGTTAGCTGTATCAGTCTTCTTCCCAGTCCTCGCTTTCCTTCAACCATTTCTGCTTATATCTGCTTAAATATAGCCCAAATTTGTGCAGTTCGTAATTATCTTTAATTGCAGCTATTCTTCTGATTACAATTTCTGGCTCAATATTTGCGAATCTTTTGTCTACGTGCTCCAAAATTCAATATCTGGAGTGATATATCAACCGAATAAAAACCAGAAGTAATGAACTTCAACGCGGCTTTTTTGTTAAAATTTTTGCCTATCTCCATAAATAATTTACCTACATTCCAGCTTATTCTCTAAATACAAATAAACTTACACTAACCAAAATACGTCTTGAATCGGGTAACGTAAACCAAACTTTCAAAATTTAATCTAAATTCCGACGACTGGACACGATTCTGGGCCAATTTAGTCCGGTACACAATCTCACTTCCTGCCTCCCGAAGAGGTATTATAACGAAGATTTCCGTCTTCTGGGTTGTTGCGCTGTGTCATCGCCCTGATGACGGAGGCAGTATGACCTCTGAAACGTTGGTAAACATCGACCAGACTACACAGCGCAACAACCCAGAAGGCGGAAATCTTCATACTCACCGCTGTGAGAACCTCAAGTCTTACAGGTATTATAACATTAGTTTCTCATCTGTCTTCCGATTCATATTCTTTGAAGAAGCTTCATTTCATATTTTGTAAGCATTTGTTGCTACATGTCAGTCGAAGAGATGTGTTTTCTTTGTGGTTCAGACTACATTCTTAAATATTATTTAGACGAGCTTCGGTTTAAATTTTCAGCAACAAAAGTCCCAAGACAATGCCCACTCGTCCTGGTGAAGACATGAAGATGGGTCTGGTGAGAATAAGGCGTTTGGAAATGCAGAAGTTGAAGTAAAGAGTGAAGCAAGGAGAGACCTTGAAATGGGACTTCGTACGTTCGTACAAAACTTTGAATTTTCTAATTAGCCTTAAGAGAGCGACATTTAGTGAAATTTTGATGTTAATATTGGGAGGCTGCATGAGGGGTATGCAGTGCAACATAAAATTTTGGTACCAACTCAACATTTGCTCCAGGACCGAAGAAAACCATGATTGAGTTTTCCGGTCGCAGGTCCTTTCGGATGCATACTGACTTCTAGTCAGCAGTATGGAATTGAAATACGAGAAGCCGAATGGATGTAAATAGTTGCGTTGTTTAAATGCGTGCCCCTCGTCGTTGGCTTCAAACTGCCAAGTAAGTCATTACACGCCAACCCCCTGCACTTTCAACAGCGGATTTCACGCAGTTTCACTGATCGATGAGACAGCAACCAGAGAAACGAAGTGGCAGGTACAAGACATATGAGAACATTAGACACAAACATGGTCAAGACGGAATGCGGGTCCGCGGTGGAACACTGCCAAAATCTCCAACGTAAAATTACAACTACTTCAACTGCGAGACGCTAAAGAGAACTCCTTTGTTTGAGCAGCAACGTATCTTTCTCGGGTTTATACTAAATTGAATGAATTGTATAGAGTTCGTAAGGTGCAATGAGACCGGGTGTCCAATCCCTTTCGGAACCAAGAACATTGATGGTAGTGCTTCAGACGTAATTAAATGCACCTAGTACCAGAAATAAGGTGACTCTGTTACAAATACTCCTTCAAACAAAACGTACGCCTAGGTGCAATGTTTAAACCACACGCACAGTAGAAAAGAAGTTGTTGCTTAAACCTGGACCTGAAAGGGAGACTTCGGTTTCCCATTAACGAACGAGCTGTGTGCAAACGTCCATCTAATCGTCTAAGCCTGATCCAATTACGTACATCAATATTATACATACGCAACTAAAGTGACCTATTTTCATGAAAGACTACGAACATAGTCAATGTACCCTTCGCACGTGACAGCACTTTACTCGGACAAAGTGGCTAAGCGGTCTTGTTGAGGTGAGCAAACACGTGGCTACCTTCACTCCATTCGTGCTCTTGTAATGTTGCATTGCGATGTCTCGAAAAAAAACAAGTGAAAACTTCAAAGTAAAATAATATATTTCAAAGGCGAGCACACGAACACACACTGAACAGTTCTCTTAGTCTGCTACATTATAATTTTATTAAAACAGAAAATGATGATGACGATGATAATTAAAGTCAATTAAATTAATTTATTAAAGTGTTTGCCAACAGCGAAGAGACAATGACAGGCAAACACTGACAAATACATAAATAATTCAATCAAATTCTTTATTTTAATAATAACAATAATAATGATGATAATAATAAACAAAAGTAATTCTAATAATTATAGGAGCAACTGGAACCGTCTCCAAGTCACTCAGAAAATATTTGGCCAACATCCCCCAAGCGAACACGACTTCAGGGAACTTCAGAAAACCGCCATTCTAGGGACATCATACATCACTCGAAAGACGCTGATGTAAGATATATAAAAATGCCTCAAACGAAATCTGTTTAATGCATGTAACACGTATTAAGAAACAAACTATAATTCAGAAACAGCTACTGCACTATGTACTTCACGGGCAAGGTTTGTCCCAGGTACGTAAAGTAAATGCCCCGTAAAACGGTTTATAGACGGAATAATAATAATAATAATGCTATCATATTGCATTTATTAAAATATGCGAGATCATAATACAAAGCTTAGATGTGATACGAATGTGTGGCCTCTGTACAGAATTACAGGTTCCAGTCTTCAAATCAAAATGAATTTGCTTAGGTCACTTACTTAAATCACGTAACTTACACATTACAGGTACTCCGAATAAAATCTAATACCAAATTAAACCAATATTTGTTTTAAATGTTAAGGAGGCTATTTTCTGATATACTGCGCCTGAATAATTATAGAGGCAGGGATTACATTCACACATCCTAGAAGACATCCATTTTCACATTCGTCGCCTAAAATCTCAATAAAGAAATTTAATCTATATTAATATTTCGACGTAGCCTTTATTTTAATAGTTAAAAACACATTATTAGTAACTTTTCCAACGCGTTACATAAGCATAATTAAAGTGTAATTATCTTTTTCACTGCGGAACGAATATCACAAAATTATGTATGATAGATGGACTTACCTAAACAAACTGCCTTAATCTGATCCAAGATGGCGCCATTAATGTCATTCGAAAATATGGATGACGCATTAGTCTTCAATCAGTCCTACTATTTTACGTTTGTGCACTTAATTTTGAAGAGACATTACGACATCATTCAGAACAAAATAAAACTTCGTAATGATAAAGGGAAAAGCATTGGCAATGACCAGGAAGAAAAAGTTGCTCGTAATACTGCCATTGGTACAGAGAAAATGTAACTGTGAAGTTAATGGCGAGATCAGTGACACTGCTGGTCAGATGCAGCGAAAGTAATGCAACACAAAGCAGCAGGCATTGAAGCAACGACAATCAAACCAGCTGTGTCATCAGCACAAGTTCATCTACACGATTAAAATTTCATACGGCTACTTAATTATGTATTTTATGGCAATAATACTCCAAAACCGGTTAGAAATAAGAAGATCGAAACCGTTCAACTTCCTTTGAATTTTTCTTACGTAGTTCAGTACATTAGCGAATTTTACATTATAAAGGAATTAATTAATTAAATGTCAAGTTCACCTAAATAATATTAAAACCATTAGATTCTTCCTTCATGAAAATAATTCTCATTTTCATAACAAAAATCAACAGATTAATGTAGCTCAAGAAAACCACGTTTAATGCGTAGAAACGACACGAAACCCATTAATTCTAGAGTTATTGAACGTCAAAACGGTTGGTACAGACCTCGTTGCTCTAAATACATTAAATAGTTTATTTGTAGTTAATTTCTTAATAATTACAGCATGGATTTTCTGAATATCATATATTATATATTGTTCTAGAGAACACGTTTCGTAAATCGCGCAACCGTTTGAAAACAACGTTATACAGCATAACATCCTTTAAACAGTTGTCATTTCTTCCTTACGAACATGATAAATCACACATACATGAAACTTCTACCTCCGAACTAAATTAACAGTTTAATATCATATTTCTAGTAAATATTGTATATATTCACTTAAATGACGTCATCCACAATTATGAGACGAAGATCTTCGTACTGTTATCAAATTTTTTAACAGCCATTTGAAACACTTGTTTACCTTGACAGGAAAATGGAATCCCGACAAAATAAGGACGATGAATGTGCCAGGGCTTCTTCACAGCTGATATGATGAAGCAGTGAATAAGTAGAGAGATGTGTGGCCGCGCAGGTCGCCACAACCCCTCATTATTGTCACAACACAGACACAATTATTCCTCTTAGAGACGCTGGTATGAAAATGTGAATCGCTAACAAACTTCCTTTGCACCACGTCGTCATAACTGGACGAACTGTTCAATGATTCCCAAGTTGTTTATTTAAATTAAATATTGAAGGCTGCATATTATAAAAATGTATCGAAATGCTGTAAGACATAGCCTTCGGAAATTTTAAGACAAACCGTGCAACTCGAAAGTTAAATTTTAGTAGACAGTAATCGTGTTTTATTACGCGGACAGAAAAATGTATTATGTATTTAGGCCTAAATATTCGGTAAAAAAACTTCCCTGTAAGTATAACCCACTCATAAATGTCACAGCTTTATAATTAGATAACAATTAAATATGTATTAATACAGTACGAATTAACATTTTTATACACATTTTCGGAATTATTTAAAAATGTTTAATTTCGCTAACATTTAAATAGACCGCATCAAAATAAGATAAAATAAATTTTGATTTAATGACTCTTATACACTAAAATACGAACTGCTAAACACCACAGTGTGCAGAACTCCGCCATATCACTACCATGTCCTACTGAAGACTAACTGGGATTGGTCCATTAGATGTGCCACAGTACAAGTATTCAGTAAGGGTTGCCGTTTTGCCACCCAAACGCTACCCTGTGACAAATGCTTGAACTAGGTAAGGAAGCTACCCCGTAACTAACTATTTCGTTTGGGGGTTGGGTGGAAAATCGTGCGTGAAGGTGCGCTCTACTCACCTTCCTCACCCCCCTTGACGTTACTTTAATATTCGAAATAATCTACATCAAAGATAGGAATTCATTATAAGAAATATATAATATACAATTGTCAGGTTTAAAATATGGAATAGGACGCAGTTTTGCACGTATAACAGATGGATTCCAGTATACAAGTAAATTAATATTAAAATAACGCGTGACTGTTTTTCTTACAAGAAAGAATACCATTTAAAATAATTTTACAACTGCAACCACCCAAACATTTCCATTGCCTACTGCACATAAACAGAGAAGCTTTGGTAACGTATTTAAATTTGTAAAAAAATACAAAATTTAATTCCTGTTATGTAAATGTCTAAATTACTTGTGTTGTTAACATAATATTGAAATCTTTACAACCAAATGCTTATTCTGTATCCATTTTTGGCCCCTTCCGAAAGAATCGTTTAACAGAGAGAAGGTGCCTTAAATATAAGACACTGGGATTTGTAAAATATTGATATTACGGCGAACGTAAATATCGGTTACACAGAGAAATTTACTAACACAATAATAATAATTCCTATTAAATCTGCTTTATCAAAATCATTCTGAAAGCTCCTGTTATCATCCTGCCATGCACCTGAGGCATATTCGATTTACAAGGTATTAAATATAACTAAACAGCAGTTACACACCATGCACGAAAGAAACATATTTTAAATGACAATTCTTGTTAAAAATATATTCCTTTTATGTATTTCAAGACACTTGAAACGACTAGACGTTCCAGCAGCAAATCTTTGTATTAAACTAAATAATGAATTATCATCACTGGTACTCTGTGTGCAAAAATCTACCGTCCATTGAAAACCAATCAATAAAGTACGTAATTTAATTTCAGATGCAGATGGTGAACGTAACCAAATAAATTATAAATGCTATCTAATCAACTAATGAAAAATTAAAGATTGCTATTCATCGCCCTGATAAATCATGTTTACTGTAATAGCAGACCTTTACTTCAGATGAAATAAATCCTGTTTGATATCCCGTCTCGAAAGAGCTTTGTTCCAGAGTTCTATTTGGCATGTTCCTGAAGTAGAACGTGTTGATAATGCGGAAAAACGGAGAACGAGGTAAATAAATGTAACTGTTTTATAATAAAATTGGCGGCCATTCATTCTCAAATAAAAGCGATGGGTTGCCAGTAGTTTGCATCTGTTAAATTTGTTCCGAAATGAAGCTCTCACAGTAAGCCTAAAATATTAAAAATTGTGTTTTTCTTGGCGAAAATGTAATCACATTTGGTTGCGATGAGAATTTCCGCAGGTAACGAGCTGTGCGCGAGACTGCGTTTTATTAATATTTTTGTTTAATATTTTGAAATTATTACATCCCTTTTGTAATCCTCATATTACAAGCTCCGCTTTGTTTTTTAGTTAACATTTATTTAAAATTATTTTACAGCTTATATGCTGCGAAAATATAAACTGAAAAAATATACGTTTTCTACATTTCGAACTGTATAATAATACTTTCTTCATTTTAGAATTCCACTGATAACGCTAGAATAATAATCTTGCTAGATAGTTTTCATACAGAAAAACTTCCCCTCTTAGCTATTTTCAGATATTTTCTTTATACCTAGTCTCCACTTATTTCACAGCCCGAAAATCGACAACGTCGTCACACTTTCATTATATTTATTCTGAACGTGAAATTCTCATAATTTAGTCTAACAACATTTTTATCACGTAACGCACAAAAACGAAATGGCACAAAATCGTGAGTTCTAAATAACACGTTACAAGACACTGCTCATTGTTTTGTCTTCTGACAAAATCATCAAATTAAGAAATAAAAACACTACTACTACTTCGGAGGAACCTGCTGCCTTCTTATTTAATGTCACCCTCATTCTCTGATACGGTAAAAACATCGAACAAGACAAAACAAATAGAACGTATTGAACTTACAACGCTTCGCATCTAGTTACAGGGTAACTCCAGTCCATACATAGAAATACATTCGTTACACTATCATAAATATGGATTCTATATGCAAATTACTTTTAATATATACAATTCATATATGCATGCACGGTAAATTGGGTGACAAATTTAGGAGACGCTTATTATCCGATTGAAAAACTGACACCATTTCGACATTGTTCTGGCCTGCGGCACCGCGCAGACTCGCAGATTATCTCCGTTTTCACGGCTGAAGTTAAGCTCTCACGGCGACGAGGTTGGCTATGTTGTTCTTGGTTGTGAAGCCGTATAGACACTTGAAGTAGATTCCGTCGTTTCAGAAATACCGTCTCTATTTTCAGTGTTGTTACACTGTCATAAACTACATTCTTACAAGCTTTCAAAAGTAGTAATCGTTGTCTTTATAATAATAATAAACAAATATTCAACTGGAGGTACTGAAGAATACCACGTCACGACTGTACCTGAGGCCTAGTGTTACTGAACTAAAGACCTTCGAAATGCGCGTCAGTCGCGCTGTTTCCTTGATTCATTTCTAAGAAGAATGTCGAGTGGAAATTCCATTACTCCCTCAATGTGATTCATATTCTCTGTGCACTCTGGAAGACCTCTCAAATTGGAATTCTATTGTCCCATTCAACAGAACGAAGAATAAAACTGACTTTTTTTTTAAAGCGTAAGAAGGAAGCGGCTTCCTTTCTTTGTTTTACAACACTTTGTTACTTTCTCTTCAATATTTTATTTCAAACTTTTGTTGGCTTTTTCTTAAATAAACATACTTGAGGCGGACTTTTCTGAATATCGTAATTTCCACTGTGTGAGCTAAGAAAAATTCATTTCCAAAGAAACAAGAAAAAGTCTCCAAAACTTTAAAGATATGTTTGATGTTTCACAGTCCATTTGCGTTGATATAAATGCGATATTAAATCAGTTACATAAAAATATTGTTTGTGATTCGGTTCGTGATAAAAGGAAACAACGGCTCATTCTTCTTCCGTTTAACCTGATGATTTTATAAAAACTGATAATGCAGTTATGAGTGGTCCTACGTTTCTTAAAATCGACGCGTAAATATCACGCAACTTGAGATTACAGTACCAACATAACAATAGTTAGAAATGAGGAGGTAAAAACATCAGAATCCAACATTTAAATTTTAAAAAAAACTGCATAATATTGCATTTTATGTAACAAATATCGACTTTGCGAATTTTTTTATGTCTATGTGATGAATGAAACGTTAAATATCTACGGAAAAAATTACAAAGCGGAATAGTATATTAAAATATGAACTTCAAGGGTGTCAATTCATATGAGACTGCCATCTTAGAAGACGTACGTGTTTTAAGATTAGACACTTAGATCTTATGCTTATGCACCAGAAGACGATATCAAACTATCAAGCGATTCGACCCCAGAATGAACTTATAAGCATGTGTAAGTGAATGTAAACCGGCGAAGATCGTCGATGTTCAAGCGCTATCGAAATTCGTTCACGAAGTTTGAAAAAGGAAAGTGCTGTCTTCTCTTGCACATCTAATGAAGCGTGAGGTGAAAGCGTGCTTAAAGAACGCCTGAGGCCCCGGCGCTACCCTGCGTTAGACCTATAAAATAAAACCAAGAATCCGTTTCTCCACCCCAGATTAAGGCTGCAGGTTAGGTTAGGTTTCTACACAATCTCATCCTAAAGCAGACATCGCAAAACTCTGTGTCTACTTGGGGGTGTCTCTATTTTCCAACTTATAAGCACAAATGTGAATTTCACTGTTAACACAATTCCACTTTATGTAATTGAAGTATAAAACAGCGTTACGTAACTACCTGACATGAATTTGATATTGAAAATGTAAGAAAACTGGCACATTACGGACAACAGATGTATAATGAAACTGTTGATCGGGGCCATGAGGCAGTAAGCACTTCTAAAACGTCGGTAAATTTCTACGACACTGCGGTGTAACACACTAGAAGACAGCCATCCTAAATCTCGTTCATATTCCTGTTTCCTATGAATATGCGTTGCCCTAATTTTAATACAGAATGTTCTGGATGTAGCGTTTCTTTCCGGCGAACTCCCTCAAATATCGTGTGCATTCCCAAGACATTTGTGAACCAGACACCGTAAACCACACTTGTATGCATTCAGTGCATGTGATGCACTTGGATGCATAGAGTAAACATGATTTCCGTTATATCTGGTATTCGTTTTTTGCACTAAACGTTCTCAAGGGAGATTACGTTTTATTCGTATTTGCCTAATATAAATCCTACTTTACGCGAAACCAAAATCAAATTCTGCCCATTCTCTGATACTTAGGATACAGCACAAAGGAACAGACGCATTAGAAATGCAAAAACGTTACTTGAAAGAATTGACGATACCATGAATATTTAGTGCATTGCGAGGAAGATTAATATCTGGTTGAACTGCAAAAATATATTTATGCCAGTGGACTTGACTACTGGTGTTCATTTTTTTTCCTTCTAATTAAAAAAGACGTTGTTACACAAAACATTTTTATTGAATTAAGTAATTATAATGAAAATGTTTGTGATACTCAATAACAATTTAAATATTAATTCCTACGAATGTCTGTTGATGCACAGTGAATAGCTTCAGAACATAAATAAAGGTCAATGAAGAAGAAGGAAGACTCCATAATATTTTAGAAAGATATCCTACAAATATCTTTATCGACAATAATACACAGTAAATGCAATAAAAAAATATTTAAATTGTAAAATATCGGCATTTTAAGGGTTAAATAACACCAGTAAGCACTTTTTAAAAAAAACTTGCAGAGTGCGAAAGTAGCGACAAGCTTATTTGTTAACTTCTTCCCTTATTTTTCCAACGTTGAAACAGATTATGGATTACGCGTATGCCCCTTGGGATGGAATATATCAGGGTGACTAATGAATAATAAACAAAAAGATATATGACAGAAAAATGTCGTCTGTTTTATGGTGCGTATATATATATATATATATATATATATATATGGCAAGTATCGTGCTAGTTGCGTTCCTACACAGAAACACAAAATCTCTTAAGTACAAAATTTCATCCCAGAAATTCTGTTATAAAGTGACGTTAACATTCCTGAGAGGAAATTTATTTTGGTGATGACTGTTGTGGTTCCAAAATAAAGAAGTCTCAATGATTTGTCTTACAGCATACTTCTCTCTCCACTTCTTTAATTTTTTTTCGGTTCAAATATTTTCATTGGCACTTAGGTTTGTGGTCTTATAATTTATGACGACATGTAGGTAGTTACCAACGTTACGGAAGAATCTGCGGCCTCCAAGATTAGAACACAAGTCTACCCTGAAAATAGGTACGACACTTTCCTCCAGAAAGCGGAGGAACACCTTCAAGACCACATGCGTCATAAGACAGCACACCACAGCGTAGGATTTTTCCGCGGTGGAAACCTCAGATCTCTTTGGCAGACTGTTTGTCAAGTGACAATTGAACGTAGTTACTTAATGGGATCAAGAATATAACATATTTAAAGAAATCTTAAGTGAAGTACAAAATATATTTTCCGAAATAATTTACCAAAATATAGAATTTGACATTTGTGGCTTGAGACGAGGAATTCGGAAACTTTTTATCTCCACTGCAGTGATATGTAAATCAATACGCATCTATTTTTCTTCAACATCCCATAGACAGATTCCAACAAACACATAGCAAGAATAAAAAAGTATTTCTTTCTCTGACTGAGTGCCAACTGCCTTCTTGAAATTCCATTCTGCGAAGTAGCTGTGCATTTTTGTAGTCATAGCATAAACATTTCTTGTGTTCTTTTTTTTTTACATTTTCCTATCATCCGTCGCATAAAGAACTGCGACACCGGCTGACAGATGTTCTGTATCAAATAATTCTGCTCATCTCTTGGAACTAGTAGTGATAAAAGCGCACAGAAAAATGTTCACTCATATAAAATTCGAGGACGAAAACGCCAACTCCATTTGCTATACATTTGATTTTCGGCAGGAAGCGCTTAAGTCAATAAAAGTTGTATTTACTTAAGCCCCTCTTGCCGAGCAACAAATATGGTTCATTCTTTTTTATTAGATAACACGAAATGTTCATCTTTTCGGAAGCCAGGATTTCATTCGATCACTGGTGGAGTATCTCCATTGACTTTTTCCTATAAGCAGTTGCTAGAATATTTACAGAGAGACTTAAAACTCACGACTACTACAATAGTTTTCTTTCACTGTTAACAACTACCGTCACCGTAAAGTGATGCGTGGGATGTTACATCGGTATACAATAAATAGAAAAGAGAATTTCGATTAGTTAAATCCACAGCGACCCTTGCAAATATTAACCCTATAAATCGTTCATAAAACAAAATTATAGACCTATAACTTGACAGTCGCACTTACAAATAACTTGTTCTCTCAACACAAGTAGTGGCTATTCATTTCGTGTTAACAATACATTTCTTCAGTCTTCCCACGTTGTAGGATTATAAATACGTAACACTTTCAAGCAAAAGTGCATTGCTGAAAAGACCTTAAAATCTCAGTGTTCTTGTAACGGCATCTCTTCATATATAGTGGGTTGAAGTCCATATCTTATATTACGTTTTATTAAAGCTTTTATGTTGCTAATAATAAAAAACATGCGTTTTTCTCCTGCTGTAAAATTTCTCATAGATTGCGGAAACTCATAACTGTAGCCTACCTCATCCGCAGATATAATAGAAAACACGGTAGAGTGAATCATAAAATAAATCCTTCTCTGAACAAACTACGTCTAAAGGTTGTTGCTTACGGAAAATTAAACTCGCATCTTCCTTATTTGCAGCGTTTATTTGGATCCCTTTCAAATGTTGCATAAATCTGTGGCAATTATATAGCTTGGAGTTTCCCCTAACATCATATCTGAAAACCTGGCCATTGTTATTTAAAATACTCAACGTAAAATGTGGGGTACAGTGTATAACTACATTTTGACATAAACCTAGGATCTTGGATGTAGAATCATTCAAAGTACGTATCTGCAGACCGTGTTATTGCGACTAACACTTTGAGAAAAAAACAAATACATAAAAACTCTTCTGTATAAACTTCACAACTATATATACACTGACACGCAGTAGCGGTGGTTAGATTTGATAAGTCATGTTCAGAATTTCGCTGCTCATTTGTTATATCTCTCGGCCTACTGTGAACTAGTACCTCCACTAATCCATATCTTCTTAGGAATACGCTACTCCAGTGGTCCCCAACCTTTTTGTGCCTACGGGCACATTTGAGAGTTTATGGGGTCGTGGCGGGCACCAACCAATTAACAAAGCCAAATTTTCTTTTCTCTGGACAAATAGGATATGGACGCCAAATAATACACAAAACAAAACGACGTTTAATGATACAAGAAACCGTGTAATCAAAAACACGTACTTTCAAAAGTACAATTATTATTACTAAAGTGGGAAGTTAGTGTGAGTTTGGCACTGCATTTCATCGGCCAGTTTTTCAAATTTGGGAATGTAGGATGATTTTGCTGCCCGCAGACAATCGTCAAGATGGGCGTCAGTAAGTCGAGATCTGCTCTTTGCTTTTATAATATTCATGGTTAAACGGTCTTCATTATTCAGTGTAACCTCTTTCCGTATCAACGCGGGTACCCAAAAAAAAGCCTTGGCGGGCTCCATGGCTCCCGCGGGCACCGCGTTGGGGACCACTGCTCTACATAGGTATCGTGAGTAAAAACAACAAAGTAACTGACTGGCCTGTATCTATATATACAGAACTCAAACCAATAATTTCAGTGATTGATGAAGTTTCCTTTCAGCCATTAAGATAGACAGAATATGTTTCTTTGAAACGTTTGCATCTACCAAAGTGTCTACACAGCGCCAAGCTGAAAACGTCATTAAGTCTACTTTCGTTGAAGCTGTTAATTTATTTCAAAGCCTAAAATATGATTGCTAGTGAAACGACCTCCATAAATTGCTAACGCTGAATAAATTAAATAAACTGAAGCTGGATTTATTTATATTTAGACAGTCCGGAAGATCACAGTTTATATCAATTTTCAAACCACTAATCAATATCAACCAATAATACGGAATTGAAATATATTTCGTTATTACAATTTCCAATTAATTGAATTGAATTACAAATCAGTAGCAATTAAACAAATATTGCTTCTATCTTCATAATCGCACCACTTAATCCTCCTATAATGTATCGCATTTGCTATCTGCCTTATTCTCATACCTTATATCCATGATTCGCATTTATACATATTGTATTTGAATTTAATTGCGCCAACAGATTTCGCTTAATTAGATTAATTTCTCCAATCAGTGATATAGGTTAAGTACAGAAGACTTTCATAGAACGTACAATAATGCAGCATAGAGCAAACCCAAAACAAAGGCATGTAAGTTTGAGGTGAAATGTTGTACAACTTTGTCGCGCATAAATATCAAACAGATAAATAAACAAGAGAATCTGCTCCTAAACAATATACCATACCGCACATCTCCATCTTGTACCGCGATACCGTAGAATGCATAAAGTGTAAATACCAATGAATTCAGAACTTGGCGCTTAGACAGTGGGGAAAGTTTATCAGAGCCATCCTTAGAAGCTCTGGATACTAATATTTTCTGTTAAAACGAAAGTATCCTTATATTTTAATTGAGTTTCCTCGATTCCATAGATCGACTGTGAATCATGAAATGGAAGGAATTTAAAAGGAGGCAATCACGGCCCATCTTAAAGAACTATCTCTATTCGTCTGGAGGAACTGAATAAAACTAAGAAAACTTCAGTTGCTATAGCTAATACCCTGGCCGATGTTCGAAATATTTTATTATATTATTTAGTGTTCTGTCTGGCGACAGGTCCATATGAACAGGATCCTTCCATCCTTTTCTCGGACTGGGACCTGTTCATATACGTTCTTGGCAGATGATCCAGAAGTGGTTTGCCATTGCCTTCTTCTGTGTGTGAATGGAGTAATTGTTGGGATGCCATGGAGAAACCGGAGGAAAACTCCGTGTTGCCTAGACCACGGCCTTGCCCAACACAAGTTATAAATTCGGGCACCGCCGGGAATCGAACCCGAGACCCCAGGATTCAAAATGTAAGTCCAACATGTCAGACCTGAGTCTACCGCTTTCGTCTCACACACACACACGAATATAATCAGACTGTGGAATAAGTTGTAATAACTACCGGTAGCTAGAAGTGTTTAGCTATCTGTGGAACCGAAGTTAGGTTAATGAATTTAGCTATCATATTGGCCGCGGTGCGAAAGTTCAGTCTCACAGCATAATAAGCAACGTTTTAGAGACAAAATTCTCTACGGCTCCATGAAAGTTCGGTGTTCCGTCAATTACTATAAACACAAGCACACTGCCGGACAAATTAACTAATTTAGTAGCACACAGTAGCGGGAATTTGGACATTGGAGAGAATCTACGTATTAGGTAACATTGACACTGGAAAGCATTTACAGCGTTACATGGACGGCTGAGGAATAATTATAACATCATTCAGAGTCAAAAACGCAACGAGTATGGTTTTAATATTACATTTTTATGAATGGAGTTAGCATGACTACGAGTGATGGACATCTAAATATTCAAGAGGATATTAATTTCTCACGTGAAAGACTTTCTCAAATAAACCAGCTATTCAGGGGGTATTGGAAAAATTTTATATTAACGTACAGTAAAACGTACAGTAAACAGCTGTCAGCTGCTCAGCTTATGTAGCGACAACCGCCGGGATGATTAATGAATAATGAATCATGAATAATGAATCATGAACGATGGCATCTACCGACGAGTCGACACGGAACCAAAACCCAGAACTTCATCATCTTCACAGCCGCAATAACCTCAAATCTCACACAATGAACAATTATTTTCCCTTCAGTTCTAATATGTAGAAGGCGGTATTCGAGGTACGCAAGGGTAAAAACTGTGTTCCTTATTTAGTTTTGTCTCATCGGATGGCTTTTGCGAATATATTTCAAGCGTGGTGTGGTTAATGTTAATAACTTAAAAACACAGCAAGTTTATAGAAAGAATGAACAATTAAATATACTTCTTTCTGCTTGGTTTATAATTAAAACGATAAAACTGTTGTAAATATATTTTAAAAACAGTGATAATATTATCAACTCATTAATTTCCTTGCATTGTAAATAAGATTCCCGATTAACAAAACATTTTTCTCCCCGTTCACTTTTCTCTTTGACTGACATTCTCCCTTCTGAAGCTGGAGGCAATATATTCCTACGAAACGCTGGCGTGCATCTACAAGACTACACTGTGTCATAACACAGAAAACCACATTTAAAATTTAAATTATTAGTTTCCGCATTATTTGAACAGCACTTATTTTACGCTTTCCCGTAAACGACACGCTTATTGATTTGTGACAAGAAATTGCCTTTCACGTTAGCATTTGTATTCCTCTTTAAATCTGTCGTTAGAATAGGTCTATACGGTTTGTGGATCAGACAATCACGGCGGTACAAAACGGAAGAAAACAGAGAAAAACTTACCCAGTGAATATCGCTGACAGGCACATACAAGCAACGTGAAGAAGCCATAATTCATCAACTATACACTCGTGTGTGTAAATTAATAACCATTATTTATCACCTCACACCTATTTATTAAAACATCCATAGCTTCTACAATTAACTATCAAGATAAATGTAAGGTGATTGCTAAACTGGTTTCTTGTTGGCCAGAGACACGACTGCAATGTTTTAACTAGTCCTGATACCAACTTTTTGTTCAACTGATTGGCATATATGAATCATGAGATCGAACTGAATCAGCAGATTAATTTTGTGCTTTCCTCAGAGTGGCCATCTGTTCCAGCATACAGCCAATATTAATAGAATACTTCACTGAAAAATTATCTAAATGAATCTTCCAAAGATAGTATAGAGCATAGGTATAACTTACTAACCTGCCTCGAATATAATCACGTCAGACTTCATAAAATAAATATGACTCGATATCTTGAGAACAAATATCTTACTTTTACAACAAAAACTGGCATCGATAAAAATAATGTGCTGCGCGTTTCGATAGTGGTGCACATTCTTCAGGTGAATTGTCTATCTTAATGAATTTTGGTCTTGTCTTCTTATGTTATGGAAAATAAAGTAAAGCTTATGAAATCAGCGTTCACATTTTCCACGTAAAAAAACAAATACGTGTGATACAACATGGTATAACGAAATATAAAATACACAACATGCACATCTGTTATAGAAATACCACAGACTTATTCGTACGTAATTCAATGCAAGCTTGTATGTCTCAAAAAGCTGAGGATCGTTTCATTGACGCGATAACGAAGTTCTGTCTCTCCTTGAGTAATTTCTCCGATTGCTTTGTTCCATCGAGTGTTGAGTTAACATAACTTCACTTCCTTTAGCAACTTA
The DNA here is from genome assembly GCF_000696155.1 of Zootermopsis nevadensis. The sequence goes on along the minus strand of NW_019060288.1, from coordinate 660,599 downwards.
CATTCTGTTTCAAGCGAAATTCTATGTAAAGAGAAACCGTTCATATGTCATATTGCAGAGTAATAGTTCCCCTACTTCAGGATCTCGCTTTATTACAACTTTTTGTATAGATGATACAGGTATTATTTATCTGACAGATGGATTACGAAGTAAAGAATAATTTGATATATGATACGCCTGTGATAACATATGATTGGAAAAGCTGTTATGAGTTAAATATCAAATGAAACAACGTAAGGCACCAAACAACGCGTATGTCATATTGCAGAGTAATAGTTCCCCTACTTCAGGATCTCGCTTTATTACAACTTTTTGTATAGATGATACAGGTATTATTTATCTGACAGATGGATTACGAAGTAAAGAATAATTTGATATATGATACGCCTGTGATAACATATGATTGGAAAAGCTGTTATGAGTTAAATATCAAATGAAACAACGTAAGGCGCCATACAACGCAGTTGATTGGCAGCGCAGCTGTTCCATACTAGATATGTCCCGTGATTTTATTCAGTAATTCCAGCCAAATTCATCGGTCATGATCGATTTCTTTCACGCCCTTCACAAATCATCTTTCACGCATCAAAGAACAATGCATGACACTTCTTTGTGTGGACAGATATTAACAAAACATCATACCCTGAGAATACCAAAAAAAGCTGTAATGGTTATTATCCAATTCGCGTGCCGAGAAGGAACGTCCTGTTCTGACGGAGGTTTCTCGCAGTACGCGCCTCTAGGCCATGATCATATCATGAACAGAATGTCGCACAAAAGATTTAGACTAGCAACTTTCGTGGCGACTTGTCAATCGGGTGTTCACGTCAACTACGCCACGGTGGTCTTTTCGAATATCAGCATTAGATGTCCTTATCCAATAAGTACAAATTCTGTCGCATGTAACAGTTTAGTTTATTAAAGTGTCTTTATTTCATTAGTTGAATAAGTGTTTACATAGTTCGGGACGCTGTACAATTCAGCGATACTTGAGCTTAGTTTACACATCTTAAAGCAACCGGAAAAAGAAACCAGCGAACAAAAAGAAAGAGAAACTGGAACTTCTAGAGGCTAGTCAAAGAAAGATGACTAAAATGAAGGGAAGTGGACTGTTTTATAGATCGAATGTTAAATTGTGGTCCAGAACATAGACGACAATGAAAACAGAGCCAGTAATATTTATAATACAAATAACATTTCAGTTTAAAAAAAATTTCCGTTTAGAATAATCTGTAAAATTCTAGTCCGGGAGGGAAAAGATCGGGTAAATTACCAGATTTCTGCGTCTGAGACGAGTGTGACCTTAAAAACCTCGAATACAGAGATCGAAGATTCAAATCCCGCTCGCGACATGTAATTATATGTGTATCCGGTTTTTATTACGAATATACTGATATTAAACGTATCCCACGCCTAACGAATTACACAAAAAAATTAGTTGTTTCAGAATTAATTTAGAACTGTAACAGGTCACATGTCCCTATATGCAATATAACCCTCTGCTAAATAGTCTCATGGTGACTCGCTTAGGTATGCTGACTCTAAAGCAGATACAGTGCGGGAACAGCAGATGGCTTGTGACGACTGCACCCACCTACACTCTGAATCTGTATGTCAGCAAATAGCCCCTATCAGTTTGTACTCTTTCATATGCACAGCCACACACAAACCACAAACCTGCATCACGTGTGACACGTGTGTTTATATATGCATATGTACATATTCCAGCAAACATGAACGCATTTGCATATAATATGCACAGACACGTTAGCGAAAAATATTTGACCAAGAGACTTAACAGCGTGTGTTCTTAGCCTAACAGATATTAATAGGTTTGTTAAAACAAGGAGATATTTATGTGACTCATATAGGAAAGTGAGAACTGCATATAAGGTTTTGGGTGGAAACCGTGCGTCACGAGACAACTTGCGATTTGTTTTAACGAAGCTGCCAGTCCCTCAGACTATTTGCGTCGGATGAAAGGATTATTAATGAATAATGAATGGGAAATAATTTGGAAGAAAGCGGTAATGTCCTAATTCAGGTATTATTCCTCACATGGAAGCAACAGTTTAATCATCTTAATCAGAACAGAGCAAAAGCATTATCCATGCAAATGTTCTCAGCCAGGGGCACCATCGCTGGGGATTCTGTAACCGTCCACTTTCAGCTTCGAAGGTGCCGCTGGTTGAATACCATGGAGCCATAGCCGTCTCCGGGTGGACGTTGGGCGGCCTCTGCTCCCGAGGATGTGGTTATTTCTTTCAATTTGGGAGCAGGTGATCGAGTTGGGGTATCTCAGGGCAAATATGGTTCTTGGGTCCTAACACGTCGGTAGGTGGACTCTGAATCTCGGGTGGTGTTAACGGCCTGTTCGTAGCAAGTAATAATAACACCGGATTGATTTAGAGGATATTGCCACTATTTATTCACCACGTACCACACCGAGGTTACAGATAACAAAAGGTGTTAAATGATAAATTTATAAAATATCTCATTCAAGCTATAAATCATTTCAGTGGCTCTTGGTAACTTCGATAATTTAGATTAAGTTGTATTTTGTGAAGTTTCCTAATTAAGGTTTCAAAATGTGACAAGTGACAATTTGAAGTGAGAAGTCGGAGAGAAGTGAAGACTGTCACCCCAACACCGGGGTAAAGACACATTCACAAGAAAACAACTCACTCATGATTGGATAAGAAACTTACAGACTCCAGCCAAGAATAATATAACATTAATTTCCATTAAAGTGACACATTCACAAGAAAACAACTCACTCATGATTGGATAAGAAACTTACAGACTCCAGCCAAGAATAATATAACATTAATTTCCATTAAAGTAGGGTCCGGGTTTGGCGTAAAGGGTCACCCCTTTCTCGTGAAAGAGAGAGACTCTTACAACATCCGCCCAACCTGGTTTCCCACGCCTTCTCCTAAATTCAACTCTCTGTGGGGTAATAAATAGTATGTAGTTAAAAACAGGGTTGCTTAGATGCGAGGCCGAAAAATAAATAAAATTCAACTCTCTGTGGGGTAATAAATAGTATGTAGTTAAAAACAGGGTTGCTTAGATGTGAGAACGAAAAATAAGTAAATCCTCAAATATGTGTTCTGCACACGCAGTAAGTACCTCAAACATTATACGATTCATTATTCACTTTTCAGATAATAAGTATTATTGTCAAAATCGTCCTGTCCTGAAACGAATTTCCAGTGATAGTAGCATAAATTGTGCTACTTTGTTATGTTGGTGACTTACAAGTTAAGCATAAACAGACAGTTAGGTCCTTCTTACCCTGAGATTTTATGTAGGCAATAAAGGTCCCAGTGGCTGTTAACCCGACGCACGAGATGAACATTACTGAGCTATATCCTGCTCTGTATGCTTCCCGCAGGAGGCCGCTGTTGTATATATATGCTGACACCAGTAATGGCTTACCTAGAACAGGTTGGTCCAGTATTTGTGTTCCCTCTGGCCAAGAATAGTTTTCCTCGTTGGACTCCAAGGTTCAAGCTTCCCGCAGGAGGCCGCTGTTGTATACATATGCTGACACCAGTAACGGCTTACCTAGAACAGGTTGGTCCAATATTTGTGTTCCCTCTGGCCAAGAATAGTTTTCCTCGTTGGACTCCAAGGTTCAAAACTCCCTCCTGACACTATTTAAAAAACTACTAGTCGGTTTTCGTTATATTTAATAACACTTATTGAGAAATTCCAAAATAACCATAGTATATTCTCGAATAACTTCTTTCCTGCAACAGTCTATATCTGACAACTTTTACGTGTAAAACTTACAATTAACTTTAGGATTTTAGAGTCAATTGGATGCGTGACACTTGTATGTAAAACAGCAGACGAGACAAGAATCACGATTTTCCCAAAACCTTCTGAGTAATGAAAAAAAACGACCTTGAACGAACTAGTAACAAATAAACAAATAATTTTGAGAGTCTGGCCGGTGTACCACGCTGATTTAGAATATAACGCGGTCTAGCACGACAATATGTGTTTGGTTCAAGCTGACTTCTGCTTAATTCCATAACTGCGATGATAATAAGGTAAAAAGTATCGAAAGCATATTTGTGGCTGGTTACAAAATTCAGCTTGCAGCAACATACGGACCTTACTATAGCCGTAAATGTTCCACTGTAAGCCCCATCTATCCATAACAATTAATTGGTGCAATAAATAACCGAAATTCTCTCTTACGCTGTATTTAATGAATCTTTCATTGCGTAAAAAGAAGAGATTTTCCACATTGATCCTTTCCGAAAGATGTTAGTTTCATGGAACGATGGTTTTCTTAACAACACTCCTGAGGACGACATGAAACATTAACAGTCTTCATATATCAACTTCTGCTTTTCCTATTCGTTCTCCTTCGGCTTCATCTTCTCGGTAATCAAATTCTCCTCCGCTATTATTTTCTGTTTCTCCATTTCTTCAGAGTCCTGACTTTCAATCTATGTTCAGTATCTGAAGCCTAAATTATTTTTTATGATTTTTAGTAAATTCTAAAGCCATTCAGTTCGGAATTTGTCATACTTCAGAGTCTTGCTACAGACCTAAAGATGAATAGATTTATTACACGAAACCGGTTGTTTCTTTGCACTGGTTTCAAATGAGTTTCAAACAGGAGACAAATCAAACAGAGATTCAAATAAAATTTAAAGCAAAAATCAATCCTTATAAAAGAACCAAAAAAAAAAAAACACGCAAGGTCACTGGCGTCACGGAAAACGCTCAGATATAAATTTTTCATTAATGATATTCATGAAAACAGTGATAACGAGTTCTAAGTCAATAATTCCGAAGTTCGAAGTTTAACATGCACATTACTGGGTATAATTTAATGACCACCAGTTACAATATTCATTTCCTTTAATTTCTTCTTTCATTTATCTACGTAACTTTCATATACCTAACTCATTTTGATAACCGCATATATTTATTAAGAACTCCGTGTGGGATTTATGAACGTGGTATTTGTCACAAACGCAAAGTCAATAATTACCAAGCGTCAACTGTGGCCATCACCGGAAGAGAGCGTGGCATGACAGTGCATCTACGTGCTTACCGGCGTGAGTTTCGTTCAATATTTCACTCGTCTGCCACTCTCAGTTCGGCTTCTGTGGATTCAAAAAGTAAAGTGTGACGTCAGGTATAAACGAAAACCTCTCCCCTCCAGAGCCCAGACACGCTGTACTTCAAAACTCTTATCGGAAATTTTCCATCCGACTTCTCGAGACAGAAGGATGAAAAATGTCAGAATTAGATAACTGTTCGGAACAAAGCCAGAACAGAGCTCAGTGAGGAAACTTAAAATCAACTGCATTACGAAAAGTTACTATTTGCTTTAAGTCTGAAGTCTAGATTGGCTTTGGGACCCGTCTACTTTCCTATTCCACTGGTATACCTTGGGGGGTAAACCTCCCTGAGACTGTCACTGACAAAGGCCTACATCCACAAAGTTTCTACGGTAACATGACCTGGTACTTACAAACAAAGGAACATTTGCCTTTTATCTTAATAGAATATAGGCTACAAAATTATAGTTTTACCCATTTTTATATGGATGTGAAACTTGGTAAGTCATATTAAGCAGAAAACACATTGTATTAATATTACAGAACAGAGTGCTTAAGAGCATATTTAGACATAATAGGGATAAAAGAAAAAAACTTCCAAAAACTGCATAATGAGGAACTTCATATTTACAGTCTTAACCAAATATCAATTGTTGTGGACTGTACACTTTGTTATAAACCTGTCGTAAATTATTATTAAATTGTATAGGTATCTTGGGCGACATTTTATGTCTAAGGGTAAGATTTTAAGATGTCTACCACATCCACACACCTTCCAGGCTGAAACGTTTGTATCTACCCACAAGCCCACAATGCGTCACAACCCGGATGACCAACATCGACATCCTCACCGCCGTGAGTACTTCAAATTTAAAATTCTTTAATACCTATTCCTATTTATTTACGTTTTATATAACAACTCTTTCAACAACTCAGATTTTATAGCGTGGCATGATATCATTGCTGTCAACTAACGAAATGTAAATGATGGGAAAGGAAGCGACCGCAGTGTACTTTAATATAATGTCCCGGCGTTTGCCTGGAAGAACTAAGAAAAACCACGAAAAACTCAGTTGGGATAGCCGGTCACCAGGACAATATTTAAACTCGAAACCTCCCGAAGAATAAGAAGAAATGGAAACTATTTAATTACGACTTTCGGTGACCGGTACGTTAAATAACGTGCACTACCGAACACCGGACAGCGTTGAACACAATCACAGTATAATGACTGTTCCTCTGTTGGGTCCAGTTGGATGTTATCATTCATATGAAGTTCACTGAGTAAATCCTAATGTTTGAACGTCCATCCAGAAGGGTCACCCGCAACAGGCGTTTGAATTATATACAGGTCAGTTCGTCTGACAGCAGCATCCATTAGAATTCCAACGAGGACGACGAGAGATTATGAACAGAGTGAACGAGATTCAAGGACGGTGACTGATATCAATACAAAGGAGATACACTGAACCCAGGGGCACCTGAAGCCAGGCGTCGCGTCATGTGACCTCTATAGGCCTGTTATTGTTCTTCTTTAACTTTAATAAATAGAATTGTATTCTAGAAACAAAGAGCAATTATTTTTGTGTAAGAAGGTTGTTTTATAATTTCATCATTAAGGAAAATTTCTGCAGCTGTACTCAGATCCTAATTACAGAAAGTTTTAGTCGGGTATGCCCTTCACTTCTATGATTGAATTCAGATCAATAAAACAGAGTTATTCAGAATCGTTTCTACAGTTCTTTGACTCCATGATAAAATGGAGTTTGATCATGAGTATTGTAAATGCACGTTATGAATGACACTAGGGGTCAAATCGAGTCAATAAGAACGTGGATCAACAACAATATGAGGCTGAAATCTGCTTTCAAGCGCACAATTTCTAATATTCTTCACGATTTCGTATAATTCATATATCTAGATCTTCATCTATTGTTGATAGAAATATACTGTTGAAAGACCTGAAATGGGTGTGATACTACACTGAATAGTTCGCGCATTGCTCTCTTGAATATGTACTGGCAACACGCTGCGAAGAAACATAAATATATTTTCCACATTGCATTAAATATATCGAGTAATGTTTCACGTTATCACAGCGGCGAGAATGAAGATGTCTGTCTTTGGGGATATTAAAATGATGAGTTCGCTCTGATCATGGAGGCGGTAAGCACCTTTAAATGACTGTTAAATTCTACCAGACTACACGACACAACATCCCAGAAGACAGCCGGTCACCTTCAAATATATGTATAAAGTCCAAAAGTTATCTGTACTTGCCATGTGCATTAATTTTAATTTTAATTTGTAGATCTAGTGTGGAAAGTAAAGATAATGGAAGTGTGGTCCTACTAAGCAATGGTAACTACCTACAAGACTACACGGTGTCACAACCCAGAATACAAGATTTTGAATATTGGTGAAAATAAGACGGGGTAAAAATATGGAGTATAATATTCAGGGAAAATTAATTACACTACATATTTAGATAAAAATTAATGCACGTAACAACTATACAGTAGTTATTATAGATCGTAATTAGCATAACAGTGAAGTAGAATGTGGTAGACTACATATTAATAAATTAATACTTTAGGCTGCTAAGCCCGTTTAATACGGAAATATAAAAATATTAGCATTTACGGGTATATAATTGAGACCAGCGGATATGCATATGGGGGGTATAAATATGTAAAAAATTTGAAAGCCTGAAGGGAAGAGACCACTAGGAACAACTAGGAGCAAATAAGAATATAATATTAAAGTTGATCTTTGGGAAATAGTACTCACATCGCTCGGGGTGTGCATTTCATTCGTGTGGTTCAGGATAAGTGACAAAGTTTGGCTCTCTTGAACACGATAATGAATATTATGATTCCATAAAAGGCGGGGAACTTCTTGACTAATTAAGCGAGCTTTTATTACTTCTCCTGAACGACTCCACTCAGTGGATATAAAGTCACCCAGACGGTGTCTATAAATTTACTGGCTGATAAAGACGTGTGTGTGTAATAGTACAGATAGGGGGGTATGAGATCAGGGACTCATGCAACACAATAATATTTATAAAGCAAACTAAATTAATTAATTAATTAAAATAGCCCCAGTATACTGAAATTGATGTTCTTCGTTGCAAGACTTTTATTTTGATAAATGATGCTAATTATAAATAAGACGACGCCTAGCATGAAAATTTAATACCAATAGACATATATCCCAAGTGAAGCAATGCGCAGAGGGATTCATATCTTCCTATAAACATTCCTTAGAAGAGTTAAAAGACGAGAGGGCGTGTCTAATTTATGCAGAGACAAATTTACACCACTTGTAACAGCGACAACACCCCCTTGACGGCGTTTTTTTTGTTTTCATAATGAATCCTTCCTTCCTTCTGGAGATAATTGGAAACTTCTTGTCTAAGACCTCAAGTTGAAAGGAGTTTTATTCCCATATGGAACAATGTCACTCTGCGTAAAAAAAACGCCATTAACAATCATGAGTCTCGGCTGAATATCTTCAAACTGGCGCTATTATGATTAATCAAAACTGAAGGCAAATTAAATTTCTCCGAGGGTCGCAACTCAGCGAGTATAATCCTTTCAAGCGGGCCGACTAATCTAGAAATCCCATTTTCAACTTCATTAGTGTGTAATAAGATGAAAAACAATAAATAAGCAGTAGAAGAAAAGAGATAAAGTAATTAGAAACGATTACGCGACATGTTCATTTTTAATTTAAAGATGACTAAAGTTCCACACACGGGCAACAAGAGTTTTGTTTTAGTGCTATTCCATATTAGATACCATATTTATCAAATAATCAAAATAATGTATAAACAATAAATACTTTCTGAACAAAAATGCACCTTATATAATATTTGAACATACATCCTACACTGTACGTGTTTTGTAGAATATTATTTTCCACAAATAAATTCATACTTTATAGAAACAAATGACATTCCATATATAAAACCTTGCCTATGTACTGTGACATTTACTGACCCCAAATGACATTCCATATATAAAACCTTGTCTATGTACTGTGACATTTACTGACTTACAGACAGCGTGTACTTTCGAAGAATTCAACATTGATTCTACGCAGGAAATGTGTTATGATTCTTCGTTGCACAATTACTAATCTTATAAACATTTTGTAATTATCTGTGGGTAGTTGATGCCTGCCATAAAATTAGAACATTCGTAGCCCCATCCTAATCAATCAGCTTCAACCCTTCACGGGGAATTTCTTGACTAATATCAGCTTCTCAAAAAAAGTTTCCACGGAGAGAGTTAGTTGCGTAAGCGTGTCTGGGGCATCTACGCTGTCATGGTAACTTCACCCGCTGTTGATGAGGGCGTTCTGCTTTCATCCCCTATTATTCCTAAGTAAGTGACTAACCATGGCTCTAGAAGCGAAACCCAAGTTGCAATATCGATCATACCAAAGCTTCATCCATCTCCCATTCTCACAACCTAATCCACAAGAAGGATTTACATGTTATAATTTTATCTCTTTCCATTTCGTTTATTTTCCAACTAACTACATGTCCAGCCAATCATAAGTCACTTTGTTCACAACCTAACAAATTAAGTTTACCTGTGTAATTCACAAAGTTATTCTTCATGCAGGGTGGTTCAAAATTCAGGAAACGCTTGAAATTGAAATAATTATGAACGTTTTATCTTACGATTTTACGTTTAATTAATATAAATACTCTGTTCATTCAAGTATTCAAAATAGCCGCCTTCCACGTTGATATTCAACTTTGCAGCCTGGGACGGCCAGTTTGCAACACTCTGTGTAATATTTTCCAACCGGCAGCTTACTGAATCCCAGTTCCAGGCTCCATTCTTCCTTAATGTGTTTTCGTACGTATTTTACAGAAACACTTTGTTATAGAATTGTTTTATAGTGGCCGTCATCAAATAGGACGCTTAAAATGCACAAAAGGACTTCAATCCCCCTTCCAAATCAACAGCACAGCTTTAGTAGCTTTGCGTCGCTGTGAGTTCTGAACAGTCTTCACTCGCCTGGACTCCTCTGTTCGTGTTACAACCGCAGTACAATTTTGAATCATCCAGTTTGTTGACGGCTACTATAATAAATTTTAATGGAAGCTGGATGTTTGTTTAACATTGCTGTATTTCTGCGGTTTGTTCGTAAGGTATATTTTGTTCTTTGCCATTATGACCCAGAGTGACATCTGACGGAGCATGTGAGACGCGCTGTCCCTACACACATCTTGTTCTCATTTCAAGATAAAGAGTGTCATTGGATGTGGGAGTAATCGGGTCATCTACCCACAACAAGATGTGTGCGAGCCCTCATTCACTACTTACGACTGACTCGTATGATTTCAACAAAACTTACACCGTTTTATGATATATGGGCTAACGGATGTAAATATCACGCGAGAATAAAGTAGGTTGGCGTTTTGGTAAAATTTGTCAGCGCAAGCTACAATAAAGCAGTTCAATCTTACTGCGTTGTACCAAAAGACGGGCGGTTTAATTCCCGTATAGCCTTCTCATGGCGGGGGTAAAACTAGAAGCATTTATCTCATCTATCTATACTTGATCTGACGTCTTCTACGACTAATAATAAAAAAAGCAATGCCAAACAACCCCTTTCCCTTCACTTTTATCTTTTCTTCCTTTCATCCCATTATTTCCTCTTCTATCACTTTTCCCTACTTCCATTTACATCCGACCGTCTCCATTCGCTCCTGACATTCCACTCATTCTGTCCTACAGAAAGACATCGGTCGATCTACTTTTCTGCTTCGATTGTCGTTCAGTGAATCAAACCAGGGCAGTTTCCATCGACATGTGCCCCTAAAGTATCGGTATCACTGGGTTCGCCTTAAAGTTTAAGATAGTAAGGATCAATGAAATGTCTGCCAAGCAGCCTACACGGTGCCACCATCTAAAAACAGAATCCAAATTATAACCGGAACAACGTGAAACGTAAAGTTGTATGTGATCATCATTGTGTACTCGAAACTTGTGTTATTACCAGAGAACCGGTCTCTAATCTGAATATCCCATAAACCGTTAACGATGAACTGACCAAATTGTGGTGATGCCTTGTGTTTGTTGTCCAGTGCCTCAACACTGGTGAAATAATTGCTTCGTACATACTTAATTCCAAAAGCCGTCTCGACAAATCCTCTTATTACTTTTCTTTTTATTCTTCGCCTTCTTTAATAACAACGTCTGTGATTCTGTAAATTGGCCATTACATTCTAATCTATAACGACCCATTTCTTATCTTTCCTTAGGGTTGTCGAAATACGCTTGGTACGGTCGGCGCTCCGGGACCATCCTTTTCAAAAACACATGACAATTCCTTTCGTACTGCTGTTCCCTATCAAGTCTTCTCACAGTTTCATACTATCAACTACTTAAAACCCAGTGATAACTATACATATATAATACCTGCTTCAAAAATCAAGTCCTTTATTTTATATTCGTGGGTTCATATGATTCTCATAGAAAAATAAATATTTCCTTGAACAAAATTAATCAACTTATATTTGTAACTTGGAGGTTTTGTGTTTTCTTTGCGGTACGGACTGAAATACTGTGTGATACTCAGATAAACTTCAGCTTAAAAGAGTTAATTTTATTTCCGCTTGTTCGGTTAATACATTATTTGACAACATTATATCAACTGTTAAGGATGTGCAGTATCGATTTCGATTGGGATGTGAACAAGGGAACAGAACGGTCGAGGACAAGGTCGTGGATCATTTTAATTAATATTCCGTCATTTGCCTACAGAGATTAAGCAAGTATACACAAAACGCCCGTTAGAATTGGCGGCTGTTGGCACGGATTCGAATGGATACGTGTGAGACGCGTCATCGCCATGTTCCTCGTTACGCAAAACAAACCCAACTGCGAGTAATCGAAATCGAACGTACCTGAACACTCCATGAGGCATAAAAAAAGGCTGCTATCGATGTTACGTACGAGGCTACAGAGAGCGACAGTTTCCGGTTGCTCTCCTGTGATCCGAAACCACTTTGAATACAAATATTTGGGTTCAACACGACAGATAATTAGGAGGTAGCATTGTCTGTGCACTGCCTGCCCAGATTTTGCTAACTGTAAGTCAACTGCAGGCACAAGGTTTCACAGCCAGCAATGACGCAGCCCAAGTAGTGTTACGTAAGTTTCAACATGCCCGATATATGAAACATATAAACAGAATGATTCATAACTTTGTGTTGTAACTTCAAGAGTCATTTCTCAGTGCATTTCCGGTCAGAAATATACACAAACATAGGTCCGATAATTTATAACTATCTGGCTGTCAAGAATAAGCGAACTAGTACATACATAAAGCTTTTGTTACTGGATTTACAATAAATGTTCAAGACCAACCCCAGCTTCAGTATATATCCTGTCAAGTCTGAATCGTGTGTATGACGTTTATCAGTTAATTAGAATTGTACTTTACAAAAGTTTGAGCATCGCATTTAAATAACATTTATCGTCCACAGTACACTAGATATAGACGGTTGAGATCTGGATATCTGGGCTGCCGATTTTGTGGACCACCTAGATCGAGCCATCGACTCACGAAGCTATGATCCAAATAAATTTTCTCTGAGCGGCTAAAATAGGGAAGTTCCTGTTTACTTATTCTAATTTCTAAACATTTAAGCAATGAAAATCGGTAATCGTTCAAAGTCAGACCTATGTTCATATGGCATTTGAGACTGAGAAAAACTTTATAATGCTTCTGAAATCATTATAATATGTTTTGAATCACTATTCATAACTGAATTGTTTGGTATTTACTCAAGTGCCGAATATCGACCATACAACTGCCTAATCGCAAATACATCCATCACACTCCGGTGCTCGCATGTGACAAACCCAGGTGGTACCAGTGGAGCGATTCACAGACGTCGCT
>NW_019060288.1:623045-647568 GCF_000696155.1 Zootermopsis nevadensis | reverse complement strand
AAATGTCAGACCTGACCTACGTCACAGGTTTAAGGAGCTAAGTGCCGGGATACATATTCATCAGGGGTTTAATTAAAGTAGTGGCGTTGGAATTTTACTCTTCACGTTTCCAAAACAACTTTGACACCCACTCCGCATTCATTGATAGTAGAACTAGGTCACTTTACCACGAGTACAGGTGAAGAACTAGATCTCGTATGCGTCTAGTAACCAGGCAGGATTAAAATCGTCATCATGTCAGATTTATATTCTGGGGCTTCAGGATTCCTTTGTATGTTATATAACGACGCTGAATAGAATTCACACATTATTGTGTTGAAGGCAACAGTCAAATGATTGTGTAGCTTCGATAAATGTAAAAGACATTGTGCTGTTACAGTTAAATTTGTATTTCATTACCAAAATGTTTATACCGGCCTTAAATATTACACACTATTACAACCCAGTACACCACATTCTGTCCAAAGGGTGTTTCATGCAGGGGGTATTAAAACACGCGAAGGGTGGACGCTAATGAACGCTGTGGCAAGCTTCCTGCACCTAGAGGTTTCGGAAGACCTATACAGTAAGCCGTCAGGAGTGGCACAATGTATCGATCTGCCCAGCTTCAAGACACCTGACACATGAAATATTAACTTATAAAGAGAGCTTCTTGATAATCTTTAAAATCCTGAAGTGGAACTTCAACAATCAGAAATATACCTTCGTTAACGTCTGCATGAACACAAAAAATATTATTATTTACACTGGTCTAAATAATGCTCTACTTCCCTAAATTATTATTATTATTACTTATCTACTGTTAACTACCATCTCAACCAAGATTGTATATCTACGCTTAATTTCTTTTCTTATTACGAATATATTTACAAAAAAAAATTGGCTTAATTGCAAAGCTTAAGTTTGTTTCTAAAATTTTACAAAAAATTGTCCTGACTAGAGAAAATGCGTATGTCCTGCCTGAATAGCTGGAAGGGAAGCAGCTTAGAAATTTAGAAATTATCAAGACCCAGAAATTTTTGGCATCCATTTCTAACTTTTGCTTTGAATTTGAATATAACTGTAGAGATTCGCTAAAGATAAAGCAACTTGTTCTAATTATTAAGCTTCGTTCCTCAGAGAACGTCTCTGATTAGCTGGCTGAAAAATTTTAAACTTTTCTGACAGATGAAAGAAATGACGCAGTCTTGATCTCGGTTAGTGCAAGTGTTCCTTCCACTGACAGGCCTTCAACAAGCAGACGCCAGAGGCTACGAAAGTTAAATACATGACATGGTCTTTAGTGTTACTCTAGCTCTGGTTTTTACCCTTCTAGAACAGCAACATGAAACAGACTCTGATAAAAATTAAGCTGTCAAATACTGGTCTTCGTGACCTGTTCTTGTTAATGCTTCGAAGCCCAGTGGGAACTACATACTCCGTCTGGTTATCAATCCGTAACTATTTTATATTAATGTTCCACATAATTCTCAGTGTAAACAAGATGATCTCCTCATACAGCATTAACCAGTTAATATTTATAATGATGAAGTGTTGTGTTTTCTTTGAGGTACGGACTGAATTCTTAAATATTTAGACAAGCTTCGGATTAAAATGGTTAAGATTGTAGATTTGTCTTTCTTGACACTGATATGTCCCCAAGATTATGAGATGACTTCAGTAGTAAGTACAAAATATTGTCATCCTGCACAAAAGAAAATTCATACCATCTTTGTAAGTTCATATACATAATTCAGTTCACACTGATGGGCGACGTGCTTCGAACTTATTTTTTATCCTCTGACCACTGACTTCTTACATAAACTACAGCACTACATCCATTGGTATAGTCATATATTCTGATTAAACTTATACTACGAAATAACTAAAAATTAAACAAAGTTATAAAATGATAAAATACCACTGCTGTATGCTGTAAAGGTGGTTTAGCGTTTGTGTACGTATTTGTTTTATCGATTTGGTTGGTTTTTTCTCCCCATATGTCATTCTTACGCCCACGCGCGTTTCACCCTCTCTTCAACCCCAAATTCTTTATAACCTGCTGTCTCCGTCTTAGTTACACTGTTGCCATGTTAACTTGTGTCATTGTTTCAGAATGTTTTACTGTTTACGTTATAGCCCTTTGACAATTATGTAATGAAAACGTAAATGTAAAAGTTTTAATAAAGCAAATACAAGTTGCAGGTTTACGTCAGCAGATGAGAAAATAAAGATACCAGATCAATTTCGCGGTGGTATGACAACAGCAGCAGTTGGCCCAACATTCCCTTTGGTATCTCTTTCTTTTTAAATTATCTTTTGAAAGTGAACTCGACGGAGTTAAGTTTCGAAGTGCTTCCCTTTTGTTAACGTAAAATCAGTGCCTAGGGAACTGTTACATTAAACATTAGTATACACTCAGTCCCTGAAAGAAATACAAGCTTATGGTTAAATGTCAACATAAGTACACGTGTGTACTTGTAACTATAAGTGCAGATTAAACCGCACAAACTATGTACCGTTAGGAAAACAGTACACTTACCGGCTTGAGAGTGAGAGGTCTGTACGAACACTTGTTGAAGCGTCGACTCCTCATAGAAGTCCTAGGATCGTACACACTGAGGTACTGCATCTGTGGTGTCCTGGAATTTACAGGCTCTAACCTACTACCGAAGCCACTCATGGTGAGCCTTTCACTTCGTCCTCAGCCAGAAATTGTCTTTTATCCTTCCATCTCCGTACAGGTCAGTTCAAGAATTCACGTCGCAAGTTGTTACATTATTCTTTTCAACCACTAAAACTGTTAAAAGTTATCCGTTACTACCACTTTTATCCCCATTCTTCTTATTATTCTTCTTGAAAGCCTACGTCTGTGATGGAACTGTCTCGTGATAATCTCCTGGGAGTTAAGAAATCGATTTCAAAGAACTACAGTCGACATTCAGTTCTCAGTGCATTTAAAGGAGTTTTAAGTCAGACTCGTGTTTGCACAAGATACAATATGTGTGTCTAGTAGTCTAATAGTTCTCTTCGACGTTTCGATATCTCGCACAGATTCCTTTCCAACAGGACCTATTAATGCTTACGTTAAAATGTAGAAACTGCCCAAAACATGTCTCTGATTTCTTTGGGGATTCACTACAATTACTGTACTGTTCTTGGTTCATTATAAAATGAAGCTGCAGTAACTGAAGTCTGCTACGGTTTGTTGTATAAGTCACTGAACGAAAGTAGAATATTCATTTTAAATTACTAAAAACTGAGACTGCGTCTAGTACTCTGTACATTCCTTCTCAGTATTAAAATCTCTTCTTTAGGAAAAAGAACTTACTTCCTGCAAAATTATTTCCAAATTACTCAACAGAACACAAAATGGAATGTTCTATAACGCGATGAAAAAAGCTAAAAATTGGTCCACCCATTAATTAGTTATACAAAAGATAATTGATATAACGTTCAAACTTTTAGGTCGAATGCATTCGTTAGCATTTCAGACTTGTTACACGATTTTGATAAGAAATATGACATTGAATCTAAACGTTATTTTTTGCTACAGAAAGTGTCAACAAAAATCAGTTTATATATGATCATGGAGAAGAAACAAGGTATGGCCTAAGAATGTAGTAATATGATCATGGAGAAGAAACAAGGTATAGCCTAAGAATGTAGTAAAGTGCCAAGCGCTTATGACGACTTATTCTTTAAGACTTCTTAATATTCAATTTTTCACGATGGAACAACAGATTTTCTTCCTCGGATATATAACTTCTACTATATGCATTAACATTTCAAGACGTTTATTCTCATTGCTGAAAATAAACAAAAATATTCCAATGAATGAGACAGTGTGAATTCTGAAGTTCAAATGCGTTACAGCGTTCTGCAATGGATATTTAAACGGCACTCACAATTCATTCAAATTTAGACAGAAACACGCTTAGAGCATTAGGCACGAACGAGGCGATGCGGAGGTGTGCACAGTGTTCACTGATTGGTACAACCACACATTGGAAAACTGCATTATTTACTGAAGACAGGAGAAAACAATCATATGAAGCTACAACCATAACTGTCGATGTGTACTGCAAGGACAACCCCAAGAAATCTCTTCAGTAGGACAACATCTGCCGAGCTCAGCGGTTGAAAGTGATAAGATACAAGATACTGCAGTGTATTCGACAATAATAAATAAACAAGTGCACAATTTTTACAGACAAACCAGGACTGAACGCGATAAATGGAAGGTCACATCAACGTTTATTAAAATACTGACGTAGTATATGGCTAAACAAAGTCAACACTAATTAAACATTTTTGTGTTAAATAGTAATAAAATTAACTGTAAAATTATCTTTGAAAATCGCATTGAAATTACCAAAGGTATGGCAATGATTAAATGTGAAAACATCTTCAAGCCAACTGAAGCCGGACTCCGCCATATCTCACTTCAGTCTCTTTGCATTTCTTGGTACCAGAGTCGCCACCGTCAAAACTTAATTTCGAATGTGAAGCTAACAGAGTCGCCACCGTCAAAACTTAATTTAGAATGTGAAGCTAACTTAGTCAGGAGGCCCAACAGATAGACTGTCTGTCCTCTTCCCCCTTTCTTATATCTGAAGACGGAAGTAGAATTTAGCTTCCAAAACTTTGCGGTTTTATAACTTTATAATTTAGACGATGGACAAAGTCCAAAACAACAGTTCTACATATTATAAAACATCATCATCAGAAAACTTCAAACTTGATTAAGTTAAGTTAGAATGATGGAAGATATTAGTCACCCGAAACAACTTCTAAACTACCGATCCATCAGGACCGTGTGATCATCAAACACGACACTAGACGACTCATTTATTGTCCTAACTTCGTGACCAGAAGTATAACTACAATTTTATGTACAAATAATGCAGAGGCAGTAGGACCAACTGCGATGGAACTGAAGAGCTATAAAGAGGACAGAACTAAGTAATTAACAGACGCTACTTCGCTTCCCATGAATAAACATGCACTTCGTGTCTACGATTGACGTCAGTCGGTTGCTTTCGCTGTTCAGAGAGAGGGAATAAAGACGTTGCCACAACACGGTACTTATCGAAGGAGGTGCCATTGTTTTGCACCTTCTGTTACGACTTCTCTTTGTACGTTGGAGGAGACAGCCGGTGTTACCACTGGCTTATATTTTAACTCCCACCGAGCATAGAACAGTGTTATGCATCCGCTGTTGCCAGCAGCATACTGATAACAGTAAGTCTCCAGCAGCAAGAAACCGCAATTAAATTCTATTTAACTTGCAACGTCGTGAAATGCTTAAAAATCTGTGCAGCGTTGCCAGGTTTAATATACTGCGAGTTGCGAGCTGTCTTCAATCGCCTGGGCCTCTATTCGTGCAGCAACGTCGTACGATTCTGAAATGACCTTGAAGTATGGAATTTGATAACAGCTACTTTCGATTTTTTTTATTTTCTTAGTTCATGATATATTATTTCCAGAACATTATACTGATTTCTTCGGTATTTCGACCATTGTAATAAAGAGTTTTTCTAAAGGCATGCTGAGAACACCTGAACCAAAGAGAATCGAAGGAAGATGATGATAATGAGAACTGCAGAATAACAAAGCTCTCAATTTGAACCATTCGCCAAATATTAACACTGTGAACAAATCACATAGATAATATGGACGGGACACGTAATGCAGGTATCGACTTTAAAGAACATTATATAAGCGATATATTTGTATGAACTTTATAAGTTTTCAGTTTAGATTTTGTGGGATTCTTATCGAGAGAGTCCTATCATTGATTCAGACTATAACGTTGGTAAAAATTCAATTCCGTTCTTTGTAACCACACACCAGCCAAGTGGTCAATTACAGATACAGCACATAAAACAGACACTCGTTATCAGCAAAGTTAGCAGAAACTAGGTCAAGCAGACTGCTACTGCCGGCAAATGCATTACGTTGACTTCAGTCAAGAAAACACGTCGAAGATTAGATTTCTTCCCCCTTAAGTTTTGAATAAAAATGATAATTGGCCAAGAACACAAATCGTTCCCAATAAGATTCATGAGCATTAAAATCACCGATCAATACAACACCATAATGTTGCCTGAAAATTCTTTAAGTCAAAATATTTTGTAATAATTTCAGATTTTAAAACAAGGAAAAAAATAATATTTACAAAGGACTAATTTTAGCAACGATGATAAAACTAATATACTCTGGTTTGGATGTACTGTACTTAAAAAAATTAAAATTAGCTCAATGTCCTTTCCCACCTCTCCCACGGGAGCTACATGGCTCATTCACCCTTCGTCATTTATTATTTATAACATTTGGTGAAGACGCCTTTCTTCACGCAGTATAAAACTGGAGTTGGACGAAAATAAGTGTTTAATAAATTGACGCTCTTTTCCGTAACAATAACGGGATCTCTGGAATTCTCGTGTTATTTCCTAACAATCTTAGGCACCCTGTGATTGGTCAACTCGTGTCCCGACCGACTGCAGCGTACATGCATAGTTTATGTCACTTCGAAGTCACGAATGGCCGTATTCCCGTCTCTTGATCCAGTTTACTCTAATTCTATTATTTGACCAGTAGAGTGGCAGGTACAAGTAAAATACTAATGGATCCAGAAATCG
Source organism: Zootermopsis nevadensis (assembly GCF_000696155.1). Next base: position 640,945 of record NW_019060288.1, on the reverse strand, counting down.
AACACACATAGGCTCAGCCCAGTAACGTCACGCTAGTTTGATAAACCACTTACCTAATTTCAGCTACAGTTATGACCATGCAACATATTCACGACCGTTCTCTGCCACGAAACGTTTAAGGCATGAAGAAGAAACGGAGGAGAACAGAAAGCCAATGAGGAATAAGAGACATTACACTTATTACAAGCACTCCTATTCATTGAATAGTTTAGTTGCTACTAAGTACAGTTGGCCTCTGAACAGCGACGTGAAGAACTAAAACATCAGATAGAGACAGCGCTCCGGAAGGAGCGCGTTGCTCTAGTATTACACAATTTATAAAACTGAAACGATGTAACAAACTATTTTTGCCCATCTCGCGGTTTGCAAGACAGTCTTGCCACTGAATAAACATACCTAAACTCTGTATCTATCAATGTTTTGACAAGTTCCGGTTGAGATAGGCGCTTCTTCATATTTCAACAATACTGGAACTTGTGATAATGTGTCAAATAAAATACATTCGCCATAAGAAAAACGGTCTTGATACATAAATCCAGCCCTTCGTTTGTTAAAATTCAGAGAGAAAGGAAATACTACTTTCACGTCATTTTTATGAAGACGTCACCCGTAAACGATATTTATCTCAGTACTGACACAAAGTTTCATTCAGATCCCAGAAATTTTAGAATACAAGTTATTCTGATTTCTTTCAATACGTTTATACATCTCTGAGGCCGATAGAGATGTGCCAGCGTCTTTTCCCGTGACAGCCTGCTACATTCGCCATTCCGTACTCCCTGTACTAAGATGGCTGAAGAATGATGTGACATTTACATTTCGTTCAGTGGATTTATGATACCCACGAGATGGCGAATGACAAAAATGGCGAAAACGGAAATATTTGACGCTTGCATTATTGAATATACATCCACACAAACACAAGGAGACGATCTATACTCACAGTAAAGCCTAACACTGTCAACTTGGAAGATATCTCCTCACGATTTCTTTCCCCAGCTTCACTATCTGTTATTCTGCTGTTTCACAAATAAAAATTTTGTATGTTGTTCTTCTTCGGGATTCTGGCACCGTATAAACAGGTCGGAGATGCCAACGTTCCAGAAAAACATACTGACCCCATCTTCAGTGCTGACATAGCGATGCTAAATCTATTTCGCTGATGATAGAGGCAGCAAGGACCTCTGAAATATAGGCAAATTTCTACCAGGCTACACGGCGCTATAATCCAGAAGACAGCCATCTTCATATTCACCGCCGTAAGTAGTATCTTCCCATGGGCATCTATTTCTCCTCTAGCGAAGTTTTTCGACAAAAATATTGAACATATTTTCCATCTATCACATGCGTGCTACATAACACGTCCATCTCATACTCTATGATTTCATCGCCGTAACATTTGATGAAGAGTAAAATTATTAATCTGCTCATTGTGTGCAATGTGATAACTGCGGTGAATTCGACAAGGCAAGCGATCTTCCGTTGTACACGTGTATAACTGTCCTCTTTCAATTCCATCAGTTAATACGTATTTAAACTCCAGTTCAGTCTATTACATTAACAAAAATGAACTTGGGAGAAGATGTTTACGACCGACTGGTGAAATTAGGTACGAAATAAACAATGGACAAAAACAAAGTAGTGCACAGAGAGTAGATAATAAAATTGTGCAGTGGTATGAATACAACGAAACAATCATTTCCTGGAAGAACGAATGGCGCTTCAAATGTTTTATTCTATGTGGTACAACTACAGCCACATCTATGCTAAATTTATATTAGGACTGAATCAGACTAAATATGTTGGATGTAATATAAAATTTTTACACAACCCCTGCCGTGTTTGTTATTGGTAAAGTATAAAGAATGTTTCATGAAATATTTATACGTGTGCATCTACATCCACATAAAGTTTCACGTGCCCAGCTGTGACTGTTAATTAATTATTCACCGTCTTCAAATCGAAAACTAAATTTAGAATTCGTGCAAACGATGTCTTTTACGTTCCACAAGAAAAACGTCCTAACAAATGCTATGTATTTCTTAAATCACGTTCCCACACAAACTGGCAAAATCCTATGACATTTATCTACTAGAGACGCTAGGGTTGCTCCTACCTATTTAATTCGCAAGGCTGCCATATTAGTTTTATTGACAGATGAGCATTAAATGGTGGTAAGATTTTCATATCAAGTTTCATTAAAATATATAAGGTCTCAAAATTGGCAAGAGACACACACAAACCAGAACACACGGATATAATGAAATTATATCCCTGTATTTCTGAATTGCATAAGGATGATTGAAATGAAATTCGTGCAATCTATGCCCGAGTCCTCCAAATGGTATCTTCCCTTCAGGCTTTCCTACCAAAATTTTGTATGCATTCCCCATGCGATCTACATGCCCCGACCATCTCAGACTCCTTGACGTGACCATCCGAAGAGTACAAATTATGAAGCTCCTTATTGTACAGTTTTCTCCTGTCTCTTCATTTACCTTAGGTCCAAACATTCTCCTAAGCACCCCGGTCTTAAGTACCCTCAATCTGCGTTTTGAACTTCCCATGAGAGACCAAGTTTCACACCCATACAAAAGGAAAGGAAACAAGACGCTACATGTAACTCCTCGCCTTTCATATGCGACAACTTCTCCGGCATCTGTCCAAGGCTGGCAAGTCTAGTCGGTTTGTTCAGGCGTTTGCATGCAAGTCGTTTGTTCAGGATTACCAAGTCAAGTAAAAATATAACTGACTTCAATGTCATATTTATTTTCGCTTTGAACGAACTGTACGTATGGCGCACGAAGAATATAATCTTCAAATCTTCTCGCTAGAGCCACATTTGTGTAAAAACTTTAAAACATATGAGGAAAACGAAAACTGAATCCAGTCCAGCTACTGTTCAAACAAATATAAAATACGACTTACTTTCAGCAGAAAGTGTTTTATTTAAAAGACATACGTGTGTGAAATTTTAGATTTATAAAAGGCACAATTATGCAACTAACAAACAGGTTACCGAATCACCTGGTATAAGAAGTGTCGTACGAATACGACAATTACAGTCAAGAAGTCATGTTGCTATGGAAATCGAAGGTTCGTCTCAGATATCGTAAAACTCGTAATTTTAACCTGTCGTGAGTTGGTTAAAACTAGTTTCTTCTCTATACATAATTTACTTAGAAGAGATTGCTGTGAAAATTTGTAAAATTCCATAGTTCTACCGCACTCCCCTCTCGTTAGACGCAGAACTGAGAGAATTTATGGAAGGAAAGTGTATTTCACTTTAGCTTTGATACACATTTAACAAATTTGGAATCAGTGGCTTGATTTATAAGTCAATTTAAAGCGATAGACTTTCATCTGTAACATACGAACATCAAAGGCGATTAAAATAAACGAAGAATGAGTTTGAAAATCTCGTCTGCTCAATGTGGAGGTTTTCATTCGATTCCTAGTATTTAAATTTAAAATTACGTTGTGATCTCACTAATCACACACCAAACATTACATAAAACGATAATCTAAATGTATCCGAAAATTATGCACTCGTGTATAATTATAATATCATAAATTAAGTTGAATACTTCCATGCACTACATAGACACGGAATGGCAAACCGTCATGAAGTCACACCGCTACTCACTGTATTCGCCATTTCATGTACTCATTAAATTAAAAATTCGCAAAATATAATGGAAGTGTTTCGTAGAATCAATTAATGACGCCAGATACTCATCACGCAAATGGTAAAACCACAGCAGATTATTATTTCTTTCCATTTCCATTCCTAACTCATACCACATCAGTTCTCTTTTCGCGTACATTCGGATATATTTATATATTACTAAGAGAGAAACAAAAATATTTCATTACGACTTCACTATCCAACAAAACATTCATTCTGACGAAAGACACTATCTTCGCAACATATTTCGGCCATCAGACCATTATCACATGCGTACGTTTATAATACAGATTAAAGTATTTCACGCAGTTGCATTTCAAATTTATACAGGGAAAATAGTCACTACGTTCAAATACGGTTCAACTCTGCCTCTATGAAACTTGTGCAAAGGACAGGAATTTGAAGCAGACAGCCTTTAGCAGATACACGTTTTAAGTTTGGGAACACACAATCGATTTTTTCTTTAATTTACGAGCGGGAAATTGTCGATATTGTTGTTCTGAGTTGGGACGTCGTGTGGTAGGCACAGTTTAGAAAAACGTGATACCGCCATCTTGAGGACTAACGCGGAGGACTACGTTTCTGCCAAGTCCACACATTACAATTCAAAACAACATCGACACCTTCACCTCCGTAAGAACATCAAATCTGGCAACAATGGTTCAAAAATATATATAAGTAAGACGGTGTAAAAGCCTAATCATCGAGAATTACAGTCCGCGGCACTGCATGTATGTGTTTCCTATTCAATGCTATTTGAGAATGCGTACTCTGAGAAGGAACGCACAACACCCTCTGCAGAGAAATCATAAAATCATTGAACGTTAAAGCAGGTTGTACCCATAATTATCTTTACATTTTAAAGGTCTAGTTGATCTGTCTGTAATTTTAAGGGTTCTGATAATGAATTCCATAACTAATGGCGGTGAGAGTTGATCGATGAACGTTACAGTCTCATCTGTATCTATTAAAAGTGGGGCATCCCAACATTGATCTTCCTAAGTCTGGTTCCAGCAATTCTGGTCATGAGCGCACAGCGACAGAGGGGGCACAGCCCGCAGATCGTATCGCGTCATATTACATCACAATTTCCGCTAAGCTGTTTATCATATCATGCGATTCAGGACCTATAGTCTGACTTATCCCTTACGCACAGTAAACATACATCCTGTAATGCCAAGTAGCTTTGCGTACGCAGATAGATGGAGGTGTGGAGGACTCGGTTAGATCAATGGTACATACTGCTAGGGTTTCTCGGCGAATACAAAGCATCCAATTTCGTTCTTATCGATTGTGCAATACCCACATGACTTTTATTTACTGTTTAAACAAACATGCAGTCAACAAACTACGCACAGTGTGTACAGTTAATAAATTTTATTGTTGGATGTGTGGAATAATTTATTTATAAATCTTGCTAAACTCGCCTCATGTATTTTTACAAGTCTGCTAATGGACTTCTTAACAGTTAATCGCTCCTTAAAGTCTCGGCATATTTATGCGATGTAAGGTCATTCTAAGTCGTGTTGTCTAATTCCTTGCCTCCACTAACTACAACGCGGTTATCTTGCAAAGTTTTCGAGCGTGACCAGAAACTGGTAGCGTCTCGCGGGACGTGTTATAAAGATAAAACAACGAGGTTCACTAACTTCTTAATAACTACATATTGCCGTGGTGTGAGGTTATAATTGTTGCTCAGTTTTCGAGAGATGCCGAGTACAAACGTCGGGAAGAAAACCACTTGTTGTGACAAGTCTTTTTAATGTGGTCTGCGTCTGATATATCAAAATGTACGACAAAATAACTTCGTGAAACAGAGTCCTTCTTGTTACGCTAATAGTCGTTCAGCTCCTAAAAAAATTCTCCACCTTTTATGCAACCCGAATATTCAAACCACGTTAAGAAGAACCCTCCAATATATGTCTATCCTGGGCTAGATCAATCCAATTCACTATTCCATTACATTATCCACCCTTCTACGCTTTGTTCTTCCAAGTGTCCCATTCAGGTTTTCGAAGTAATTTTGTGTGCACCTCAAATTTGCACCTAGCACAGTCGTAACATTCTGTGCTTGATTTTCAGGCACGCTTTTCGTATATCAGCTACTCTGCCGACTGTACCTAGTATACTCATCTCAGACTCCTCAAGACTCTCCAGGGATTTTTGAGATACTGTCTTGAGTTGGCCAAAACCGCTTCCCTGTCTGTTTATCCCCTAAGACGAATAAAGCGAGAGAAAGCTGGAGAAAGTTGTATAATGAGGAACTCCGTAATTTGCATACCTCATCAAATATTGTTAGAATGATGACCTCAAAGGGCACTGAGATAGGCGAGTCGTAAAGAACACATGGGGAAGATGGCAACTCAATTAAAATTTAGATTGGAATACCTGAAGGTAAGACACCAATCGGAGGACCTAGACGTAGATGGGAGGAAAATATTAAAATAGATCTAAGGCAAACAGGGTGGAAAAGTGTGGATTAAATTCCTCTAAATCAGGATTAAGACCGATGGCTGACTGTTGTTAACGTAATGAACCTTCGGGTCCCATAAAAAGCTGGAATTTTCTTGACTAGCTGAGAGTATTATTAGCTTCACAACAAACAGTCTGCTCGATCGAATTGTCTGTTTATTCCATCCCAATGGACAATATGTAACTTATCGACTTTACATAGCGTCGCTAAATAATAGGTATCAATTACTCGAAATTTTTCACAACTGATAATTTTAAATAAATCTCATTCATTAACATACAAAATCCAGTCAACAGCTTGAGTTCCTTCATATCCTAGCAGGGGAAGTGAGACTATTCACGCTCACGAAATCACCCAGAACGGTTGTGGGTCACAGGCACGTCGGCGGCTTTCTATCAAAGATAAAGACGACATCAACGTGAAGCTTCCCATCACCTCAGTGTACTGACGAGGTTACTAATGCCCCTAGCTCTTCCCACGCACACCCCTAAACCACAACAGAGTTGTGGTGTCTAAGAACAGGGGCAAAGTCACGTCTACCTCTCCCCACTTAATGCTGAACATCCTAAGCAGTCAATTTCTCATTAAACAACCCCGACGTATACACTACATTATAAGTAATTAACTTTTAAAAAACACGGCTGAAGAAAAATCTGTCGTTCTGAGAAGTTACAAGACGGACAAACTTTTGAAGATAATTAATTATACTTAAAAGAATACAGAGTTGGTAAATACGCCAAGTTTAAAGTCCGTACTACAGAAAGTAAACCAAAAACGAGTCAGTATATACAAAGAAAGATGTTCTTCAAATAACAGACTATACACAGAGATAAGAATACCTAAAGTAAAATAATGAATTTCCTCTACCAAATTTCAAGTATTACTCGATGCACACAATTTGATCTTACACAAAGTACCAGAAAACATTTAGGCGTCTAGACAAAAATGGACAGTAGAAAGTGCGTGAATAAACACTTGAAGACAAGAAGAAAGTTGAGCAATTTCTTCTGGGTAAAGAAAGTTATTTTGGTTACTGGCACGGAACAGCATTACTAATACAGTAAGTGTAGGGCCTTGGAGTACAAAGACCCCATTCTTATTGCATTTGGTACGCGTATAAAAGCTCGTACGTACACTCACTTTCTGTTCTTTTTATTTACATAGGATGTAATTTGTCTTGTTTTTTTCCGTTCTTGTTTACAGCAACAAACTGTAAAGAAACCTCTAAGCAAGGAAAAAACACGGTGCAAACGGTAAATAATGAAGAATTTAGATTTGAATATTCATATTTCCACTAAACAAATTATCGATTTAAATAAAACTGTGTTCTGGGTTTTAGCGCCGTTTAGTCAGGTAGACGTTTCAGAGATACTTGCTGCCTCCGTAATACAGGCCTCTGAAACGTAGACACGAGGCAAGATCCCAGAAGATAATTATCCTCATACCCGCAGCCGTGAAAACATAAAATCTTACATCAGAACAAGTTATCTCTGCTCATTTTATATCAACAAATACCGAAAATGAAGTTATTAACATTTTGTAGAAAAATTCACTGCTCAAGAATCATCATTTCCTACTTAAGTAAAAATTCTTATTGAATAATGAAGATGAACGTACTATTTGTGAAACAGAAAACATTTTATGGTATCATGTAAACGCCTCTGAACTCGAACATTCTGTTCCAGTATGGCTTCCTCTAGCCCGTCTTCATCAAGTACACGACTTCAGTGAATCACAAATGTCCCGAAGGTGGTTGTTCTGTAGAAAACCGTGTTTTATGAAACATAATTTACGTGGCATTCAACATAATTACTTCAATAGTGCACAAATTGAGTATTCGTTTAGCGTAATCTCCACACTCACACACACCTTTGCTTTTATTTATATTGGACGTTAAAATTTCGGTCTGGTTTCACAAAAATGGAGCATTGTATATCAGAATGTCTTTGTTTAACTTTCGATATCGTGTGAATTACACTGTCAACATTTATGTGGTTAGTTGAAACTGGAAGCAACATGTACCTATTTTCATGCCAGCGCATATAGTACAGATGTCAGGCTTTCTGCATGTCTCAACTCAAAAATAGGCAATGTATTGGGGCGTCTATATAGAAACTTCCAAACACAATTGGATTTCATCCGCATACACTCGCTGTATCTCATATTTTACAAGAAAAAAATCAGACTTTTAGAAAAAGGATCTTCGTACGAAATATGTGAACATTATATATATACACACCCGATATTTTTATTACGACATATGCATAAACTTTAAATTTTACGATATGTTCGAGCTCTTTCGATATATATTTTTTAACGAAATGGAATAAAAAGGCCTCTGTGCAGAGCAATACCTTTGTTTTTGTTAGACTTGTAATTTATATAGTGAAAATTTGAAGGAAAAAAATTGGCGTATACATATTATCCTCATTTAGTTTAGTATTTACGTCACACAAGTAAATATAAACATTCTAAAGATGATGAATGTAAGCGAAAACATGTCGCTCTTCTGAGATTATATAACTCCAATATATACTAACAGAAACTACTGAGGATTGGTTTGCCTACGACAGACACATATCTGCTGAAGTACGGAATCCCAAAGAAAGCGTTTGGGGACTTATCACAAAGACGCATCATGAAGCATTATTTGCACTTAATTTTGCAAGATCTAATTGAAAAATTACCTGTCTGAATTTTTCCGAGCGGTCTCTTGTAACAAGCTGTTCTAAACAATTTTACGTTCTTAAAGTGATATTTAAATGCAGCAAATTGTTGTGTTTCTTTAATTAGATGCTCTCTTTACTTTTTGAATCATACTAGTAATAAACTTCAATATATCATGTTCTAGTTTTATTCCTTGTAGAAACATAATTTCTATCAGATTACTTCCTTCGTACATTTTCTGACACCGTATCGGCACCTAAGCAATGTCGCTACGTCACAGCAACAACACACTACGTCAGTAAATAAACTGTCGAGATGCCAATTTTCATTTACACTTAATTATAATGTCCGGAAAAGTGTAGCTGCATTGTATTGATATTGAAACCAACTCTATCAGTTATATTTTATTTATAAATAAAATGGGGTTCGTGATGAACGCCTCGCGAGCTGGCTTACTAAAATCATAACGTAACGAATCACTTTAATGGTGTAAATTAACAGTGTCCAAAAATTGCTAAATTCTTCATTCATGAGTTTATGAAACGACATATGAAGCTCACAATCCTCCATATCCTCCTCTCCCTAACTTACAAGCTCATTCCGGATATTCCTTGAAAAGCTGATCGTAGCTCAGCAGGTCCAGAAACTCCCCCCTTATATGAATCCCTTATATTCATTCATTCATTTACCTTTACCTTTCTTCATCCAAGTCAGACTAAACTTAAAATCCTACCAAAACTAAACAATTATCTTTTCCTGTCTTAGATGATGGTTTGCACAATTTTCCACTTGCTGCTCGATACTGAGGAATGAGTTTGTCATTATCCCTTAACCATTTAAAGACGAAACTGATATGACTTCTCCGCAATTTGTACAGAGAAACATGTTTTCTGATAGTTTAGTTGTCTTGTATACAACTTGTCCTGGATCGCTTTGCTCTTTCTTAAAAAGTTATATGCATGTATTCCATATATATTTATACTGTTCAATTCTAAAACGATATTACATCAAAACATTCAATTTTACATATTTATGCTAATAACTTAGAGATTTCGTAAATTTCTGTACTAAATTCTTATGTTGAATAACTTTGAACTACATCCAGAATTGAATTCTAAGTGGCTATTAACGTTAAATTTTCAAGTAAACGTACCGCAGTCTCTCAAGTAACAAAATAGAAAGACTGATATAATTTACATCAATATATGCCTACAATCTCAGTTCCACTACCAGTAAAACAAATTTGTTTTTTTTTATATTCAAGAACAACAAATGTAATTCCCCAGTTATAAATACGGTAACAAATTACCCCTACTTGTGCTTCTCCTTTTTCTTTTCGACGTTAACAGACCACATCCCTCTTCATTCCCTCCCCCATGGAACCATTTTACAAAAATTTCGTTTATAAATTATCGAAAAAACAAAAGTTAGCATGAGACATAACAACACGTAACTATGTTTCCATACGCATTTCCTGTGCATTACCGTACAACTCCTAATTTCTTTTGGGCTTTTAATGTCAAATACCTTCCGATATTCAAACCTGATAACACAGCTCAATCGAAGTTCTCTGACGTCACAGTAATCTTTTGGATACGTCAAAGGCTACCACCGAGCACACCGGTCCCATGTTCAAGTATAGTCATATTAAACGGTTCTATTTCCCCCCCATTCGGGCATGTTCCTAGACCATCGGCAACTGCATCACACAAGACACCCTGTGTATAAAGAACTGACCGTTAAAATGTCAAAATTGCCCTCACATTTTACGCTTGAGACGTCGATATTCACCTAAATTTTATTTAACATTTTAGTCCAACCCTCCGAGAAAACACTCCACATTTGTCACAAAAGTCAGTAGATGTATGATATTAAAATAACAGCTGTTTATGCCTAGAATCTACGTGAGCCCAAGAATCTGTAGAGCTAATGACATTTTTTGACTGCTCAAGCAAACGGTACAAGTCGTTGCCACTGTGACTTAAAAAGTTAAAAACATTTAAAACATATGACACACGCAATCAGAGGTAACACACGTTGTTACGAAGTTCTGAGAATGTAACCTTCGGCTATTACGAATGTCACACGAGCACAGAGGATGTGACATCCCCCGTTCCTTGTCCTTCAGAGCGGGAAATAGCTTCCGCTACCTGCAGGAACGCAATACCGACTGACCACGCTTTACCCACTCACTTACCCCACAGTGCGCCAGAACGAGGAAGAGAGAGGAAGAGGGAGAGAGAGAGAGACAGGAACCCTCCCGTGGAAAAGAGAAACCTCCCTCACGTGAGAGTCGGACGTCCCAGAGAGAAGCAACCGAAAACCACCAGCTGTGGATCAAGCGCACACCTTGCATGAATATTAGGCATGACAAATTAGAGCTGCTTCATTTTGAACAATCGTATTTCATCCAGGATCTTTGTATAATGACGCCAATTGAGTATACCGAAACTTATGTACGTTCCAACACCCATGCACAAAACTGAAGTTGATTCCTGAAAAAAAGCTTCATCTTTTAGAGCCCAATGGTAACTGATGTCGCAAATGCTTCAACAATCACTAACTTCATTTTCTACTCTCGGGTTTCGTTTGAGTCTCATCGATTCCCTAAACAGCGTGAAGCAATTAATATTGCGTTTTCTTCGCAGTACAGACTGGATTCTTAAATATTATTTCGACGAAATTTGGTTTGAGAGGGTTAGGTTTGAGGTTTTCACGGTGGTGGTGGTGATGATTATGATCTTGGATTTTGGCACAGTGCAGACTCGCAGGAGATACCAACGTTTCGGAAAGAAACATATTGTCGCCATCTCCGTCCTCCAATATGGAGACGGTAGGTTTCTCCGAAGCGTGTACGTCTGTCTGCAAATCTACACGGCGCCAAAACTCAAAAGGACATTATCAATATATAAAGTTGTTAACGACACTTTTCAACGGCAGATATAATGTGCCTCAAATGGTAAGAAACATGAGCATAAACTTCGAATAAGTAAGGATCTAGAAGGAGAGTAGCGAATGCTAAAATTGAATTAATATAACATAATTGCCCAACAACGACCTGGCTTCTAGATCAGAATTCGGTACTGTGTAAGGAGGGAGCCGTGGTATAAACTCTAGAACCCTACTGAAAGAACCACCGATAACCACGAAAATTTCAGTGAAAATAGCCGGAAATCCGGCTGAAATTCGAATTTGTTATCTTCAGAACACACGCAGAGAGCCCTACAGCCGCACAAACGTTCTCGGTACAACGAGCAGGAAATTAAGTACGATCCAACTTAAGGAAATGTGCATCTTATGATAATGTGTGCCTTACTCGTCGGATTACGGCGAGGAATGACGGCTTCGCATCGGTGCATCCCCCACAGGCAAAATTATTCAAGATTACAGGCAAATGTGCAGATAGTTGATTATTACAGAATGCTTTAAATTACCTTATAATTCATTCCTCCAAAGAGAAATACGGGACAGTAGGATCGTCGTAGATATTTGTTAAACATAATAAATTAAGCAAATTACTCTTAACAGTGAGCAACGTGATAATACGATAACATTCAGCAGTAGGTCTCGAGCACTGTTCATTCGCTCGCCTCCCTCCTTCATTGATTTGACCATAGTTACGTATTTCTCCTCTCTACATGCATTTGTTTAGTCACACCGTCTCTCTTACATCGTCTTCCAGGCAGCTTTAGGATATTATCTGTAAATCCGGCTTCATGGTCTACGAGACTGACAACGATTAAGCGTCGATTCGTCCTACAGGTTGACGCAGAGGGGAGAGAGAGAGGCCCTTTTCCTATTATCAATTATTAATAGGCTAACGAAGTTACGTATTGAGAGATGGAACATGTAGCACACACCGTATAGAAGAGGTGAGATAGTATGTTTAAAATATTTGAGAAACAAATGGAGAAGACGATTTTCAGGATACATGAGTAGATGAGAGGATAATATTAAAACGCATCTTACACAAAAAAATTGGAAGGATGCTGACTGGATTTATTTTTTTAACATATAGATTACTGACGGGTTTTGGGAACACGGTATGAGCGACCAGGTTCCATAGAAGGCAGGGGAATTCTTGAGTAGCTGAGCGACTATTAGCTTCTCAGGAAAGAGTTTACACAGTGGAATTAGTCGGCTGAACAGTGATACACTGAGTGTAACAGAGAATCCATTTAAGTAATTTGCTTCTAAGGTTGTCCGTTCATTCTTACGTATTCATAAGATTAATTCGTATTGTAATTGGAATTATTATATATAAATTTCTTTTTAACAAATGAAACTTGGCTCTGCAACTGTGCAATACGTGCACAGGCTAAAGCGGTTTGATATCCGCAGGGGAACAGAAAATTACCACGGAACGTCACCGTCCTCTTGCACGTGAGCTCATATCGAATATGGCGGGCGGAGAAAAGAGATTTTGCTCTTGCAGCTGAGAAAATGAGAGTGAATCTGAGGAGACAAAGAGGCTCGCGAGTGTTTTGTTTCCAAACTGGAGTACTCACTGTAACTTGATTCTGACTTAACACACATACATCGGCAATCTTATTTATGGCAATACTGGCATTATTTTCCATAATTATTTCAAAGATAAATTTATGTATGTCTGTCAATTATGTAAATTAGTTTTGTACAAACTAATTTGCCGAATTTCGTTACACTATACACGAACATGAGTCATTTCAAGCCAACGCCGTCTTTTGGTTACACTTTCCTGCTTTGCTTCATCAATAATACGAACTCAAATATGAACACACGTAGGAAAGCGCTGTATACAATTAGAACACAGCAATCAAGTTCTTTAAGTACGATTTTATAAGTGTACTTTCTTACGTAAACGAAAAATTAATAAGTCGAAGTTGGCCTTTAGGGTTTTAACGCCGTACGGACTCGTAGGTAGAAAGAAACGTTTTGGAGAAACATAATGTCTACATCTTCAAGGATACTATTTTTAATATAGTCTATTACATAATACATTAAGTCACTCGCGAGACTGGATTCATTGCTAGAATTTTATATTTCCGATAAATAAATAAGCAGAAACATTACTGGAAACTATTTACTGGAACGTTGAATGAAATGATCGAGACTGCAGCTACCTAATTTAGTTAATAAAGGAATAACATGTCAAAACCATCGCAACTGCGGCAAGCTCAAGTAGGCTTAAGATACACTGGACAGCGTAGGCTATTACAAGGTTCATTTTCCCGCTACCCACTTAAAATTCTACTCACTGCCGCCAGTATAATCGAAAATAAATTCATGATTCTATGACTCAACACACCTGTAACCAAACCAATCGAAAATTAATTAAAATTTTACCCACGCTATAGGTCCACAGCTCAAATTAGAAACAGCTTGTATTGAACTGGTCTGTATAACGCAACAACCTTGAGTCACAACTAATCAATGCTAAGGGAAGGATGTAAATAAATTTAGTAATTTTAGTAGAAATTCTGACAAAATAACTGCATTTCAATTAGAGATGTGTCATATTTCTAGGCAAACACCCTGAATTTTAATGTATTTTTAAACGGTCGACAAGAATACCGATTTCTACCGGGATAAAATGTTTTCGACGTTTCTCCTCTACTATCCTGGGTAGTTTCTTTCTGCAGCTAACGCACGTTCCATATCAGTTTTACAAATTATTATTATTCTCTGTTTGTCTCGGATACTCTGATCGCTCTGTAACCTGGCTTCAACACGTTTTGTCAATTCGCCGCTCAGAACGTGTATTATCGGCTACACTCGTCTGTCCTTTGAATATTTCCATCTATTCGTAATTTTCCTGTGGCTGTAATGAACCGTCATTCATCGGCAAACTTCATTAGTTTTCACATCATATTTTCAGACAGTGGTTCGCACATCTTTCTTCTCCTTTGACTTCTCCCATGAATGGTACGGCCACGATAAACGTGTCAGTGTTATCACTACTTTAACGGCTGTGAAAACCGACTAGTGCAAACGAGGAAAGCGGGGTATTATTTATATTCATCAAATTCCTTACAGCTGCCAATATCACGTTTGATGTAAAATAAAATTGCCTTTACTGACTTTTCCTCTATTTCACAGTATCTAATACTTCAACCAAAATTTACATACAAACGAAACGGAATGCGATTCATTAATCAATCTCGAAATTAACAGGGTAGTGATATTATAATGACAACAGTAATATCCTTTTTGAAACATTCTATATAATAAGAATCATTCTAAATAACCATCTATAAGACATATTTCTCAACCCTGTGATTAATTTAGTTTGACAGAAACTTAATAATAATAATAAACTGTCCAGATGTTACGCCCCTCGTTGGCCTGTTTCGACCTCAGTCAATAAAGTCTCTTAAAATAAAATTTAATCCAAGTGACTTTTAACGTTTCATGTTTGGGAAGTTTCAGAGATTCGACAGTTCCAATTCCTTTTACACTTTAGAAAGTGATCCAACGCTGGTTCTGTATTTAGTTCTTTTAGCATGTCACAATTTCCTTATTCCCCATCCAAGTACATTTCGCTGTTCTTCTCGTGAATTTAATCTCAACAGCTGTTATTGCCTTTTGCTTTCATTGTGAAGTCCTCGTTCCCATATGAAAGCGCCAATAAAGATAGGACATAAATACAATTTTTATTTGAGCGCGTACTTTTTACTTTTGATGATTTGAAAATTATATTAAACTGACTTCTAACAGTTAGAAATTTAAGTACACCCACAATTAAAAAATACTAATACAATCCTTGTTACTGCAGCAATTGTAAGAAAGAAATTTTATTAAAAATACAGCTTTGTATCTGTACCTTTTCTTTGCAACAAAAGAATAAAAATGAAGGTACTGTAATCGACTTAGTATCTCAGGCAAATTAATTAAAATCAGCCAGGGGTTGTCCTGAAATACGAGAAAGTAGCTTAGATACCAACACCAGTGAATACGAACCTAGTAAGAACTAATAATGAAAACATCTGAAAGCATCTTGTAAAAATGAGAAATGTGGAACAAAAATAAAAAAAATATACCTACTGATTGCACCTGGCCTCGAAAATTACGCAATAATAAGTCTAGTAAAACACTACAATTTGATCTACTGGCATATACTGTCATTCTAAAGTCAGTTTGTTTCAGCTACTGTTTTCACTGTACGTCAATATTTTACCTCTGTAACATATTAACATTTTATAGTTGAATGTTCGATTTTTTTGAATTGTTTCTTATACAGTCCCGCACAACAATCTGCATTAAATCTCGCTTGAAAACATCAGTCTTCATTCCATAAAACAGCAGGCGTTCTTTCCTTGTTCATTCCTTCCTCTCTTCCTTCGAACTACGACTCATTCCATACCTCCATTACTGAACGTGACTGTATTCCATTACAATTTTTTACAAGGGCTATATACAATAAAACTCGCAGATGGCTCTTGGTCGGTTAATGCACAGTACACAATGCGGTATCATTGTATTTCCGTATCAAGAGCTATAGACAAGACCAGCACAAGAGACTTTAATAGGATGAGCGAGACTGTGTGAGGGTATTAAACATGTATTCTGTGTGCACAAGAATTAATGAATGCTTCTCACAAGTTTCCACCAGACATGGTTATGAAATAAACAAACAAGTAATAATATGTTAGATTCACTGGCCAAATTAGTTACATTGTGATCTTTAAATATCATTACTCTTTCCAAATCCCGCCTGCAGCAAAATGTTATACGAGTTTTTATTGTCCACATTTCCCTTAATTTAATAAAACATCTGCAGCGGAAGATCTCTCAGCTTCAGATAAGTTTCAGAACAAGACAAATCTGCGAGGTTTTAGGAAAAATGCCTGGGAGGAGCCAAAGCAATATCTCTGCATAAATGATTATTCAGAATTGAGATTTCAAGTTATCGTGGCCAGGAATAAAAAGATGGTTATCTTCTGGATTCTGCGTATAGTCTGACGGAAGTTTAGTGACGTTTCATTCATCACTCTGGTGATGAAGGCAGCAAGAACCTCTGAGACGTCATGAAACTTCTACCAGACTGCAAGGCGCTACAACCCAGAAAAATCCATCTTCGAATATCCAGAAATTCGGAATGAAACGGTAGAGATAAGGCCACAAAGGAGAAACTGTACCTTCACTTCTGCTCTTATATAGTAAATTCTGCTTTTCCATTCTCAGAATTCAATCTTTTATGGTGAATCTATGTGGCACGTTGGATTACTTGGTCAGGAAATCATAAAATAACAAAACCTTTGCCACAACAGAGGACGCACGAACAATATTCATACTCCGACAGAGATTCAAACCCACTACCATGTGTGACAGGACGGACTCAGCAGTTTCATTAATACAAATTACACTGGACAGTCACATTTCGGGTTGAACCAATAACACGATACTTTGTACAAATGAAACATGCGTTTGACATTTCTGCGAAAATTACCCTCGATGCTACTAACGGGTTCAATAACGTGATCATCAAACTATTGGAAAGTCAATAATTTCTTTTCCACCCACAATGACCTCGATATCGAAACAAACACCGCGCATGAGCCGTGGCTTACTAAATCTAATTTTTGGCTCTCTCCATGCTATGAGCGAGATTACTTGCTCAGAAATATCGGCACCTGCGATGGCGTAAGATAATAAAATTGTAAATTAATTCCCTTGCCATCTCTTGACAGTTGAAATTGCCATGGGAACAAATGTTTAGATAATGACATTTTCGATTTCGGACTGAAAAGGAGTAAAGTAACATCGTTGTGTAATTGTTCTGCTTAATATGAAGATCCTATTTTAACTACTTCGAAGACCGCCTGTAGTTGCTGCAATTTTTCGTGGTTTTCATCAGGCATTCCAGGTAAACAGTTAGTACATTAAAATACACAGCAAGATAGCGTCTATCTCATTCAAAATTAGTGGCATTCGATGCACACACCGTTGTGCTTTTAATTTCCTATCGTCAGAAACACTACTGGTGACAAATAACCCTTTAATGTAACAAACACGCATAGTGTTTTATGTCAGGTACGAAATAAATTTCCAAGTGTTATTTAAAACAGCTTCATGCTTTAAAGGGTTAGTGTA
>NW_019060288.1:595583-623014 GCF_000696155.1 Zootermopsis nevadensis | reverse complement strand
CTTTCCCTATTTAATTTTAAATATCCATTTAAGTATAAGCATATAAAGCATAAAACATTAAAATTCATAGGATACTGCGAAGTCACGCCTCTGACCTCTGTTAGAAACACTCACTTTGTGTTCACCTTTTACATGACAGCATTGCCATTTATACCTGACACTGATGAAAAGAGTCTACATTTGTTAGAATATGGTTATTTAAAAGCTAAAACCACTTTCTTTGTCACATAAATATTACACAGTATATCAACTTTCACTCATACCCACGGCCATGTGTGTCCTCCCTTTAAACTTTCGCACCAGATGATCGAGTTTCATGAAATCGATAAGAACTATCTGCCAATGGAAAGAACCTAAAACTCGTACTTTTAAAATTATTATAACTGTCATTACCAACTGTGCGGACGCGCAAACGTTTGGGGTACAAACATTACCGCCAAGTACAGCAAAGCACGGAAATATGTTCGAAAAAAATTACGTAATTTTTCTACAGAACGCAGAACAAAACTTTTACGTCCTTATGAAATGTTCTATTACCTTTCAGCTTGATAGCAGTATCTAATGAAAACACGCGCATTTCGAACGCAGGCATATTGAAGAAGCAAGTAATGAATAACTTCACACAACGAGGAACTTCGTCATCTTTTCGCGTCACCTAGTATAACAGAGCAGCAAGTAGAACGGTCACTTTCTTCCACCGGTGAAAGAACCTACATACCTAAAGAATATTATTATGCCGACAGGAACTACTTTAATGATATCTGGGAAACCAATTTGCACGATTGTCCAGCAAAGTATTTTCATGAACCCTGAAAAGCGAGGTTCATAAAATGAAAGCGAAGCGATGCCCGCATGTTTTATTCACCGTAATACGAAAATAAATTTAGTGATGGGCAAGAGGAATAACACATCGACCCTGTTAAGAAATATGAATGTTATTTAATTTTTAATATCAATGACCTGAGACTATTTTGATCTAAGAGGGTTGAAGTGAAAGAAGGGTGAGGAATATTGCATGGTGATGAACACCATAATTTCTACTCTTCGTCAAATATTATTACGATGATCTTATGAAGAAGAAAGAGACGGGAAAGACATGTAGAACGCTTGGGGGAGATGAGAAATGCGTACAAAATTCTGAGCGGAAAATCTGAAAGGAACAGATCACTCGATAAACTCTTGTATAGAAGGGATGATAATATTCAAACAGGTCTTAAAGAAACAGGGTGGAGGGTTTGTTTGTCTCAGAATAAGAAACATTAGTGGACTCTTTTGAACACGGCGATAAATATCCAAGATCTACAGATTTGTGGTATTTCTTGACTAGCTCAGCGGTTCTAATCTTCTTAAGAAAAACAAGCACTTGGTTTTTAATTTCAATGTTATTTCATTACAATAATCTAATATTACCAGTCAGTAAATCAACATTAAACAAAATTATGGATGAAAACTTACAAAGACCGCGTTAGAAAGCGACATGGATTACACTTTAACACTGCATTTTTTACAATCATACTCGTGACTTATTAAGTTAGAGTTACTGATTTAACACGTCTGTTCCATCCGAGTTCTAAACTCTGGCCGTTATAACAAGAGAGTGCTCCAACCCGAATCAAATGCTACAATTTTAACTTCTTGTTCTTGTCTGATTGTCTTGTTAGTTTTCCTCTCGCTGATCCGATTTCAGCAGCACAAGTAAGGGGGAATACGGTTAACTTTCACACAAATAATCTCATTTCTTCTTTCGGGTATTCATCGTATCTTCAAGAAAAAAAAAAGGTTCCTAAAATCAACTGGGAAATTTTCGTTTTTGAAAATTACGAAAATAGTATTTCAGTACGTAACTTACTCTATACGCTTAAATTACTAATACAGAATTACCAATAATACAGACTGAAAACACTGCACAACGTCCATGTGCGATCAAGTGAGATGTTAGGTTGTGGCTATGTTCTGGGATGTTACGTCGTGTAATCTGGTAAAAGTTAATCCACCTTAAAGACGTGCTGACTGCCTCTGACGATGATGGAGGCATCAATCGCCTCTGGATCGTCAGTAATTTCTATCAAACAACATGGCGCAACATTCTGCTGTATATCAAAACGAGTACAATAACAAATTTAAGAAAAACATTATTTTATCAGACCATATCCTAAAGTAAATGAAACCAAGCTCCTACACGTTGTTTTTTTTTCAAATTATGTTGGTAAAAATAAGAGAAGAAGGTAATAATGACAGTGTTTTTCTACTATGCTATTTTGGTTAAAACGAAAGTAAATTATTACTGCCAATAAATGGCAGAAAAAATAAAATTGCAGTAACGGTCTAATGTATCAATAAAACAAATAACGTGTCTGTTAATCCAAAGTTAACAGAGGCTCAAGAACTTATTAAACACGAACTTCATCCACATAATATTTAGAACTTCGGTTCCCGCCAGCTAGAACGATCAGATCAGAATTTACTATTTAAGGCTAATGTTTAAATATTTACTAACGAACTGTAGGTACTGTGTCAGTTCTACTTGAGCACCGCCGTTGAAATAAAATACATCTTACAATTTAAGAATTCCGTTTGAACCCTCCTGAACGTACAACAGATTTAAAGAAACAATATAAAATACAGCAATTACTTTTTTTTAAACGGACGTTGTGGGTGGTTTACTGTTCTAAATATTACTGTTTCTGCCAGTTCCAGTGAGATTATTTTCTCTGACTTTTAACGGCTATTGTAGAAAACAGGGTGAGCTCCGAGATCAACAAACAAATCACGGGAGAGTTACGTTCCCACACTCTTCCAACTGCACGTGATATATACTTTCGAGTTTACAGTTACGATGAAAATCTTGCTTCTGATTCTTAACTGAATTCCGGAATGTTGCAAACACATCACTGCGACTGCCTTACCAACGGACATCAGGCATCTCATAACCTGTACTTCACGGGAACAAACAGTCAATTGTAACTTTCAAGGCGACGGAAGAACTCCGGAATAAATTTGCCTTCCTTGCCAATCTACCCTAAATCAACATTAGAACGTTGCTAGCATTGCTATGCTGCAAGTTGCTAGCTGTCTTTACTCATCTGAGCTATTCTCTTCGTTCGGCTTCGTACGGTTTTTCTGTAATATTAAAGCGTGCAGTTTGGTGACGGCTGCCATGGTATCGCCTGACGTGTTCCGTTCCGTGTTCAGGGACAGTGCGGTTTGCCTTTTCTTTAAGCTCTTTCGACGAACAGAGCGGCACATAGACATACATTGACAAAATTATTTATACACAAACTGGATCGGAGTAAATTTAACAACACTTGTATTTCGTGTGAGTACCTGTACTGCTACTCTGATTGCAGTAATTTAAGGACCAGGAGAGGAGGACACGCACATTTCAAGAAAGTAAAAAGTCGAAGTAAATAAATAGTCATGAACCCAAACCCTTACAGTCTCTCAAGAGAGGAAAACCCACGTCTGTCCTTAGTGACTAACAGATGGGGGGAAACAAACTGAATCGAGTGTGGGTTTATCCAAAGACTGATCACAATTCGATTCTGACTGTATGAAATATTAGTGAGGACAAGTTTTGCCTTTATGCGAAGCAGTCTCTGAAGTAATAAAAAAAAGATCTCTAAACCAAACCAATATCTGCGCATGGCAAATGAATGTGACTCTTTAAAGACAGTTTCTTATAATTTTATTCACGAATAGAGAAGAAAATTGAAGTATTTTTGTCACTGTTAAAGTAATAAAGCAACAGGGTATCTTTCGGCAACTTACAGCAGAGATTTTGAACCAGGGTACATCGATGTCTTGTGAGGTCCGCATATATCTGTAATGCTATGTCATTCTGTAATGGAATACAGTTCCCGCTTATCAGAATACACGGTTGCTAATGCCATCAATATTTGTTATGACCTATCACCGTGAGAAGCTGCTCATCTCAACCCTCTGAAAAAGTGGCTTGTCTGAATAATATTTAAAAATTCAGTCTGTACAGGAAACAAAACTACACGACACCATTACAGAGAAAAACTTCTTAATGCTATTTAACAAAATTACCTCTGATTATTCTGAGGTGCTTAAATGTAATGTGATAATTTTATTGTTTATATTGGTGGTTACTCAGCACGCCAGAAGTCTGTAATGAATAACACAGGCCTACTGGATTAAGCGTCCTCCAGAAAGAATAGCGGACAGATGAAAGAGATATTAGTATAAAATATAATAATTAGCACCATTATTAGTTTGTTATTTCAAAAAGCTGTTCTACATCCCAGCCCAGTACTCCATGTTAATATTAATTGCAATTTATTCTTCGTCAGTAGGAAAACAGAGACGACCCCTTCTTTATTCGAGTGCTGCCTGCCACGATGTTCACTAGTATCCTGGGAACAGTGAATAAGATTTGGCCCACTCTGTAATCATTGAAGTAAAGTTAGAAATGTCTTGTAGCCCATCCTTGAATATGACGTAGACTCTGCGGATCTTTTACTTAACATCACAACTTCCCACCACTGATTCTGACACCAAAAGATCCACGAAATGGGATGTGAGACTACGAGAGAACACAATAAGAAAGTTGGAGGAATACAAATAAAAAAGTTTAATAAAGAGGAGTGCGTGTGAAAATTCTATACTAGGAAATATGACAACTAAAATTCATTCAACGGGAGAATGGAATATGAGCTAGAGAACAGAAAGATTTCGAAAGTAGAGAATGAGAAAATGATACTGATGTAAAATTATAGTCAAGAATATATAGAAGAGAGACGCGGGAGAACTGCTAAAAGTAATTTCCTCCGAAGGTTCGAAAACACTGCATAGCAGATGCGTCTAACGCTGTTTTTGATAAAGGTTAAAAACGATGACATTCATGGATAAGCAAATTTGCGTATTTTACAGATACGCTGATAACTGAATTCCAGCCCAAATTTCAATACCGAAAAGCAAACAAAATATGGGTTTATAGGAGTTAATACAGGTTGCGTATTTTGTCACACTATAATGCCTATTAAAAAGAAAAACCAACTACGTGCTCTGAACAGGTCTCATCTAAAACGGTTAGGAAAAATAGCGGCCAATCTGGCAATTGTACACAGCGTTCCAGCAATTGGATTTAAGTTATTCTCAAACCAAACAGGGCTATATATTCGATCAACAAAATGTCAGTCCTGTAACGTAAATGTTAATTATAGATAATCCAGATCTGCTCTTTTTGGAAACAAATACATAACATGATGATTTTATGCTGTTTTTCCGGAAAGGATGGGCAAGTTTTATGTTGCCTACTTTCAGGCCATTCTATACGGAGTGAATGTTTGTGACCTTTATTTTGTTATATAGTCTCTAATGTTGTTCGTCTTTCAAGCGCATAGTGGAAAAATACAACTCTACCGCAATGTGTGCTGTGCATTAACCGTCTAAGTGCCAGTTATTGGTTTGATTGTATACAGCCTTTATAAAAAAAGCATTGCAATGGAGTTCAGTCACGTTAAAAAATAGAGGTAAGAAGGAAGGAAATAAGGAAGGAAGGAAGGACGGAAGAAAGAAAGAAACAAACAAACAAAAACGAAAAAATAACACCCGCTGCAGTACCACATTATGATCGGTATTTTCAAGCAAAAGTGTGTAACGGTTATGCAGAACTGCGTAACATAATGAATTTCTAGAAGTTGTATTCTGTGTCCATACTGATTTTAACCAAGGGGTAGAAGAGTCATCCTAACTGAAAGAGTTAAAATCATAACAATCATAATAACGTAGCCAACAGCTGTTCAGCTTGTACTTCAATGGACTTTGTGGAAATATTTTGGTCATTTCTAATGGCAATTTTATAAACATGGTTTGTTGTTAAAAATCAAAATAAAGAAACAAGAAGGGCTACCAGAACTTGGAGTCGCAAGAGAACCAATTCATAGCAACACTTTCCAAGTATTAATAGTAATTTCATAATCCATCGAGTTTCTTGATTAGACGGAACACATTGTGGCATGGATTGAATTATAAAGACAATTAAATCTTATACGAGATTTGATGTTCTCGCCGAGGTGAAGATCTTGCCTCAGGTCTTCTAGTTTGTGGTACCGCGTGGACTTGCAGGCGATAAACAACATTTCAGAGGATCACGCTGCCTAAATTTATTTTCACTAATACGAAAGGAAAGAAGATGAAGTTTCAGGAGTTAAAACGAGAAGCTGCGAATAGGGAAAACTGGCGAACTCTTTTTGGGAAGAACAATGGACCTGTCGCCAGACAGAACACTAAATAATAATAAATAATAATAATACGAATATATTACCAATCCAAGTAACCCCGAGCAGTCTAAGGCGTGGGTCTTGAACGCTTGTATACTGGGATCATGGGTTGGAATCCAGCTCGAGGTATGTATGTATGTCCTCTTTTTTCTGAGTTGTGGTATCCTGTGTAGATACCTCTCGTCCAAGTAGTTGTTATCAAATGTGGGAAAGCGGTTCTAAGACCTCATACAGAGAGGTGCTCGACCAAGGTTCTCCAATCACTATAGAGCCACAAGGGAATAAGTCAAGAAATGAGTACCAGTACATTAGTACAGTATGCTACCTGCAGACGAAGGAATTTGCAGTGGACGTCAGCTCGGGCCAGAGATTTTTAACAATGGAAAAGATATTCGTAGTTGCGCGCATACAATGCTTCTGACACAGTTGGAAACCGGAAATAAATCCCACAGACTTGATATTCTCGGGGATTTCTGTAGCTATCCCCTCCTACATACAGTTTGAGATAGCACCTTACAACTTGAGGGCTGACACCGCTAGTATCAGAGCTTGCCGCTGAACAGAACACGAAGATAGTTCTATTCACGTTCTATCGTCACAATAGTTCCCTAAGAGCCAACTAAATGGTATTATTCCATATTAATCTTATTCTTGTGAGACAATACCATGAAGCAGAACAAGACTGCTTCGTTCTAAATTAATACTTCATAATTATCCTTCCTTCTAATGGCGTGTAATCTTAGTAGTTGGGAGAAGACAGTTAAATTTATTAAGAATATCGAACTTAAAATTACAAATAATTGCAAAGTTAAATTTTTCATACTTGTTATTTACTGCTGTGTTTAGGATCCGAGATTATTAAACCCCATTTGCCTCGTCTTTTTTAAGATTTCATACACAAAACACCAAGTGCAGCAAATGGCAGGCTTATAACAATAATTAGCAGTATATTATAAAAATGTTTCCATTAGTTGTTTTTCTGGCTTTTGGCACCGTGTTTATGCGAACGTTTCAAATTAACGCAGTCTCCGTTTACCAACAAATGGTTCCTCTAAACTTTGACATCCTCGTACTGTCTTACGCGGCCTAAAAGCCCAGAAGAAATCATCATCATTATTACCGTAGAAACCTCAAACCTCATACGTTTTAATACATTATGAGAAAATAAAACCTTGTGACATGCTAAATAAAATGTAAACGTATCTCTTAGTACACATTTTTCCTTCATTCGTTCTTAAGTTACAAGTTGTTGTTCCACATGCGTTCCTAACAGATTTATATGACAGTTTCTAGATACCTATAGTGGTAATAATATGAAAGTCCGTGATGTGTGCTACGCCAAAAGACACTTTTCTTTCCTGAACCCGTTCAAGAATTGATATGTGCAAGAAGAATCACAAAAACAGAACTTTAACCACCAGCTATCAAAACCAACTGTGAAATCAGTAAACCAATGATTGACTTTTAGATAGCATTCTGCTGAAATGCAGAACTGTGTTACGTAACGTAAGTTAGGAAAAAAATATTAATCATGACTCCCCTTTGATAGGTCTGTGTTTCTCTTATGTGGTTTGCTTTTAAGTTACGCTCATATATGTATCTACCAGTACTGTTTATTACATAAAACAAGAACATAACGGTGAACGAATCAATGTCCCATCCTTGTGTTTGGGTATGAATGGAAGGTGGGGGGGGGGGGTAATGTGTACCACCAAACACATCAAACGAGTCTGCGTACAGATGTTCCGGACAAATTTATATTTTGTATTCTCTTTAGATTGTTAATGTCAGCTGCAGTCCAAGTAATACAGAGACAGTGTTTCAGAAACCTCCCCATAGTTACACCATGTAGTATCGTAGAAACTGACCTACATTTCTACGAGACTATACGGCGCAATATCCCAGGAGGAGAGCTTCATAATTTGTGCGCTTAAAATATCATTAGAATAATTAACAAATATCTAAAGTCGAATCTCGCCTAAATAACATGTGAGAATTCATTTCGTATAGCAAAGAAAGAACACAAAACTTTACCATTACGAAGATAACTGATTAATACTGTTTGCAGTAAGCAGGTGAAACATATATTTCGTACTTGGCTTAAAATGGATTAATCAGGTGGATAAAGCCAGCATGGGAAGATAAATACGTAAGGAAAACTTGGTTAAGTAACCTGATGGGAAGAGACAACGCGGTAGAACATCATCAAGAGGGCTCATCGCTCTGGTGATGGAGGGAGCAAGGACCTCTGAAACGCTTGTAAAATTCTGCCAGACTACACCGCGCTACAAACCTGATGACAGCCATCTTCGAACTCACCGCCGTGAGAACCTCAAATTCGACTTAGTTTTGAGGAATTAAGCTAAGTAAAATCATCTTATGAATTGAATTTACGAATAGTTAGTGAAATAACATTATAAGATCAATACTTATGATATTAGAAATAAATTTTCGGGTGTCATTGGTCGCCTTGCCGATAAAATTTTACGAATAATGCTTAGTGCCACTTTAAATAAATATAGCAAGTAAAAAACTGAAAACATCAGAATTTCTATACGCTAATGCAGTTTACTGCCAGGATAGCTAAATATGATTTGTGGTCTTCTCGCGTCAAACAGAACAGTCTCTGAAACCACCGTCAACAGCGACACTGCAATGGCCCATGACCTTTTATTTTCTCTTTGAACCCAATTATTCATTAAAAGACAACTCTTCTCCTCACAGGCAATGGGTTTGTGCTTTGAAGATTATGTTTGTCATTTAACAGGCTATTGCTTCTCTGTAGCCAAGAAGCAGAAGACGCAACTGCTTACACTACAGAGATTATCGAATCAGTTCACTTGACCTGTTTGTATATGCTTGGATAGAATATGGCGCGCTTATGTAGACTGGACCTCTAAGTCCGGAACCAGTCCTTCTTGAGATGCTAACAATCTCTCAGCTAGTCACTCAGTCACGGGACCTCAGTAAACACACATACACCAATTTATTAACACGCTGCCCTTTATCGCTATGGGACGAACACAAAAATATTTCCACTCGAATCGTGTAGTTTCTATCACCAGCGGATTCTGTTAAATCAGCAACCGGGTTGTTCACGATCACGTTGAAACGACAAACATATTTACACAACTGTACAAATAAACTTCTTTATCATCATTTCCCCTTTGCTTACTCCATAAAAAGCTCCAGTTTTGTGTCGCGGGCGTAAACATTTGCATGACAATACAAAAACCTACCAGCATTACAGCCGATTCTGTGTAGTCCTTGGCAGGAATTGTACGAACACGCATAGTGACCGTAGAAACACGTCTCACCTCAGTGTTCCTTGGGTTAAATTTTACACTTTGAGGACCAATATGGCTGATATTTTGATACGTCAGCCAGTAGCATTGTGGCAGGAGGCACAATTGATGGAAGTCCTGTCTTATCCTTTCACTGTTCCTTTAGTCCGTGGGCGTCGGCCATGCCTTCCAGTCGATTGCCTTGCTCTATTGAATTCCAGACTAGCTCCCCCCAACTTACTGCTCCATTACTATCAGTAATTCCCCCTGCCCATCACTTGCAGAAGTCTGAAACATATCCACTCTACGAACACCGGGTAATTAATCATAGCATAAATTCATAACAACTTGTTTAATGTGCAATTTGGCAACGGTACCTTCACCTTACGAAACATGTCAGCAACTTTAGATGAGACAATTTAACTGGACAACTAAGACGACGCTATATGAACCAATTTTCATTTAATTATGTATTGGTGTGATGTTCTAGGTTTTGATGTCCTGTAGACTCGTTGGTAGATGCGAGTGCTTCGGAGAAAAATACTATCACCATCTTAAGGGCTGAAGTGGCCATAATGGGAAATGGAGGGAGTTATGTAAGGTTGGAGGAAGGTAGATCTCAGGAAGTAGGTTAATAAGAGACGAAAAATGATTGGGGGGGGGGATCGCGCCAATAGGGCATCCAAGCAGATGTTAGATATGTCTGTCTCTGTGTACTGCAGTTTTCTTATTACATCCAATTATTTGTGCTCCTTGCTCTTCACCTTTGACGTTACATCCCAATTATAATCACTATTCAGACAAAGAAGATTGGAGAATAATATTAAAATTATTGCTACAAAAGTCGTAGAAATCAGACGTTGAATAAAATACTTCAGGCGAAGTTTTGTAACCAATGTGAAGAATCGTAGAGCTGCATAAAAATACAAAATTTATTCCTACAGCAGTAACAGCAGTTACCTGAACACTTGGGCTGAGACAAGTCGATAATTCCGAGACTTTCCTCCGTTCCAGCAGGAAGACGCTTGGAAGTACAAAGCTAAATTTAGTTACTTGCTTATTTGGTTGCTGGTTGTTTAACGACGCTAACTCAGATTATATTACTTCGAATGGTAAGGATAACTAGTGAATGATTGATTTGAAAGGATATGGAAGGAAGCGGCTGTGGCTTAATTTAACCTACTACTCAGCTACATAGGTCGGCTATAAGTCGTTATGCAGTTTGTATGGCAGTATTATGTAGTAACCAAATCCATGAAGCAAGGCACTTCTTGCGAAGCTAATGTTGTTCAGCCGGTCAAAACTCCTCCACATTTTGTGACACCCGAAAGTTCATTAACATGTTAGCTAAAACGAGTCACTGAATATTATCTGAGCGTGTTTTATCCAGACCTTTCCCTTCTGTTCTGTTTCAGCTTCATTTTAATACAATGTGATCACTGAGGCCACTACCCTTCAGATTTTCCGACTAAAATTGTGTTGGTATTTCTTATTTCTCTCAACAATGGCATATGGTCCTCCTACATCATCTTCTTTTATTTGATCATCCGTCATGTCCCATTAGGTCCAAATATTCTCCTCAGGACCCACCCCTCCGCCAAACATCCACAAACCTTTTTCTTCCTCTAATGTGAGATGTCAAGTTCCACGCTCATACAAAAAATACGGTAAAATATGCTTTATATATTTTAAAGTTTAGATTTTTATACACAAAATTCTGGTCAGTGTGGTAGAAATCATAGTTTTGGAATCATAAAGTTTTATTACGCACACTTTTAAATTTATTTCAAAGAAACTGTTATAAAACTAGCAGTAGATATGCCAAGTTCTCTGTCTTTTATTGAGTTTCTAAAGTAGAAACATTCAGTTAAATAATAGAACAACCAACGAAACTTAAACTTAACACGTTGATACCGTATTATAAGAACAGTGAGAAGAGTTTCAGTCAAGTCAAGAGTAATGCAGTACATGGTAGAAGATACTGGTCTATACTTCGAATGTTAGAACTTTTCGTTATCAACTATATCACTATATTTTAATCCTTTTATAACTTTTAATTCACATTCACTCCTGAATTTATCCAATTCTAGTGCCTTTCTATCTTTTCACTTTCAATTCTACATTCATCAGCGTTCTGTAATTATATATACATAACACATCCATTTTAATATTATATATAAAGATGTAAAAAAGCGAAATACTATTTACATTAACGATTATTTCGCGATGCTTTATCAGTTCCTGGTATAATTTGTGTTAAAAATGTGAATCAGAATAAGGTGAAGTGAGAAGGGTAACAAATCGAGACGTTTCGCAGGTACAGACAAGAAAACCCATCTCGTGCCAAATACAAGTCTCTCCCAACACGTCCAGCTATCTGGTCCAGTCTCTTCATGCCTGTTATCAATGTAACCTAGAAATATTACTGCCGTCCTACACAGTTTAGAAGCACTGAACAAAAACCACTGTAAATCTCTGTCAGCTCTGACAAAATCTGAACATTATTGCAATACCCTGGCCACTCTTGGCTCTACAACGTAATCAGATTAGAAAGCTGTGTCCTCATATCAGATCACAAAGTTTAATTATGTTTCATCACACCCCGTTTCGCAGCTGGTATTCAATTAAACAGAAGAGTCTAATCATTATCGTCCTTGGCGGACATCTTGTTTATGTATCAATTGGAATAGTGGGACGCCACATCACAGGAGGCAGCTATCCCCTTGCTCTCTGCGCAGTGATTAGTTCATGGTCATGACACTGGTCCAACGAGGGGGCTGTGAGCAAATATGACTATACTGCACGCGTGTACAGTAGCGTGAACTTCGTGTGTCCAGTAAATGTGAATGCGCAGTACACGATCGAAAGTTTTAAAGGGCGCTGACGAATAATGAGTTAAATAAATTTAATGTATTTTGAAATTTCACAGCCTTGATTGGTTAATGCTTTGATTCTCTGTTAATACAAATCAATTATTGAGAGACGTTAACAAAATCAGGTATTATATTACTAATAAATCTTATTGTCAAACGTGTAAATGAAGATAAAAAATAATTATTTCTATATTCCGCTATATATAAACTATATGTAAAATATTTTAAATAAAAATTACACATTTTATGAGATAACCTATGATACAATTTTGTTAAATTGGCGGTGTTAAGAAAACTAATAAATTTTTGTCTGAGGTCCATGAAAGTGTGGATTATAGTGAGCAGTTACAATCACAATTAAATTATCTTGACAAATCGGGGACTAATTTAAGCTGTTGAATATAATCAAAATCTTTAAAGTAGTTTAGGAGATAAAATGACAGAGAAGACGGACAGACGAACGGCCTCATTAAGCATGTACTTTGTTAACTAATACATAAAACTAGCAGAAATGATTTAATGTGTACTCCTCACTTTGCTAATCTTTTATGGTATTTGTTTCTTCTGACTTATCTGAATCGTAATTCAACTTCTCGATATGAAATATCGTCTTTGCGCTTTAGTCGTCGACGTCGATTCTTAGATGTCATCAAATGCAACACGCACCACGATTTCACAAATTTTGAAGTGTGAAAATATTGGGTCTTAGAATCGAGGAAATTAGTTATACTGAGTAGCTGGATGTACTTATAAGTTGGGAAAACAGTGAAGAAATATTTCTTTACCGACTAACCAAGTAAACAGAAATAGAAGTTTCGTTTTAATTTGTTATATTGCATATTTGATATAATAAAATTAACATTGAGAGCGAAATAAATACGAGACACTTTGAACTGCTTATAAACAGTTTTAAATATTATTAATTCCGTCAAAAGTGCAAAGTAATGTGCAGTAGGCAACTTCCACCTCCGAGAGAAAAGAAATTAAATTACTTTCCCCGTGTTTTCTCATGGTAGTTTAAATATTTGAAATTCATCATGTGGACTCGACTCGGCTACCCTTCTAAACCCGGCTGATGATCTGCCCCACGGACAGGCCTACTTGAAGAACGGGCGGACTTTCGATGACAGAAACTACGGACATGTAGAGTCCATTATCCCTAACAGCAATGCGACTGAAATACCTAGCCCTTTGCAAGAAAGAATTACAGTAAGTGTTTTCTGGTTTTACCTTAGGCTCCGGCTGATCCACCGGAAAGTGTTGATTGCATTCTGCCGTGAAAGTCTTAACATCATATTCACCTTAAATTTTAAAGCCGAAGCTTGTCTAAATAATATTTAAAAATTCAGTCCGTGCCTCAAAGAAAACACAACATTTCACACCAAAAGTTCAAGTGGTTAATGTTGTCAATGCAAACATTCGATCTTTACGCCGAGAATCATACAAAGACCCTTGATTACAAAATACATGAGTTATGAATTATTAGAGCAGGTGGTGCACTTATTTGCCACTGGACTTTAGAGGGTTCACAACAGAGTTTCAATTGCATAAACCATACAGAGTACAATGTGATGGGAAGGTGATCATGAATAGCGAGTAGCTAACGATATGGAAGTAGGAAGGAGGTCCTGACTTTATTTCGAGATGTTCTCCAAAGTCTAGATAAACTGAGGAAAACCTACCAATTAGGATACCCGCAGCAGGGGTGAGGTGAACATCCTCTACCACCGAAACAGAATCCATATCGGCGCATGAACTTGCTTTTAAGACAATTACAAAAGCAAATATTAGAGGTTTAAGATTTGTTATGTATCATTGTTATATGTCACGAGACAGCCTAATAATATTAGTTTTTAACCGAAGTCAAAATATTGTAATTTAATTTAAATATTTTCAAATAAATATTTTTAAATTATAGCTAGTTATATGTTATCTTTCTGCTTCTGCCAAACCAGCAACATTATTAGCACGAGCAGTTTACGTATACTTCCTTGTAAAACACTATTATTTTATATCTTACAGTAAGCTGTTCATTATTTAATATCCATTTACGTAAATTAAACGTAAGGCTTTTAAAACTTTGCTACAGTGTAAAGAGAAAATATACAAAATAGAACAAACTAGCTGATTGTACATGATCATAAGTACGAAGCATTATACTCTATGAAGCTTCTCTGAATAGTATGTGTTGGAATCAATAGAATTAAAAAGTGTTTATACACTTTTCTTGGTCCCTTTAAAAAAATTCTTGGACAGTATCGAAACAAACCACGACCTCTTCCTTATGTATTGTTTCCTATTAATCTCTCATTCGACGGTTCTTTGTGCGACTGTAAGCGTCATTAAAGAAATAAAGATTCTATAAACAAATGCACAGAAACACAGCCATTCATTCAAGGAAATGGAAAACTAGGATAGACTGAAAAGTATCTGTTCTGAAACCCTGATACAAAGATTTTGTGCATGGAAGGAATCGAACTCAGTACCCCAGTAGAATGTGAAAATGAAAGGAATTCCTTTGAGCCACCGCCAATGGAACCTCTTTCCATTCAACAGTATTGCTCCACGTACTCGACAGATGGCTCTTGTATTCTTGGTCCTACAAAGCTGGTGGGTGGACTCGTCAGATCGACGCGTTTCCATGGCAACTGCGGAAGTCTGCCATCAATAACCCAAACTTTCGCCATATAGTCTACTAACTATGCAATGAATAAACGTCAAAATAAGATCATGCGTCTGGTTAAACAGAATTTTTTGTCCATTATATCTCATTTGGAATTAATTATACACATGTGTAAGAAAGACAAGTATTATGTTGTATGATTTGAGGTTTTCACAGCGGTGAGTATGAAGATTTCTGTCTTCTGGGTTGTTGCGCTGTGTAGTCTGGTCGATGTCCACCAACGTTTCAGAGGTCATACTGCCTCTGTCATGAAGGTGATGTTGCACCAAGTAGTCTGGTAGATATTATTAACCAACATTTCAGAGGAGCTCACTGCCTACATCATCAGGGTTATTTTGTCATTAAAAGTTACTTGAAGACATCCCTTACCTTTCCCAATAATATACTTCACCCATAGTGTCATAATCTTATCCACTGTGTCGC
Source organism: Zootermopsis nevadensis (assembly GCF_000696155.1). Next base: position 607,506 of record NW_019060288.1, on the reverse strand, counting down.
CGTTAAAGGCATGTTGTAGTCTGTAGTGTCCAATTTTAATTACTTGTGCTACCAGTTAGTCATATGGAATAATGCCAGATACATTTTTCCATTCAGCATTCTGATGTAATTGTTCTCAATCAACCACTTACAACTTACAAGCCAGTGTTTTTATTCTCATTACAAGGGATATGTTGTTAGACCCCAGGGTAAGGGAATAAGTCCTAGGAATTCAGGAAATAAAATGAAGTTTACTGATTTTACCAAAGGTTTATATAGTTATAATTATCCAATTAACACTTGAATGTTGGGCTGCTGGAGTGATAGTTTTATTAAATTAGGTAATATAGGCTATAAAGTAGCAATTGTGATTTTGATGTAATTTTTGAACTTACATTGCATTACCCTTGCATTAGTGATTTAACAGCAGTGCATTCTTTTATTTTCCTTACTTAGTAAAATTTTAGAAGTGTGAAGCATGTAAAACTTGAAGTGCACTTGACATTACTTATTATGTATGCATGAGTAACAAAAAAAATTCTCATTAGTTTCTAGTACAGTGATCAAATCATACAGGATGGCTTATAGCACACAAGGGAGGGATGAGAAATTAACACAACATTTTAATCAGAAAATATGAATAGAAGGGGCAAGATGGAAAATTTAGGCCCAACAGAAATCTTCATACTCATCGCCCTGATGATGGAGGCAGTATGACCTCTGAAACGTTGGTTAACATCGACCAGACTACACAGCGCAACAACCCAGAATACAGAAATCTTCAAATATTATGTTGTCAACATATACAGCATTCTGGTCACAGACAGGAATCTAGAATTTGGTGCTATTATAATTACGCGCGAATTTGTAACTTAATGCCGTAGGCAACCAACATCATCAAAAAAAATTATACACAATACTGCGCATAAGGCACTGAATATGTGGGCAGGAGGATCCTCTGAAACGTCGGCAGTAACCTACCGGATTAAACATTGTACGTTCCATATCATAAGGGAATTAAAAATGTTACTAAACTGACGAGTCAAGACAACAATTACTCAACGATTCGCAAAGACACATGGTTAATATTTATGAAGATAAATTAATTACCCGGACACTAAACTAATTATTAATGTGGACAAGTGTATATGCTTTTACTAGAATGAAAAGGCCTAAGTAAATAAACTTGAATGAGTTGAAGGAAGAGGCAAAAGAAGATAAAGGATGAGGAAGCAGGTAAATATTAAAGAACGGAGTGCAAATGCCTCAGTACTTGATGAAGATAAGTCGTCAGCTTCTGGGCGTCGCGGTGGGTACGGACGTTGAGAGGAAGAGAAAGACGCCTACCTCTGATGACAACCTAACACCGCATGTCTATGTCATACTCAGGCACTGCACTGGCAAAACTATTCCGACTTACGATTTCATTACGTACACTTTAAAAATACGTTTCTTTTTTGCGATTTTTAATCTTTCACGAGTCTCGGCTATACACGGAAAAATGAATTCTTATCTCTTGTGAGTTACACAACATGCTGTTAAAGAAAAACAGCGGAAAATAACAAGTACCCTCAAACCATGTGTTTTCAAATAAAAGAACGTTTAATTAAACTTTTCTATATAAATTCAGATTGTACTGCAACAGCACTCTGACCTCCCCTGTAGTGTACAACCTTCTTTACCTCCAGTCCACAATGGCTGCCTTCTATAGAACTGTTATAAAACGAGAGATAGCTGACAGCGTTGAAAAAGATAGAGTTATTAGTAAAAGCCAGGTCACAAAACGTAATGACAAGTTCTTTTGGTTAATTTTTTGTATTAGGCTTCTCGCTTGTATTCAAAATAATCTACATGAAGAATTAGGGGGGAAAAACACTATTTCGGAGAACTCAGATTTTTACAAAACCATATCACAGATTTTGTTATTTACATATAGATTGTCAAGCACACTTTAGGCTGGGGTATAAAACGGTCACGACAAATATGTCTGATGTACTAACTGCAAATTGCGCAGTGAAATGTACGTCACATTCAACCGACATTCCTCTGGCGCATACTACATAGATCCCCATCCTTCTAAATTCTTGTTATTCTAATTTTGATGCAGAAAACTCCCTCACCTCGGCTCAAACCCAGGGCAGTTTTTGTGATTGTGGCCTTTATGTAGTCTCCTAGTGGAAACAATGAATGTTGGTCATACCTGTGTTCTATTTTTTTGTAACTACCTTCCGCCGGGACTCAAACCCAGCATATTTTTCGTGGTTGTGGCCTTTGTTCCTTCAATATCTTAACCGAGAAGACAACTTCGATAATGGTGTCAGCCTTCCATCTTGCTTATTTTCCAAGCTGCAGAAACTATCTTCACACAGACTCGAACCAAGAACAGTTTTCTGGTTTGAAGCCTTTTTCCCTGTAATCTGCTCGCCAAAGCAAACAATGCTGGCCTTGTCGCTCGTGTTTAATTCCCGAGCTATAGAAACAACGCTGACCAGGACTCGAATCCAGGACACTTTAAGTTCTTATCCTGTTTTTGGATTATGAGTATGCCAAGTCTGGGAGAAATTTGGTTTGTCGCTTATCGAGCTTTTAGTAAATATATACACACATATACACCCTCAGTTTGTTGGCTCATGTTTCTCTTGAAAACCACCCACAATTTTTTGTGACAACGGATATTATTGATCATTGAAAAGACCAGTAACTGAAATGGATGTGGCCTCTTTCAAAGTAATGGAGTAACTGGGTAAAACCACAAAGATGCTGTTCAATATGGGCTACAGAGCGGGCGCTTCCCGAGGTCAAATGAGGCGTACTCCAGCTGGTACAACGTGTTTGAGGCTATCTCACATGGAAATTAATTTGATCGCCCTCGGATTACGGTGTGGGGTTTGAGGTCATAATTCACCCAGCCAACCTCAGCAGAAGCGTTCTGATGGGGGTAGCTATAGAAGTAGGGCAGTGTGGTAGACTATCTGCTCACCAATGTCAGCACATCAGCTCAATTTTTTCTCATGTATTGTAAGATATCAATATGATTCGAATTATTGGTTTAATAGATCAATAGATGATTCTGAGAAACGTGCATCGTCAAGGCCGAAGCGAATCTAGGATTCTTGTTATCTATCGCAAAAAGTTAATCCAACAGAACAAAACAAGATATGTCATTTCAGACGTTTCCCTTTAAAAATATCGGCGTGCCAGATGAATAATTACACTCGTGACAAGCGAAACTTTGCATCTTCAGTATAGGAGGGTAAGCTTGAGAAATAAATTTGCCGAGCCGACTGGTTTCAAGGCATTACCAGATCCCATTCCCGATGACGGAGCCTAAATTACATGCTGATGAGAATGTCTTTAAAGCAGAAGAATTTGGTCCGTATTTTATAGTACCACTGGCTGCCATACTGCACAGTTTGTGTAATGAAGATCATACAGCTCTTCACTAATTACGAACTAGACACGCGTTTTTATGGGTCTCATGAGCCTATAAGCAGAAACACAGAAAGAAAGAAAGCAAGAAGGGTATGTGTAATAAATAAATGGGATATAATTTGTAGACTAGATTCTCGGGTTCATGATGCGGACAAGAGTTGGGCTGTTCTTAAATCATATTAGGCGGGCAATCCCTTGGCCATCAGAGTGACTATCAGCTTCTGAAGAAGGGCTCTCCTCCATGGAAAACGTAACCATCTTCATAAACAACAAAATTCCTCATTTTTTATTTACACGTGATGGTGGCAGACCACACAGGAAAATCTCATAATTGCCTGAACGTTCAGTGTGATTCCCTCAAGTAACAACTTCGCAGAGAAAACATAAAGAAATCATCAAACATTCAACTTCCTCCTGTCTCTCAAAAGCAGAAAATATGAACGACTTGCTCGGAGTCTTTCTCAGTCACATAAAATATTATGAACTATGTCGAAGTAAAATATAGTAGTGATTTCGGACGAAAGAAATTATTCCAGTCCTAGTGGAGGTTTGTTAAGTCATAAAATACTATCTTCCATTCAAAAATGCTTTCCCTGCATGTGGTGAAGATATCCTCCTTACCATTTTGTTCTCAAATGCTAGCAATTTTTAAGAACGAATTATGTCATTCGACCCTAATAAATGAAGATGACTGACTTTTGGGTTCATGCGCCGTGTAGTGTGGTAGAAGTTTACCGACGTTTCAGAGGTCCTTGCTGTCTCCGTCGTAAGGTTAAACCTCTACCAGACTACACAGCGTAACAACCCAAAAGACAGCCATATTAAAACTAGCCGCCTGGAAATTTACATTCTACTTTAGGTGCTCATACTATTTTCGTTACCAAACACAGTCTGTGCCATTTTGGATTGCAGAAGGCTTTCCATATAAGTTTACGAACCTGATGAGAAACCGCAATGACATCTTTGTGGGATATTTGCCAGATGTCCTTCCGCTCGCACTGAAATTAACTGACAGCTGTACCCTACAGTTTTCATCTCGATCCGATATGTATTTATCCCTTTTCCAGACACATCATATTCACCCTCACATTCCCATCAACTCATACCATACGTTATCGTACAGTACGCTAGTTGATACAGTAAAAGATTCGATTCTACGTAAGATACAAACGTAGCAGAACACCATTTCCTTTTAGATAAATTAATGTATTTTAAACGGAAAGAATGACGTTATATATTGTCACTCATTCTCATTTTTTACATCATCCTTTACTACTTACTAAGGAACTGTACAACACTTATGGCTGAATACATCGTATCTTATTTAATGATGCTGTATCAATCAGTATAAATGGTTAATCACGTTCGGTAAACATGAAAGTATTACAGGGAAAGAAATAAAGCACTCTTCCAAGGTGCTATCTCGACAATAGCCGGAAGGGACTGAGAAAAACATTTTAAAATCCTTAGAATAGTCGGTGTTCCCTCACAAATACAAGTCAAAGGAGTCACAGTTGGAACCAACTGCCTCACTTATCAACGTCTTTAATCAGCCGCTGCCATAAAAAAAGAAGCCATTTTAGTGGAACTGATGGCTCATCCGTTACTGCGTAACTAAGAACATACGTTGAAGTAAAGTAATATTTTCGTCCATCTTTCTGGCTAACCGTACGCTTCAGGAGTAACCTTCGTATAAGGATTTCTATAAGCCCGTAATTTGGAACGTTACTGAATTTAGTTTTTAACCACACCATTTAGTCATGGACGACTATTGTATTTTATGCAAAGGCTTTGGAAGTTTGTAAAAAAGCATTAAGAATGTGCAGTGCAAATGCTGAACACGAAAAAATGTATTATTTATTATTCACAACATGTCTCTTATTTTTAATTTAACATTCAGGAGCTTAAATGCTAGCGCACCAGAACGTTCACTCACTTAACATAGTGCACCTATTAACCTTTTAAAGCCTAATGGTAACAATATGTACCATCTGCTTTATTAATCAGTAATGCTGATGCTTCTATTTATGGGCTCCATATAATTTTCAATGTAAACACCAATTATTTCCTTAAACAGCGTTAGCTATCTGATTTTTAAAATGGTGAAGTATATTGTTTTCTATGCGGTACGGGCTGAATTCTTTAATATTATTTAGAGGAACTTCGGCTTTAAAGTGTTAATAAAATCTGTTTTTGATGGGTCTCATTTTCTCCAGCGTATCCAATAACTTGTCCCTATCTTGACGTGTTATATCGCATCCGAGACGGCAGCCCAATGTCGTGCGCCATGTCGTAACAGCGTCCTTTTATTGTAATCTCGACTTCTGTCAGCCGACACTTCAGATTTCCACCGAATGTCACAGTAACTTCTATGATTCACACAAAAAATTGCGAAATAGGTCGACTGGGCTGCCCCAAGAATCTATACTCAGATACGAACATGACGACAGCTGAGAGAGACCTACCTACAAGTTAACAATTGCGATTCTTACGCTAGTATGTCAGTGGCTTTAGCCAGACAATAATTCCTACTCAACTCAGATGCTTCATATGATTAGCTATGAATTGGGTTATGAATAAAGAATTAAAATAAACTTAGTCGGAAATAAGTACAAATCAACGTAAAGAGAGTAACTTAATATAACGGTAACACACTAAATTTGCATTGCAGTTAAAGTAACGGTCATTAAACAACATATGAATCAGTCACGTTCAACACCATTAATCAAAAAACAATAATTTAATCCACCGTAGGAAATATTTTATAGGGAAATATCACTCAGTGCGTCTTATAGTTCAGTTTAAAATGCGAGAGACATCACCCATTCTTCACACGTATGTCTTCCCGCACGCTGAGAGGAATTGCTACGAAAGCAAGGATGAACACGTGGTACGCCGTCTCTTATTGAAGAGGTCCATAATCCGTGGATCAAAAAGGAACGCCTCTGATGTGTGTACAGACATGAATAGTCAAAAGCCACACTCTACTTAAGACTCTGAACTTATTCGTGTAAACATCTCAGTAGACAGCCAATGCTCAGTTACAGAGATGGAATGTCGCGTTAGAGTGGTTGATACTCCTGCTTCGACTTTGGAATGCCCCGGGTTCAAATCTCTCATCTAATATTACTATTCGTACTTTATTCCTCAGTCTCGTCAACAGAATACTTGAGTAGTACACCTCCGAATCCTTACATATTTTTTACCCAATCACCACACAAGATCATGTTGCCACTGAGGACAACGTTAGGTTGTTCTTGTGCGAACCTGAACAGCATGTCATGAAGATGTATGGAGAAATGAGGTACAGTTTTATCGAATCTTAACCTCGACATCAGACCGAGCACAATTTTCATCTCCACAATACAGCCGCTTCACCGTCAGGAAAAAAAATTCCTGTGCCTGACGGAAGTAGATGTCGTTCAGTTCCGCAGTCAGCCATATTAACTCGGTTATCCAGGTTCATACAATTCCATGAAGTAATCTAAGAACCAATCAATATTAATAATAAGGCATCTCACTGCTTGGTGTTATATTGTCATCCATCACAGTTACCTGCATACAGTATACATTAATTCACACGTCGTAAAATTGGACTGATCACAGACGGGAAAAGACTCGTCCTGATTTTGTTTGATTTTCTTACCTACGTCACATTTCACATAAAAATCGGCGCACTTCCAACATACGTAATGGCTAGTCGTTTCTTACGTAAACAACGCCTGCCTAAAATAAATAAAAATTTTACGAATACATTTTTCCTCTCCTATCGATCTAATATTGCGCATTTTAAATGTCTCTCGCATTCTGTGAAAGAGCAGCTCATATACCGTTCTTATACACACCCACAATTCCACTGTCCGGTCTTAGTTCATTTTCGTCACAACAAAAGACCGAAAAAATAAAACCCTGACAGCAGCAACTGCCACCACCTACCACACACAACATAATCGATGGGGAGACTGGGTTTGTGACAAGGAGAACCCCTTGCAAATATTCCTATAGACCGCCATCACTTCTCAATATAAGACGAAAATGATGAGGGTGAAATATAAAAGATCCTTTGTGTCATACATAAAGGGCACGCAAAGATGAACCATAAGTGCATATAGAACTGAAGACATGATAATAGCATATTCGTATCTTCTATAGAACCATAGAAAATGTTAAAGGGTAATATACGGAAAGCTCATAATTCAGTTAACTTATGCATTACTTGTTCATTTAAAGACGATATCCCTTTCCTTAGGAGTAGTTAAATGCTCGTAGATTGATTCGAAGGAGTTTATTCATTCAATTATTTTACGATGCTGTATCATTTATTGACGTTGTGATTATTTACTGACGTTTCAGAGGTCCTTGTTACCCCCATGTTACCCTGATGATGGGGACAATATGCACTTCTGACAATTTGAACAATATCTACCAGACTTAACAGCGAAACGTCACATAATTAGGTAATTCCCACAACATCAAACGACATTTAAATTTTCAAATGCTTTGATTTAATGACAATATTTCCTGCAAAGCCATTAAATTTTCCAGACAAAGAAACCAAAAAATATAGAGAGACGAAATATAAGAAAATTTTATTCAATGGCCCTGATTCTCGTGCTAAGAGAGTACAAACTGAACACTGCTGGACAACGACAAGTCTCTGTCCGCGGAATATAGGTACGTGAGTTGACAACGTCACTCTCACAGGAAGCTAGAGACACGTCGTCGGATATTCTATGACACCTAAAAAGTTTTCTATTTTCACTTCTAACCTCCTGACTTGAACACTACTGTTCTAACCTCAAAGCACATCTTCATTTCAACACGTGCTTGAGAGTCTGGTCACGAACTGGGAAACCAGGATGAAACAGACACGTGTTGTATCTCAAGCTCCATTTAATGGTTAGGGTATATGGAGAGACTCCGACTGCATGTTTGGAATGAATGAATGAATGAATGGATGATGAATTAACAGTGTACTGGTTTATTATCACACACAAAAGTTGTCTTTCATCTCCGGAAAAAAGAAACCGAAACACTGATTGCGTGAGAAAAGTGAATGGGAATTTCTAAAATGGTTCTAGACCAGCGAACATCTGCTGTTAGTTCAGGGCAGGGGAGAATGACGTTACTTACGACGATGCGAAAGAAATGAAAAACGATTTTAAAGCATCCTGTGGCTAATATAAACTTAACATCCACGAGAATTTTATACGAAATGTTATTAGAAGTAAAAATTTGACTGCGACCTTTCTATTTATCCTCTGACTTCAGGTGTCAAAAAAGTTTATTGCAGAAACAGTTATGAACCCTGTGTCAAGTGACATTAGCCGAAAAGTTTCTTAATTTAGAAGCGTTCGGTTTAAAAATTAAATTCTTTCGCCACTCCTTTTCAAGAAGCTGGTAGCTACTGCTGGCATACAAAAATTATAATTTTAACTTCCTAAACCGAGTGGTAAAAATATACTTGTTATTCTTCAGAGAAGCTTACTGCTACCATCATCAGGGCTATAAGTAAGCCACGCGCCGTAAATATGAGCCTAACCTGATGCTGCATCTAACCCAATTTCCGTGTTTCTGACTAACTCATTTCACTGGTGACAGAGGCTCCTCTGAAACGTCGGTTAATATCTACCAGAATAAGTGGTTCAACATTCTATAAGACAGTCCTTTTTAGTTGTACCTTTGACTTATTCCTAGTTTACACGTACTTCCTTTTTGGATAATCCGGTTAAGCAGAAAAAATCTGAGATACTACTCTTTTACAAATTTCAGGGTTGTCAATTTCTTTCCACCCAGACAGGCCATTCTTATTCCACTCAGAAAGAAGCACTAAGATATATAAAAGCAGGACAGGGTACCAAATGAAGCTTAAAATTTGTCAATGGCCGCTTCCTTCCTTTCAGAGCACGGCCGTCAGTTAGCTACTCTCAGCTACTATAAGATGTTCCATTTGAAGCGAAACCCTGGCTACTTCCCAAGACGCACAAATGGCCAAACTAAATTACTACAACCCTATCACATCGCTGCAGCGTATACGCTGATTGAAAAAGATCAGCTGTTTTGTCGTTCGTTGAGCACTTGTGACAGAAAGACACTTCTCATGTCCTGTAATTTCGTCCTATTTGCTACTACCTTGTCAGGACACGCGTTGCTAAATGCTTCATGAACAGAAACAAACGACTTCACTGCTGATTAATGTTCATTAATGAACAAACGTTATGCTCGTGAATGCATGATCACACCCTCACAACGTTTGCGCAACCGGCTTGGGCAGCGGCCTAGCGGAAAGTGTGGCATTGGCTCGAGTGTCACGGGGAAAACCAAGAGAGCCTAAAAGATGGAGGTGGATCTTGTTCTGATTTCATTCTTTACCAAAACACGTGATTGCTTTTGGGTTGTCTGTATAAAATCCTCTGCCACACTAATTTTGTTGCATTAAGTGTCGTATTAGTTGTGAACTTAGAATGAATTTGTATTATAGGTCGCCTTTGTAATACTTAGTAAATATGTTAATCTGGATTTTTTTGGTGCCTTTTCCATCCTATTCCGCCATCGTCAAAACCTTCGGAATGAACTATGTCAAGGGTTTATCTTTCAGGTCGCAACGCCGTCTCAACTTTACGTTCATAACTAAGGCTTCGAGGGATTTATTACCTCAGTATCCAGGACTGAAGCCAGGCCTTAAGATAGAGGCAGTCAACTTTGTGTCCCAAAGTTGGTAACATTATAGGCCAACTCAATTTGAAAAGGCATTTTACTCGCCAAACATTAATTTTGTCACGCCTTGAACAACATTTAAAAGGACAAAGAAGAATGACAATTAAAATTCATTGGAAAGTTTATATTCGAAAGCACACAACCATTTATTTTTGTAATCCTTGTACTGTGACCTACATTGTGATATGGCATGAAGCTCACTTTAATTATTTCGGCGTGAAACCTCACGCCTCCTTTGGCAATGCTTCGTTCTGCAATATACGTCTATAATGGCATTCAAGCCATTATGAATATCGATGTGGAGAAAGACATTTATATGTTGACTGAAATTTTAATTCAAGAGTTCGGTTTGTAATATAATGAAAAAAATGATATAAATTTTTGCGGTTGAAGTGACTCCTTACGAAGAGCCCAAAATTCTCAAATATTTTATTCATAGACAAATCTGCCATAGTCTGTAATTGAATATAAAGTTTAATAATTAAATTTACAAATTATATTAATACTTCATAGAAATAACGTTTTATATTACGCTGCACAACAGTGAGTTTCTCCTTAATTCAAAGTTGTGTACTTTCAGTCTGTTTTATAAGATACGATAATAGTACCGAAAATGTTCTATATTCCACAATTTTCTCTACAAATCTACACTTGTCATTTGTTTGAAAATAATTATTTGAAAATAAGTAACATCTTACAAATAATCGGTTAGGAGAGTGTTACGCCTGAAAGTGTTGGTTCATACAATACAAAATGTCTCAGTCATTTGTCAGAAATTGGTGTGTCATGAGCTGATTGGTCGAAACACCACTATGTAATATCCAGTGCTACCGATTCTATTAACGTCACACTGCTTCCAAGAGATTAAGGTATGTATTGTGTTGCGAACTGAATTCATAAGTCGAGGGCATTATTTACCCAAATAATAAAAATGAACCTGAAGTACGAAAAATACATCGCTGTGTAAATACAAAGACGAAGCTGTCAAATATCGTCTTTTGTTTCATTACCCGCTGAATCACTACTGAAATAAAACTGCATCAAATGTAATTTACGATTACGACATAACAGACGTTAAAGGCCGTGATTCTACTGTAGTTCTCGTAAATTAAAAAGGAAAAATGTAAATTGCATATCCTAAATCTCTTCGTTATTACAGAGAAACTTACCACAATAACAAGTTATCACACAACATGACAACGCGTTATCACATACAGTTCTTGTCAGGAAATAACTATCTCTGCTGTCAAGACAAATTAATATTATTTATCGAAATAATTTTCATATTTTATCTAGAGCCTCCCATAATAGCTGACGTACGTCGTAATGTATTGATTAGCACTACTTCGTTTCCGGGAGGTTCCGGGTTCAAATTTCGTATCTGGTGAGAAGCTATCCTGTTCGAGGGTGTTCATGGTTTTCCTCATATTCCAGTAATTCATTTTACGTGCTTTAAATCAATGAAAATTATTCTGTCATTCCATTTTGTATAACAAATAGGCCTTAGTGTTGCAAAAGAGCCGTTAAATAAGGAAATAATAAAGTAAACAAGTAAAGCTGTCCCAGTATACGTCATGTAGGCGCTTGGGGGAGAGGTACAAACCTTAAAGGTTTGGCGGTGATTTAAATTTAAATAGTTGTCTTCTAGGTTGTGACAACGTGTAGTTTCGTAAGCATTTTGCAATGTTTCAGAGGAACATGCGTCCATCTTCCAAATATAACATTAGCGTTTTAGTATGGTGGGAACTTAAATTTTAATTTGAATTTGAATTCTATTACAAATTTTCAATGGAGT
>NW_019060288.1:569141-594991 GCF_000696155.1 Zootermopsis nevadensis | reverse complement strand
CTGAACAGGTAATGTCATAGAGCAACATAAGATGTAAAACCTTCCAAAGCCCTATAAAATCAATGAAGTTGCTTAGCTTTCAACATCTCCTCAGCAGCTAATCCTTGTTTGGGTCTTTGCATTTGTAGAGCTTGAGGAGTTAGTATTCCGATTTACGCCTTCCATATAGGCTACTCTGGGAATTGTCTGAAACACTGCTAAAATGCCACATGATGCCTTACTTCCCCAAGATCACTTTGCATAACAAGAACTGGGTCCACTTTCACTAATACTACGTTTAACATTGTCCATTGTCTAAGGCATTTACACCACGTTTCGGGGCTTGGCTATTTCCATCTTCAGGTCAGTAGTTACCACTGAACAAACCGATAAAGCTTTGTTTTATGTTTTCAACCGGATCAGATAAAAAAGACACGCACGCACATAGGGTTTCTAATATATATTACTTTAAAATCCAGCAGAAATTTTATTTAAAACTTTGTATGCCAGTTTGTCATTAAAGTTTACTCAACAAGTTGACGAAGGTGTCACAGCCTTTGTTTTAAAAGTAAAAACTTTTTTAAAACAATTTTTGTCTCTCATCAATTTATATGGAAAGTATCCTAACAATGAACTTTTTGTAACTAAGGTAATAAAAAAGTAACTTTTTTCTGTTCTCAGATGCTATGGAAATATCACATTACGCTCGAGAAGAGAAGTGTGAAGTGGAAAGACAGATCACAAAAACTACGACATCCCATTGCACCTCCGTAGTAATAATTTAAGTAGAAGTCAAAGGAGTGCGAGGGCTTGAAACAATTTTGCTCAAATGCTGCGGTCTCTCGTCTAAAACGGTAAAAGCGTGTTCACTTCCTGCACGAAATACGGGCATAGCTCTTCGCAAGTCTAGAGAAATGTATCGATTCTTTATAAAATTTGCGAGTAGCAGACGAAATCACAAAAGTTCCATTACAACAAGTTCTGTGTTGACAAAAATATTTTACTCTAACAATTATAATCTATAGCTATTGTAAATAATAAAACTCAGACTGATTTTAAGAAATATTTAGATTAGTTACACACGGATTTTGGTGTGATACAAAAATTCTAATATTTCCCTTGAAGGGCTGAGGAAAAACACTAAATGTCTCAGATCAGCCGGGACCTCTTGAAAACGAATCAGGAGTGTTAACCACTCAAACGCGACGTTCGTTGTCTTCATGTTACTATCTGCTAACCAGCTACGATAACATCCAGTTCGGAAGGAGAACAACTGAGCTCTTGAGAGACTTTTTTCGTATTGAGAGGGAGACGAGATGCTTATCGATCACAGCACACATAAATTACGGATCGGCTACGTGATTGATATCTTCCTACTCCAGCACGGCTTTTTGAACTAGTTCGCACACTTTCAAAGCCCAGGGTTATCTGTGTGCACTATCTACTTTAACAACAACTCCGAATTTTGTACTTGTGATTTTCGTAAATGGGGATTACTTCCTTAAACCGCATTAAACAACTAGAATTTTAACGGTAAATTTTTGTGTTTTCTTCGCGGTACGAATTGAATGCCGGGCGGCTCGCTTGAAGTCAGTATGCGACCGGAAGGCCAACTTGAACAAGATTTACCATGATTTTATTCGGTACTAGCGAAAATGTTTAGTTGGTACCCAAATTTAACGTCTCATGCAGCCCTCTTAATATGAATATCACAATTCCCAAAAGAACCCGACCATGTAACATTAAAATTCCGATCGCCTGCAATAAAACCCTGTTCAAATTTTCTCCTGTCTCCACTTCTGAACGCCTTAGCTCCTCTTCAAAATACCTTTATCAAAATGACGAGCGGGCACTGCCTGAGAATATTCACAGACGAAAATGAATGTTAATCCCTATTTAAAGCAACGTCTCTTACTATTCAACATCACTTTCTCTCCTTCGCTCAGCTTCAGAGGGTTAAATTATAGGGATGTTATGAACGTAAAAGCCTACTGTAAGTCGGGAGTACAATGCTATAAACCTGACGACTTAAGGCAACTATCTACGAAGCTGTGGTGATAAATCGAGTCTACAAAGGCCTGTACTTTTAGGCGTGCTTTGTTAGTCATAACGTCGGACAGAGTAAAAATTGCAGCAGTCAGTAAGCAACAAGAACATTTCAAACAAACGCTGAGCCTTAAGAATAGTAATCCGAAATGTGAAGCCTCAACTTACATTTTTCTTAATCTTATACTTAAGGAACGAACCAGAAACAGGCAGGTAACATGAACGAATGTAACACATCTGAGGCTAAGTGCACACATCAGTAGCGGCTATTTCAAGAGATAACAAACTTCTTTACATATTAACGAAAAATATGTTGTATAATCTGACTCGTTACGGACTTAACCTCGAACTATATCTATAAACATTAATCTGCGTATGACACCGGAGTCACGTGATTCACACGTTTTATTCACGTGAACAATCCTTGCAAAAGCATTTCCCGTTACGTATCTTTCGACATCAATCGTCATTAATAACCGAAACTAAATTCAAAAAATTATCGCAATTCGAAAACATGGACAACAGAAATCTTCTCTAAGACACTCAGAATATAAACCCACGCAAACTGTTTCTTACCTACCTTAACGGAGGGGAGTCCCAGTGTAGGTGCTGGATGCTGCGGCTGCGAGGTGGTGCAAGTCGCCCCGTAGTTCAACAACATCTGATAGCTGCTGTTCAGGATCTTCTTGTGGGCAGAAGCCTGAGCCCTGTAGGCGGACACACTTAGCTTCATCCTGATCTTCCGTCTGCAATAACAAAACACTATTACGATATGTCCAAGTTGTTCTGGGCCTCGAAGCCTTGTTAGGTCGTAGGCAGATACAAACGTTACGGAGAAACAGACTGTGTCCGAAATATTGCATCCACCTACAAGCCGCCCTCACCGCCGTGAAGCCTCAAATATCTCTCATCAGGATATCTCAGTATAGCGTATCAATTCTGATGCTTTCGCCTTGTTATTTCTACAGATGTTGAATTCGTAAATGCCAACTTTTGACTCCCTCTTACAAATATCGCAGAACATAATGGAAAGAATACCAAGAACATAAAATATAAAATGTAAACAAAATCATAACTAAATAACATGACATTCAGCTTCGGGTTGTGTGACTTTTGGAACCTCGAAAATCAATTTATTAAAAGTATTCGTGTATGCTATTACGAAGATACTACAGAGCCCACTATGATCTTAGGCTTTCTATTTGCCAGTTATTCACGCCTCTTTGGATATTTAGTAGGACTCGCGGGACGGGGGTCAGACAGCCACAAGACTTCTGCCTACAAAGGAACGTAACACAGAAACAGCAGACACACATCCAAGGCTGAAGTGGTATTTGAACTCTAGACCATAGTGTTCGAACAACTAAGACCTACATCTCAGACAGCGCAGACACTGCGATATGCATCTGTATAGCGTATTTCATATTTTTCTACATGTTCATTTTATTTGCAGTTTAAATTTTTGATACGTATAAATTACGCGTATGTATTAAAACAAATAACCAGCGGACCTGTGCCTCACTACGTTGATTTGGAATGTTCACGCAAGCCTCACTGTAGTGCCTCAGTGCTACGAATTCATCACATACGTCCCTTATTCCATCTCGCTTTTCCATGTCCATAAAACTGTTAGTTCTGTTGTTAGAAACTTTCATAATTTCAAACAACGCACTGTTTTCCACAGCCAGTATTTCGCCCTCCCTCTGAACTCCGCATCAAATTTGTTCCTTTGCCAGATGCTCATTTGAATATGAGAAATATCCGCTCCATCCCTTCAAACTGGCCATATTGACTCGAAATCCAAGTATTACATTAAGATGACATTTTTCAGAACAGCGACGCCTCGAGTCAAACAAATATAAGCCCAACACAAGTTTACATATTGCCTACAAAGAGTTTCTTAAGCTAATGCGCACAATAAATTTACTCCAAGGCCAAGAAATTTACATTAATCAATTAACTTGCTACCTTAATTTGCTTAGATTGCCTTAGAGCCTTTTCTAGGAAGTGCAAGATTGAGATCTTACCCTTCCTAGAAAACTTTTTTGCGGGTTGCTTGTTTGGACATTTGGTAATAATCCTTTGACGATAGGTTGACCCATCGCAAGACCAAAACCTCAAACCGTCCGGCCACTAATAAAACGCAAATTAACAAACAACGTTTTGACACAGCTTGAAGACTGAAATGCCAGGCAGCAGACAATGTTTGTAGAGCTCAATGCGCTTAAATTAAACACATCGCATGTAAAAGATCGATTTTTATTATGACACAATTCCTCAGATTCCTAAGCGGCTGTTTCCAGAAAAGTCTCCCACCAAGCATGACTCAAATCACTGATTTTTACCTGTCCACACAGTAGACTTGACTTGGAACTAAATACTACGGCATCCTCCCCAATTCCTTCCAATTCAACGTACATAACCTTCGCCACATCCCGTTCGACACTAAAAAGTTATAATTACAGCGTTCTCGAATAACGTAAATCCAAACAACGCCCTACACTTACGACAAAATATGATTCTATTTTCTTAAGACTACGCACGCAACTCTGCAGTTCAGTTCTACGCCTGGAACCTTTCTTGCAGCAGGCAAAGAACAATGGCGACAACCGGTCTGTAAGACATGCGTTGGCGATCGAAAATTACAATTTTTTTTCTTTAAATTCATTTGCTGAAAACACGGGACAGCGAATTTCTATTACCTTACAAAACGCCGCTGTAAAAAAGAAAATAAAAGTTACGTAAGGCCATTGAATTTCTCCTTGCCCTGATCATGGTTGCCTGGGCAACGGTGAAGAAAACTAGTAGGCAGGAAAAAGGAGTAAGAAGACTGTAGTAATCAGGAAGGAAAGGTTTTAAAGTACATTCTTTACAGACCCTTGTCTGTCAGTCTGTACATATAGATATTTTCCCCCAAATACTTCATAAGCACGGCTAAGAACTTGTGGAAACTGTGTGTCGGGATATAACAGGAACTATCTGCTGCTTTAGTACCGACATCAACTTCACATAAAACATTCAGTTTTTATAAACCAGATTCATATCATAATAAGTTTTACATCTTGTGTGATTGAAATGACACTATCAAAACGTATGTTACATTTCTTTCGTAGTTTTCGTTATGAGCGGCGAATTAAAAATGGTGCTGAAGACGGAGGTAGTGGTATATTTTAGCTTACTGTTAAAATGACTAAAGTAGACCAAGAAACACCTTAATCAGAAGAACAGTTGTCCGTAGCAACAATACAGTACAAAAATATTTCTGAATTTATTTATAATCCGCATTTACTATTAGGGACCGACGTTCTGACGTACACACAATTTCTCTTAGGAACATTTCTTCAAATTACATTTTAAAACATCTTATTTTTGCGTTCTATAACATAATGGAAGTTCCTAATTCAAGACATGCTCATATATTTAATTTAATCTGCATTTATATCTGAAGAATATGTTCTTCGTTATGGTATTATGTTAATTTAAATTAGCATTTAAGCTTAGTGGTAACACCTGGTTTAACGTTCAATAACTCTGCATTTATTATACGATTCACGTGATTCTTAGAACAAACAACGATTATTTCCTGAAACAGAACTAACCAAATAATCTCTACATTGGAGACGCACAGGTAGAAAATTAATATTCAAATATTATTTATATTGGCTTCGGCCTTAAAGGGTTGATTAATGTAGTCTTTGTACCTGAAATTGGGGTAATTCAAAACTCATTTTACATTTAGATTTAAAATAATAATTTCTACTTCGTTGCTTTATTGTTTATACAGCACAATCCACATACCTTTTCAAGCGGTATTTTTATTATAAAATACAATTACTTAGGTTCCACATGTCAATTCGATTTTCAGGTCTCTGAATACACTAAAGCAAATATTCATGCGTGCACCGGTCTCAGTTTCTTGCTGTAAGACGGAACAAGGTCCTTGAAACAATAAGTACGGCTTGTTGCCTCCTGACAAGTTCCGATTGGCTTTCGCTTGAAGGGCTCATTCAGATGCCAGAAGGAAAGTGAAGCACACAGTAATAGACACGGCTCAGAGCTTGCCAAATGTAGCGACTGTGTGTGGAGGCAAACAAGCACACAATGTCTGCGCGCAGACAATGTCTCAGGGCTCAGGAACAAGAAACACCTCATCACTACGAAGCATGAAGTTCGTCTAAATAACATTTGACAAACTTAAGAGTAGATTTGTTGCAACTTTCAGTTAGGAAACGTGCGAACAACGTAATAATTGTGGCGCGTTCAATAAAATTTTAAATATTATTTTATTCTGTTTATGGTTTATTAAAGGGCGAGTCAGAACTTCAGCGCAAATAATGAATTGGACTAATTTAAGTTTCTGTCCCAACATTTACCTAGAAACTAACGAGGATTACGAAAAAATGTAATTTTCACAGCGTGTTCCCGGGCCGAGGTTCGAACTCGGGACTTTCCAAGTGATATGTTTATACAATAACATTTAATTTGCTTTTCAGAAGAATAACCTAGACAGGCCTTAAGAAATCGGCAAATTTGAGTATATCAAGGTTTAAAATCTCCGAAACTTTTGAGTATCGACACTGCTGATCCATCGAGAAGACTTCGTTGTATTTAGTAACGGTGTGAACTCTGACTGTGAACGTCGTTAAACACGTCAGAAAACAACAATGAGAAGAGTCTCAGTATGGCAGTAAAACGTAATGTTAGCGACGTTAGTTTTCTGAATTGAAACGCTGTGTGGATTCGTACAAACGTTTCGGTGGAGTATATTGCCTCCATCTTCAGGCAGAGTTATAGCACTACAACCCAGAATCCCAGCAACGACAACTTCTATCTGTTTCGCAGTATTATTATCAGGCTTTGGAAAGACATGCAACAGCATCCGCTGACTGTGATCTTTATTTGTGTGTAAGTGGAGACAAATCACGACAGAGGACGGATAATGTTTGTTTTCGTTTACCTTACGCCTGGAAATGAAAACTTCGTGTTCGGAACGGTTCCATATCCCCAGGTTCTCTACTGTAGTTCTCCTTTAATACCACGAAAGGCATTATTTACATTTAAGCATCCAAGTCACAATATTTCTTCGTGGAATATAACCACACAGAACATGTTTAAATGTCACTCTCAGCATATTTCACTTCATTTTAAATGTTTACGTTCTATACTTATTACCATCAACATTTTACGTGATTACATGAGTAATATTTTATACAGCAGACTGAACGCTTTGTAACAGGACTTATTTATTTAGTGTTCTGTCTTGCGACAGGTCCATATGAACAGGATCCTTCCTTCCTTTTCTCGGACTGGGACCTGTTCATATACGTTCTTGGCAGATGATCCAGAAGTGGTTTGCCATTGCCTTCTTCTGTGTGTGAATGGAGTAATTGTTGGGGTGCCACGGAGAAACCGGGGAAGCCCCCGGGGGAAAACTCCGTGTTGCCTAGACCACGGCCTTGCCCAAACAAGGACTGCAGGTTGGTAATTAACCGATCTCGCCCTACGCAAAACTGTATAACAGTTTACTGTAACAAGTCAATACATATAAATTTTACATGTCATTGCCAACAATAAGCATTTTAGCACTCAGGAAAAACAGTTAAAGCATAATTGGCGGTAATGTTCGTCGGTCTGTCCGTCCACTCGAATATTTAATCTCCGAAACATATCAATAATGAAACACACACAATAAAAATACGATATACTCTAGCGTCTGCCTTAAAATATCGATTGTTATTGAGATGGTTGATAAATTACCTGCTTTCACGTAACGAGAATGTTAATGGACGTGTTTGTTTAAGCCCGCCACTGCACAGTTCGCTCTGTCAGTTGAAACTAGACCACTCACACACACATTTCTCTACTGAGTGACCTCTGCTCATGAGGTTTCCCAAATGAAATTTCGTATGCATGGTTTCAAGCGTTTTATGTAACTATAAAACAATATTAATAGGAAAATTAAAAACAAAATGTTACTGAAATTTTACAGGAAGTGTCTATGTGTATATGTTTATAAGAATCAGAATGCTGGACGTTAAAAAAGGAAACATAAGAAGAACGGAAACAGTATAAATGCATTTTTCATCTGTCAGAAGTTAAAAGAATTACGGATCATATAAATAATGAATATTACAGAGAAGGGCTAGAAATAACACGAATCAATAATCGAAAAAACTACAGAAACTTTTAAAAAATAATACATGAAAACTAAATCTTGAAGCTGTTCTATCGATGCAAACCTAACTGTAGAGAGATGCAAGTGACAGGAGACATGAATAAGAAAGAGTGATGTGGAACAGTTTCAACCCTTTGGAGCCGAAGCTCATCTAAATGACATTCAGTCCGTATGAAAAAGAAAACAAAAACTTTTTACCATTACAAATATAGAAAATCTTACAAAACTCATAAATACAAGACGTATCATTCATTAGGATTAATCTTCATAGATTTAGGGTGGAGAAATCTGCACAATTGAAAATATTTATAAGATTCACCCCACACTAAATAATATTAACATGAACAAGTCTAGGGAAATAAGATGGAAGTGACATGTAGCACGGCTGGGACATGATAAATGCACTCACAATTACTGTCGGAAAATCTCAGGTAAAGAAATCACTTGGGAGATCTAAGCATAGATGGGATGGTATGCTAGACGAGGAATTACATTCATGCTTCAGGTCACTGTATGTGGGGCGAGATTTGTCACACTTTCAAACTTTTCTGTTTCTGACACTCAACTATTTCCTCCACAAACTTCAGTAACCAACACAAAGTTCTTCCTACGTTTGTGTCAGCATATTAGTTATATATGCACTGCAAGGAACTGATCGATTAGAACTCTATAGCAACGAAACCAGTGTTGGCAGGCAACCAGTAGGACATTTCAAGCAATTTCGCACCTGAAAATTACGTTTTTGTACATTTAAAACAAAGAAGAATATCTCCGAGCTTCACAGATATTGCTGGCAATGTTCTTCAGGGTTTCGGCGCCATTTACAATCGTCGAATGTACGCGGCGCTAAAACTCCGACCTAGTAATCACAGGCTTTGACTACTTCGTAAATTAACTACGTATTTTATGAAGTAACTAACTACAGAGCAAAATTTTCTTCTCATTACATACTTCGCCTAAACTGTTCAGTTAATTTATGAAATACGTACCTATTCTGCGAAACAACGAGACAACAAAAGGGTAAAGCTGTCCTGCCACACGCCATTGAGGTCGCTTGGTGGGGGGGAAGGGGGTATAACTCGTGCTCATTCTTAACCTCGGCACTAGAGAAGGGTGAGTGGTCAGCGTCATGCCCCGGCCGCGTTTTACCCCCGGGAGAGGGCCACGGTGCCTACCGGACAGGAAAACGGGTGGCCCCAGAGCCGATCTGGACGCAGTGGCACTTCAGTAATAACATATAAATTGCTGTTTGTCACATAAACATGGAATTTCCGACAAAGGCCAAGTAAAACCTAGCTTACGATAGAACTCCTTGTGCTCCACTTTTGTTGAACCGAGTATAAATTTAATTGGATTTAACTCCGGCAAGTTGCGACAGGAAAACAAAAGCGGTATTGAGGGCGATAAAAGCTTTAAGAGAGGAAGATTTTTATTGGATGAGCTCAGGATGCGGAAAGGAATCTGCCAACTTGGATAGGACATCAGCGACTTGTCTTTCTTATTACAGGGGCCAATTAATTACTGCCAATATAAGAGCTTCACAGGGCAAGCAGTTGCATGTCCACAGCATACCAGACCAGAAACTTTGCTCACAAATTTTTCACACTTGCATTATCTTTCTCATGCCTCCTCTCACCACTTCTGTTACGCTTCAACCTAAGTTCCAAACCTCAGAAACTTGTGTGTCCATTCTTTACACTGTGGTGCAATGTACTTTGCTGTCTTTGTTTCCAGAAAATGAAGCGGGTTCTCTGCCAAAGGATTTCGGCTTGATGTCTTAGGGCAAGGACACGGGTGCTCCGCTTGGTTTAACACAAACTGAGCCCATGCTTACCACAAGTTATCCTTGTATTTGCTGGGAAAGTACATATCTCCCAACCTCTAACACACTTATATTACTATAACTGCGTTAAACTATCTTAAATCAACTAATATTGAAAGTATCAGACTTCATATGGTGTATTTCAGGGGCCAAAGGAAATATTAAAAGTTTCATTATAATTTGAGTGTATAAAACAGGACGATGCAAACTGAACAGCCTATGCCTTGTTATTGTGATTCATGAAATTTAAAAAAAAATAGCGGTCCTGTAGGTATTTAAATTTCCTAAATGTTTGTATAACATCTAAATGTTTTTCAAAGACCTTCAACAGATCGACAAGAGGCTGTTCCCTTCTTCTGGAAGTTGGGCGTATGGTTAACAGGCCTTCGTATTACGAATCTTGCAACCGAAAAAAAGAAATAACAAGCGATTTAAATAAATCGTTCAAGATAATATATGGACCTGGGAAGAATTAAATAATCAATATATAATATTACAAATCGAGACAGTTCCTGATTTCTACACATCACCTGGGAGGACTTAATATTCGGATAGTGAAACCTAAAAGTCTTCAATAGATTGCACACGCAGCTAAATTGAAGGGTAGTGAATGCAAACAGAATTTTGGTGGTCAAACCTACTGTAAAATGTCCACTTGAAAAACCGAGATCCAGAGATATCGTTAAGATGGATCTTAGATAAATAAGTCTGATTTATTACATTATTGCCCAATTTGGTTTAAATTCCTTGTCTGAACGGAAAGTGATTATACTAAATTTCTTGGCAGTATGATGCATCTAAAACATGTATATAATCATCATACCATATATCCACGTATAACACCTAGTTTTATTTCCTTCAACTTATAACAAGATTTAATATTGAACACAAGCCTTTCGTCATTTCATATACTCCTCCAAGTTCCAAATTACTAAAGTTGCAATTTTCTCTTATCACTCTAAGCCAGCTTAACCGTAATTAATTCTTGACTGCTACGTCGAAACCGCTATCAATTTTTTGTTCTTGTTTTTACAGCGCGTATCTAAGTCTATGCAGGATAAAACGCATTGTGAAATAAAATTAAACTTTAATTGAATTCCAGATATCCAGGTGTCTTACGATTCACCTGAATTACGATTAATAAGAAGGTCGGATGATATTACATGGACACAGTTGATTAGAAAATTTCATTGTCTTTTAATTATGAACCTGACCAGAACAGAATCCTCTTCAATTTATTGTGAAAGCAACATAAAAGACCCTTAATTTTAATACCTGAGACTTTGCCTTCAAATGACCAAACACAGAGGTCGAGTGACTAGCGCTCTCGCTTCGAATTCGGAAGGTCCTGGGTTAGTTAGCCTGTCTGAGCCAGTCCCTCTGGACAAATACCGGTATGGTATCTTAAATGAGGTCATGACAGCTTCCTTCCACATTCTTTCCAATACATTACTCATCAATCCTATCATTCGACGCTATATAGTCTGACATATACAGAGTACCGTTAAATAAAACCATGACACGTGTAAACTAACTAGATGGCTTACCGAACCCGAAGGTTCATCACCGAACTAACCAAAATCCCTGTCCTGGGCCAACAAAATCCAGTCTCCTTCAACTCCTATCTCCCATAGATCCCGCCTGAGATTATCCTCCCATCTACGTCTAGGTCTCCCCAGTAGTCTCTTCCCCTAAGGCTTCCCAACCAGTACCCGGTGCACACCTCTTGTCCCCTCCATGCGCGCTACATGCCCCGGCCATCTCATTCTTCTCGACTTAATCACCCTGACAATACTGGGGGAGGAGTACAGATTTTTAAGCTCATCATTATCCCGTTTTTTCCACGCTCCATCGTCTTCCCTCTTAGGCCCAAATATCCTCCTCAACACCCTGTTCTCAAACACCTGCAATCTGTGTTCCTCCCTCTGAGTGAGTGACCATGTTTCGCACCCATACAAAACGTGTAAGGGTTTACAAAAATGTGGAGATACAAATTTATATAATGAAAAAGACATAACTCATTAACATCACGAGGTGGAGTTCTTATTTGAGAGTTAATTAATTTTATTATTATCCTAGAACTTTGCCAGTTATGTTACCTTCCCACTTTCCCAGCGAACAATATAAATCTCAGGATGATTCCCATTTGTGAGATTAAAGTCTGAGACTAATATTTTAAAGGTTTTTGTAAAAAAAATCTAAGAAAACCTATGTTCAATATGTCCTGCATTCGTTAGAAGTGTGACAACAGAGAAATCATCAATCCCACACAGAATGTGTGTCAATGAAATCAGTGGTCGGATTGTGGTAAAGTGGTTACGGGTCGTCCCACTCTCTTTACATTTGGAGTGAGGAGGCGTTTTAAAGTTAAAACCATCCATTCCAATGTCAGGAACCATTCATTTGAATCGAGGAATGTCAATTTCCGTACAAATACCAGAAGCAATATCCTTTGTGGCCACCAATGGGCAAAATATCTAACCTGGACTTCGCTTGAAACTGAACTAGCAGTCAAATTTATGAAGCATAAAATTAGTAAGTCCAGCAACTTTGATTCTGTTCAATATAACCTAAAATAAAACTGTAATTATCTTGTTATGCTTTAAAGTAAACAACAGTAATAATAATAATAATAATAATAATATTTTTTTCAATCTTTATTATATCAATAAAATTAGTTTATTACACATAATAAATTCTTCTCAGGCAGGTGGCTGAAAGGTAAAAAAAATAGAAGTTTTCAGTGCCCTGAGTGCAAGCACGAATATGGTTCTTGAAATATTGTTTTTTTCACCTTTCAACCACATGACACATCTGATAGCCCGAGAATAATTTATTATTGTCATCGTCCTTATAGGAATGATGTAGCAAACTTATGTAGATCGCTCGCTAGGGATAAAGACATCAACACCAGGAAATTTTAAGTGAATAGTGGATCATAGACAACCTCCTCTATGCAATCGAAAGAGATGTATTGAAACGCTGCTTTACAAGATGTTATTTTTATTTGTGTGTCTGTGATTTCCAATGGCTTCTGTTATGAATGTACCAGACAGTCCTAAAGAGGAAGCAGTCCGACATGAACAAACGTAATAAAATAATTCTTATCCAGAACGCTGAACTATAGTGTGTATATCATTGTCTGCGTCTTATCCTCCCTATATTTCAGTTTGAACGGAATTAGATTAAATTTGATATGAAAGGTCGACACTAAATAATATCCACGTTGGTGTCTAGTGACAGAAGATACCTCTGAAACGTCGGGACAAATTCTACCAGACTGCACGGGGAAAGACCCACAATACAGCCATCATCACTACACACAAATTCGGAGATCTACATGAACTCGAACGGACCGCCATTCATCATACGTGGGACAACAATTACGCGCAAAGATTCCTGGAAGGAACAGGTGAAATGCAGGATAAAGTGGACAACCTAAGATTTTACAACATCGAGTTTTGTCTTGGGGTAGAAATTATCTAGAGTTAAATGCCAAGCCACCGGACCAGTAAGATCCCCCCCCCCCTCAACTTTTTGAAATTCCCTTCACAGCACTATGGAATGCTATTCACGCCACGCACAAGCCGAATTAATTGCAATGACGTCCTGTCGGAACAGATAATCGCAGACTAATGTTCCATGACGTCATAAGCAGAGCAATAAGTTTAGATCAAAATCGAGGATGCGGTAAACCATTTGTCCTATCAAGACCACGCGTTCTCTTCGCCCACGCCAATGCAGGCCTCCAGTCTCCAGTCTACAATCCATTTAGACATAATTCAAGAATGACTACAAAGCTTATGGACTGTTCCTTCCAATTAGGCCACCCACATGAAGCCGATTACATGGATGGGTAAAAAACGCAGGTAGTGTCCTTAAACCACAATAAAGTTTCTCCATATTACAGTCAGCTTTAAAACGTTGTAGTCAGAAAACGGAAATCTAAATAATCGAGGTGGCCTAGAATAGGTCAGGAGTTATTATAAAATACTTGTAGGAAGTCGTTAATTAATTCTTAATTTCAGAGTTTCTATACCGTTGAATGAGATAGGAAGATGACCATGAAAGATGATTGGATAAGTATCTGGAAGAAAGCGGACTTGATTTACTCGAAGCAAAAATCCCAGTGATTGCCACGTCGTAGGTGGCGATCTGCCTCCGTCACCAGGGCGATCACCCTGATGACAGAAGCAGCAACTACCTACGAGACGTCGATCAGTTTCTACCAGACTACAAGGCGCAACATCACAAAAGACAGCCATTTTCTTATTTTGTAACATATTTACTACTGTAAATGATAAGGAAAACAATGGCCGAATGGGATTCGATCGTATGACCATCTACGAACTAGCCCAGAAACCTAACTCGTGAACAACATCGCATTTCATTTTCGGATTACAGAGTTACATTACCTGGATGTAACATTAACTGGAATTCCTTGTTTAACATTACAAATGTATAAATAACCCTTTTTATACCCTGCAAGCACGAATGGGCGTGTCAGTAAGCTACTAATCTCGTCATATCATATGCAAGGACATTCGTATTTCGCAGGGTACAAATTTGCAGATGTCTTTCTACGTACGCATTTTTAGGGTACATTTCTTCCATAAAATCGCACACGTTGGAGAATAATAAAATAATAAAAATGACATTTTCTTATCTACATATATATGTGCTTCAGACAACTATCGCTCCATAAAAATTCACTTATTCTGATTACTTTGGTCTGGAAGGGTTGTATAACTATAAGTCTATTTGTTTCTGTCAACACGACCAACGCTTTCATTATTAGTCACACTGGTCCCATCGAGTTTCGATGTTGTCGTCGTACATATGAAGGAAAGTAATTTATTATACCTCAAGAACAATGTTGACAGCACTGAAAAATAATATATATGAACAATACGAACTTTCTTTCATTCGATTCCTGTTTTCAGAGAGTGTCACCTTGGCGATAGGCGTATTAACAAGACGGAAGTTCACGAATGGGAGGAAAGATTCAAAGAAGAGCGGACGAAAGTTGAAGAAGAGGGTTCTTGGTTGCCGTCGACTGTAACATGTTGAGGTTAATCATCGTATACGAGACAACCGAATGAGCACTGACCAAACACTATCTGAAATTAACTTCCTTCACGGAAAAGAACGGTCCATTGATGGCTTAAGATTCAACCGATGGACCATATACATATGTCTATCCTTTAATGGAATAAAAGTCCGTGTTGACCGTTGGACGAATTTAATTGAAAAAAAGAACAATTATGTTCACGTCCTATGTTTTAAATGTCAATAGAACTGAATTTAATTTTTATTTAACTTCGTAATTTTAATGTGAAAACGTCCATAAAATGTCTATATAAAACAATATTATTACATATAACATAATTAAATTTTCATCAGTTGTATGAAGTACACAATAGTAATATTAAACTCGTTAATAAAAATCCGTTTACTGCTTAATGTCAGCAAACAAATAATGACCAAAAACAGCTCAATGTACAAAGAATATATATCATAATATATTGTACATAAACCATTATAAAATTGTAACTTTTATTTAAACGATTCAGTGCTGTATCTCTGCTGATGGGCATTGTGTAAACAACAAGCCACAACACACCCTACTGATTCTCTAAAGGTTTGTTACAATGGCTAAAGCATTGTATCAGTACTGTGCCCCACATTATCTGAGGTATATCGACGTGGTGGCTGGAGTATTCAAAAGATCCCCGGTCCGATTACAAACTTAACACTAATCTTAAAGTCTGTCAGCACAACATGACATCCAATCATCTGAATACAGCAGCACAGCCGACTTCCTAAACTGTATGTACATGAAACTACGTTATATAATACAATGGACTACAAAATATTAGCACAGGCGCAAATCATATCCTATTCACAAATATTTAATGTAAATCGCATAAGTAGGTATTTGTAAAGATCATGACTAGGGCTACATCTTTCCACTCTCGTTATCCTCACTGCTGCTGTCTCGTGTCCAAATTCGGGTATTTTGTTACCTACATTTTGAAATTATTCTTTAACTACACAACCGCATGTAATGAGAGATTACTGTCATCTGTATTATTAAACGGTTCATTCAAAATCACGTACCGTTACCCTAGAAACGAACCTGACATTTTCCTTCGCTTCATGTCATCTTTCATCGTCGAACGTCAAAGAGTGTGGGGCCCTTTTCTGTTCCAAAACGAGGGCTCTGGACAACCGCAGTGGTTCGGCGTCCCCTCCCATCCATCAGCCCTGCGGTGGTATGTTTGATTAGCTGGTTTGTTCGCGTTGGTCTTCGAGACACGTCACAAGAACCGAAGCTGGAGGGAAGTGGCTTAGGATCATGCCCAGTGATCGGTGTGGACATTGGAGTGTTGACCCTTCGGGTTCTCCTGCCGCAAAGTTGTTACAGTAACTTTGATTGCTTCGTTCCTGTGTTATTTCATCTTGCTGTGACACTGTCATAAGTTCACTTGGAGAGAAGTCAAAAGAATGGGGAAAATCGTGATTACGAGTTATTTGAACGTATTATCCCGAGACTGATCGGGGACTTCTGCGGAAAGCCACTAAAGCCGCAGCCTTGATAATGTTTGCCCTGTCAAGATTTCATTTATTCGTATGAATGTGAGACTTTGCTGTTTGAGAATAGGGTGCTTAGGAGATTATTTAGACCTAATATGGATGAAGCGTCAAGAGGCCAGAGAAAACTGCATAATTTGGAGCTTCATAATTTGCACTGTACCAAATATAAGTAAGATAGTGCGCCATGTAGTGCAGACGGTGGAGATGAGAAACTTTAATAAATTCTTTGTCGGAATACAAATAGAACAGAAATATAAATATTGTCTTCCTCATCAATCACATACAAAATTTGATACTTGAAGTGATAATGTTTACCACTTTACGAAACAATAGAAATTTAACAGTGAACAGAACAAAGAATAATTAAAAATATAAACAGACCAATACTTGATGCAGTAACATAATCTAACTCATATAAGGTTTATATACAAAATTAATCGCACTTAGCAAATGATGTATGAAGTGTAAAGGCTGTAAGTTGATAGTAAGTGTGTCGAAACATATAATTTCCAAAAATATAATTGCCACAGAAAAATTCTTGTGTAGTCATTTTGTCTACTGTGATCTGTCCCCCTTTATTCCTAAACTATGATAAATGTTATCTACTATGGGAAGTTCCTCTTTAGTCTGTTACACACAGAGCGCATACCTATAAGGAGAACGTACAGTCAGTGCTTAAGAACAACGGATGCCCTTCTATGAACATGGAATGACTAATGAAAGTATTAACGGATAATTACTACCAGATTAAATTCGGTGCTACATCCAGTTCGAAAATTTTAACCTTCCAACGTCGTGTCTGAAGACGTGAAGTTTAAACCTAATTTTACAAGTCCTTTTGTATAACTGTGAATCTCGACTTGTTTTCTTAAGGGAAGTACACAGTTTGAGAACAGGACGCTGAAGAGAATATCTGGACCTAGGAGGCGGCAAGTACGTAATAAGATGCCACAGAAAAGTGCTTAATGAGGTGCTTCATAACATGTGCTCAGAGCCGTCCCTGGAGAGTTGTTGCTCCCCCCCCCCCCCCCCACCAACTCTGTACAAAAAATTAAGGTTAACATGTAAGCTTTTTTTTGTCTGTTCTGTAATTACAATAATATAAATATATTTTAATATGCTTTATGTTACATTTAGACTTTCTGAGCGATTACGGTGTCACTATGCACGAAATATTTCATACATTGTGATGTTATTACGTCCCCCACACAGAAATCCTGGCCCGGAGAGGTCATGTGCCCTAAGGAAAGCCCTTTTTGTAGTCTTCACAAGATATCATCATCAAGAAGCAATACGTGTACAAGCCATGTAACACTCCTCGACAATATAAGAAATTGATACAGATTTTTATTATAACTAATTAGCCGCATAAACTTGGTTACCTGTAATGATATAAAATTAAACATAGAATAATTTATTCCTTAAACATTCCGCGAAGCTCGTGATTGTTTACGACCCGACTACATCAACTACCTTTTGTCATGAGTTTCACTCCTACAAGCAGAGACAAAGGTGAAATTAGTAGAACGAATACAAACACGGCAAGACACATACATACTCTAGAACAGGGGTTCTCAACCTTTTTCGCTGGCGTGCCACTAATTATAATTTAACACAGTTAATGCACCACTAACCAAATGCATCCAGGGAAAACTGTTATTTACGTTAATATTAACTTTTGATTTTCTTACTTATTTCGCGTATCATAGGTTGATAAACGATGCTCTAGAAGATTAAAATTGTATCCCACTAAAAGTAAAAATTTCAAATAGAATCTGCACAGATAGCAACGTGAGAAACTGGAGTGACGGCTGACCCGAGATACCTCCTTCCTGAGGCCACAGGTTCAAAACCGTTCCATTTTCCCGATGCCGTACGTAATTTGAGACCATCGAACCAACAACAAATCAATATAGCCTATTGGAATTCAGGGTATCCCAAACTGTAATTAAAGGCTGTGGGTTGTAATAAAGAGAGTTTCATACATCTGTGCTGAAGTGTTCGCTCTAAACATAAATAAGAAAGAAATTGTCTGTATAAATTTACGTTACTATAAAAGTACAGTAAAGTTTGTCCCACTATACGCCATGTAGGCGTTTGGGGTGAGTGGAAGTATAGCTCCTCTCTTCCTTGACCTCGGCACTAGATGGGGGTGAGTGGTCAGCATCACGCCCTGGCCGGCTTTACCCCCCGGAAAGGACCCCGGTACCCATTGTAGAGGAGGCTGGGTGGGCCCCACAGCCGGTCTGGACGCAGAGGCTAGAGGAAAAATCCTCTGCCCCCGTCGGGGATCGAAACCCGGCCGTCCAGCCCGTAGCTAGTCACTGAGCTATCCCGGTTCATAATTTACGTTACTATGCTTCCTATTAACATTATAACAAGTTCGTTATGTGACAGAAAAGGAGTAACATATTTCATTTGACAACTGACTTTACTGACACAGATCTCATTAATTCCTACTCAAAAATTATAAAATGTGAAATAAAAACAGCAGAGACGTGTTTCTCTTTTTAGAGTACCGGATGGATGCTGGCTGAGTGATTCTAAAAAATTAGAATAATTTTAAATTAGTATAATTCATATTAAAACTAACTCAATAAATTGAGACTTATTAAGACTACTTGTATTATTTTCCTTTTTAAGAGCGCTCGCAACCCTTCGGAGCGCATAGGACCGAAATGTCTCTGTGCGTTACACTTTAATTCAGTGCTTTTCATACATAGAACGCACAAACCTACTTAGTTGATCGCATTTTCATTAAACATTTAGTTTATTCGCTTTTGTTTTCTTCTCTCATCGCGTGTGAATGGCATGACGAATCATAAGCAACGCCTGAGCACGGTAATAAAGTACGTACGTTCATCGCGGGACGTAATGAGACCACGGACGTTTGAAGACTGAAGTCCGCGGGACCCAATCTGTAATCGCCATAGATGAGAGGATACTATTAAAAGGATCAATGAAAATGGTTTGAAGTTGTGAACTCGGTGCACCTGGCTTAGGATAGAGACCAGCACCGGGTTTCGGTGAACACGGTAGTGAACTATCATGTTACTTAAAAGATTGAGAATTTCTTTACCTGAGCGACTATTGGCTTCTGAACTAGGACTCTTAACATTGCAGTTATTTTATGTTAATTCTTGCAACTGTAATATCTGCGTCCAGGCAGTAAGGAACATCATTTACATGAGACTCGTGTCAGGCTAGAATGAAGGCAAGCCCAGAATACAGACAGCTGAATGTAAGATATTTCTAAGTCCCATGCAAATGACCAGATACACGACTGGTTTAGTCGTGCAGCAATCAACACGCATTCACAGTATCACTGAAACGAATAGAGATTACTGAGCCTTGTAGTCTGGTAGTCTGTTAGAAGTTTACCGACGTTTCAGAGGTATTTTCAGCCTCCATCACGGAGCAACCCGTAACACGTTTTGATACTCGCCACCATGAGAACCGTAACTCTCACACAACAAAAAAAGACACATCCTTCGCAAAGTAGTAATTGTTATGCTTTCTAAGGATTTAAAAAAATATGCAGTTCAAAACAAAGAAAGTATTATCGAAATGACCGCCAAACACGTTCAAAGAAACACAATAATGTGGGTACTAAAATATATTGTTTATTATTTTAAATCCCTGACTGGTTTTATATTGATTTATTGCAGATATAACATTCATTGTAGACAGTGATAATAAACAGTAGACATTACACGACACAGAAATACATTTTTATTACCGACAAGTAGAGCAGATATTATAATTCACAAGATCATAAATTTTTCTTGAGTACATTTTTAAAAATATTTACGTCTACACTAAATATTATAAATAATGTGATAATATTCTATGTCCATTTTAAATAATAAGGTATTTTTAGAAAAAAATATGAAGTTCAATGTGAGTTTCCTAAAAATTAGTCGTTAATAGTGGATGTGCGTGGATCAGTATACAATTTGCTATAACATTGTAGGTGCAGAATACCACGCCGTATTTTATCGAAATCTCGCTGTTACTTTAGATATGAAATACTCATTTTACTGGTATACTGACATGGCATGTAGTTAAGTCCATCTAACAATTTAAAAATGTATTTGCCATCCATTTGTTATTATTATTATCTGCTAAGTGGAATATTGCCAAGGGATTTGCTAACTAAAATTACAGTAACAGCCGAACACAGAAAACAAGGTCAATCAATATG
Organism: Zootermopsis nevadensis; assembly: GCF_000696155.1. Next base: position 574,168 of record NW_019060288.1, on the reverse strand, counting down.
AAGGAATGCCTCTGGGACGAAAATTCTAACAGCATATGGCACCCAACAAACTGCATGGAATATGTACGTCTGCTACTATAAAACAGTGCTTTCTCCCTAGATAAGAACAACATCTGAGACGACAGAAATGCTATTTCCAGACAGGCACGACATCAAGTTTATGAGCGTACATGTAGGATACTCCAGTGACAAATAAGAAATTATAAGACCTAAAACCACTCGCCGATGGTTAAGGACCAGATCATTTGGTTTTAATAGCCCATAACTATGGCCTAATATTATTTCCCTGGAACACTTAATATTAGACTTGAGTGCCACGTGTGTTGTTCCCGCCACTATGACTCATTTATCTTGGGATTATTTTACGACGCTGTCAGTAGCTCAGACTTTCTTGTGTCGTGTAATAGCAAAATTAATGAATAATAATTTTAAGGGGTAAAGAAAGAAATAATTGTAGCGTAATTTAAGGCACTATCGCGGAATTTGTCTGTAAGAAATTATTAAAACCACTAGAAGCCTCAGACTGAATACAGGATTTACGGGACGAGAATTTAACTCAGGATCTTCAGAATACGAAGGAGTTATAACCACTCTGCCGTTCGGTATTATGGCTTACCCGATTCCCCAGACCCTGGTACCCATCTACGAGTATACACGGATTCAAAATCCAGAAGAACAACACCGCCATGCCCACCGCCGTGAGAACCTCAAACGTCAACGAAGGCTGTACAATTAACTGTTACCGACAGGCAAGACGACTGCCTATAAGGATATCACGAAGTGTATTAACTTAAAAACATGTTGGTTAAAATAACGGTACAGGTTTCATAGTTGAAATTATAAAAAATATTGCTTAAACCTGTCACAAAACATGGCGCGATGGGACATTTATACGCAGGAATAGTGACAAAGGTAGCAAAACAAGCTACAGAAACGAGAATGTCAGACCTCGCAGTTGAACAAAAATAAATTAATACTGAAATAAAAGTTAATAAAAGGCTGATAATGCAATTAAAAAGATTACTGTTTACACGGAAGACAGATGGCCGGAGAAGGCATGAAGTATACAGAAAGTGGCTTACGAAAAAAACCACAGGCGATGGAAAGACGAAATTTTATGCCAGTAGAGGTATTAAGTTGCCTGTTTCACAGAGACAAGAAAATTCTTCTGATTACTATAACCCAGCAAAGCACACAGGGTACAACTACTCGTCCATCACTCTACCAAAAGCGGTTCCTATAGCGCCAGAGACAAAGCAGAAGGGCTGTGAGACTACACTTTATAGTTATTCACATTTGACTTCCGAAATATAAAGGACACGTTTGTGTTGTTCGAAAGCCACCATTCTCTACAGCCACAACATCTCTTCAAGATGGTTGTTCTCTAGGTTGATAAATCGTGTAATCTATTACGATTTACCGACGTTCAAGAGGTATTTGCTGTCTCCGTCTTCGTCCTGATGATAGGGATGCAAGCACTTCCGGAACGTCAGTAAACTTCTACAACACACAGGGCGCAATAACCCAGAAGATATCCATCTTCATATTCGACGCCATGAGATCCTGAAATTTATTCGACGCTCATCATTTGCACGTTGGTCTCTACGTAGAACGCGTTACGTTAAGTTACGCCAGTATAAAGGAGACATTCTCCCCTTGGTCCGAGTGCCCTGCTCCGGGCAGTTTTCTGACGACTCCGGTTTGTTTCTGACGTCTCTTGTACATGCATTTGTCTCACTTCATAACACTAACTATGCTTGTATGTTGCGGAAGTAACTTTGGCAAAAAAGGAAAATATAATTGTGACAGGGACGCTCTGCAGTGCATGACGACAACTCTTCCATTTTGGTTGGAATGTTTCAAATCAACATGCAGGACTGTATATTTCAGTGTTCCATGTTACATTAATAGAACAAGGCTGTTTCCTCCAATTACAATTTAGAACTACAAATTCTTTGAAATGTGGCGTAGTTCATAATGTGCAAATGACGGTAACAAATCGAATTGCATTCACGAAGAAATTGACAGCAGGCTAAATTCGGGCAATCTCTGTCAAAATCCAGTTCGAAATCTTATGTCTTCTAGTCGGCTATCTAAATATATATATATATATTTAGCCTTAACAAAGCTAAGCAACAATAGATTTGATAAGCTGGAGGCTTGAATACTTTACTTAACTCATGTCGAGAACTCTAATTAGAAATTTAGACGTTGATCTACAAAGAATCATCTAATTATTTTCTCATGTTTTATTAAAATAAAGCTAATTAGCAAACATTTATGTTGAATATGTTCAAAGCGCATTCATACCGCTCCAACTCTGAGATTATTGTTTTATATTTAACATAAAACTATTGTACCAATTTAGTAACTTAAAAAATGCTCCATTTTCTAAACTGTGCAAGTTCATCAAATATTTGGCTTTCATCTACGTTTGAAATTGCATTATTTCGGGGGGGTTTTCTAAAGTGTGAACACCCTATTTTCAGTTGCAGGCAGCTCATAATAACCGAAATAAAATGTTAAAGAACAATATGTACTTTGTAATAAAACAAAGATACTTTTTCAGTTTTTCACCCAATTTACTTCGTTATTACAAGCGCTGCAGTAAACAATCCACGACTGTAACTGTCTAAATGGGTCTTTATTATACCATCAGATATAATTGGTTTAAATTTCTGTTTACAGTGTTGCTAACGACAAGGAATGTTAATGTTCCACTTGATTACACTCATAATGATTCCATAAATTAATTACAAGTACGCGGGGCTTTAAAATGTTCAACCTGAATGAAGTATTTCGTTTTATACAACATGAAAATCTTCCGAATTATAGTGCAAGCAAGTCAAACTCAAATCCCATTTCGATTTTTGTGGGCTACAGAGTTCTCTGAATTGCGGACCCAAATTTCACAATTTTATTAAGTTTCAAATGCAAGTCGAATACCTATTTATTTGTGTACCACTGATCTGTATTTCAGTTTAATAAAATGGAAAATTGTTTCAGTGAAATGCACAATTGTGTGTGTTTGTGACAAAGTAGAATAATGAGAAATATATCTTACACTTAAGCTTGGAATTATTGAAAGTAGGCAGTTTCTTTTCTCACACTCACAGAACAGTCGCCTCTTTCAAGCGGCTCTGTACCAGACACTTTCGTGAGTATTAAAATCTTAATGAAGTGGAACAGGCCTGTACGACAGTTAAAAGTAAACTTTACAGTACCCCTTCTCGGCCATAATTTTTCTAGATAAATTACGCCGAAATAATTAAACTTCTACATTCAATTATAAAATCCCACAAATCCATCTACATATCCATATTAATGTTATCTTTCCATAGCCTTATCCTTTGTTTTTCAAGAGGTCCTCCTTCCATTTTCACAGCCTATTTTCCTACGATAAGAACAAATTTTCGTAAATTATCTAGCTTTATAGGTTCATTTTGTGCACTGAGTTCAACGAACGAACTAAAAAAAGTAATCGAAGCATGATAGTAGAAATACTGGACAGACAGACAGACAGACAGACAGACATGCTGGACCACTGACCACTCACTGCATCCGTTGACCTCAACAATAGTGGTTGAAGCCACTCCATAGCTCGCCACTCGACGAGGCGAACGGGAAAAGTAATCAAAAGAGAAAATGAAAACCCGTACAACACATTTATCGCCTAACGAACTTGATTTGAACAGCATATTAATTGGAACGTTATGCATTATAATGGTAGACATTTGTTTGTGTTCGTAAAGACCGAGGCGCCTGGTTATCACATAAGAGAACAACATACAACAATCTCTTTTGATATAATTAAAACACTATAGCACCCGAATCAATGATCCACTAACTGCATGGAAAAGAGTCTTTCTTGAAGAACTAATAGCCGCTCACCTAGTCGATAAATTCCCCAGCAACTGAACCTTATACTGAGACAATTTTAGTTCATACCCTATTACTCAAATACATTTTTATAATATCTCCCAAGCGGTCTCTTCCCTTCAGGTTTTTCGATTGTAGTTTTCTATGAATTTCTCATCTATTCAGTGGGTGTCATATTTCCTCCCCATTATCATCCTCCTTGATTTGAATACTCTAATAATGGTATATTTGTCAAGTAGTAGACCTGCCAATAACAATGTTCCCCATTATGATATTTCCCAGAACGATCTCTGATCACAGAGAGAGGAAGCATCTCTGAAACGTCGGTAAACTTCTACCGGACTGCGTGGCGCTACATCCTAGAAGGCAGCTCACACACAGTTTCAGACACACGAGAATCTTCTGAACGCCGCAAGTCACTCGCCATCAGTTACGTACAAAAGCATATCTCGTTATTCGGGCACTGTTGCGAACTCGCTGACCCGAGTACGTTGATATGATTCGATTAAATACGGCGCTTTCAGGCGAGAGGTGCAAACAATGAAAGAATGATGGAATGAACCACAGTCTGACCAGTGAGTATGCAATACGGATAGGCTATGGGGGGGAGGAGGTTCAAAGTCTTCATTACCAAGTAGATTCCGTTCGGACAATTTCAGTATTTACAGGTGTTTAATCTCGATTATCATGAAGTAATGGGAATTACAATGTCAAGAGAAAACTCCGTTACATACGAGAATATAGTGTAATGGTGTAGGATATAAATATTCTAACATTCCTATCTTACAGCTGAGTCTTGAGGTTCTCGCGTTAGTAGAAATGTCGACTGTGGTCTTCTGAGCTGACTCCGTCTAGTCTTGTAGGATTTACCAACAAATACGATCATAAACAAGTTTCACGTAAGTGAGATTTAGGTTCCTCAAGGCGGCGAGTACGTAGATGGCTGGTCTACTTTTTAATTTAGTTTTAAGCTCTCCACCAAACATTAATCTTTCTTTGTAATAAAATTTCCTTTTCAATGTAATGTGTAGAATGAAATGCAAACAAGCTCTCTAGGTAGGACTTGACATTGCTGTATATATTTTTTAATTGGTGAGACAGTTCTCCTGAGTTGTACTGAAATTGAAATGTTGCGGCCTGACATTCGT
>NW_019060288.1:536907-569095 GCF_000696155.1 Zootermopsis nevadensis | reverse complement strand
CGCCCGTATGTCCTACTTTCCTTAATTTTCTTACAATGTTATTCACATTAATGAACTCGATGAGTCAGATAATACATATAAAGTTCCTCACCATTACGCATCAAAATGCTAATGAAAAGACGTACTAATAGCAATTAGTATGAATTGCATATTCCCTGGCAATTATCAGGGCAAAATAGCACAGAGCCCATAACAATGCAGCCTAGTAATCCAGACAACAACGACGTGCTGTGCAGGAAGCAGAGATTATCCGTTTGAGGCAGAAGCTTGTTAGCTACACCGACGACTCTTCAAAGTTATTAATAAAACAAATGCAATCTGATTACTCTGCTATTTATATAACAAACTGTAATCTTTTTAACGAAGCCTAGACAGACAGTTCTATACTAAACAGCACCAAGGACTAAAAAATAATAAGTGATGAGAGTCAAACAAATTATCGTTACACAAACCAGCTGTTATTTTGTGAGATAATCCATTATAAATATTAAATAATGCATTTCCGGGTTAACATTGTATTGTTTTAAAAATGAAATCATTTTACCATCAAACTGCGCGTGTTCATGGAACGCCGAATTGACAGTTAAAAGCAATTCATGCGAGGCAATGACTCCCAGTAAAATTTCTCGTGACGTAGTCTAAAATTAAAGCAAGAAATATTAGAACACAAATGGATCCGAAAAGGAGAGAAGACGGCAGAAACCTGATCAGTTGTCTGTAATTAAATCCTTGCACATAACGTTACCACCAGCCTATCTACACACTTAAGTAACACAAGTAAACTTGAGAACAGATTAGAAGCTTTCGCTAACTTCAACGAACAACACTCGACGTTGTAGAATTTCGTAATAAGTACAGTCGACTTCAACTCATCCTTGCTTTCAAAACACGCATGAGCTCGGCGTAAACTGTGTTACAGAGCTGCAATTTCAAAACAAGGGAAACTGTCTGTGAAAAGATTATTAAATTTAAAATGAAATGTCAGGCAATAAACAGTTTAACGCACAGCTTCGACTTTCAGGGACAAGGCACGTCGAATGTTTAAGGTTTTCTAACGTTTCGGCAAAAATAGCAGTTTCCATCTTCACGGTTGAACATTCATTCTACAGAAGACTGAAACGTCGGATAACATTCAATATAACAATCTCTTTTATGAGCTACATCCTGTTGTGTGTTGATCGTTAGGTATCAGTCCGTCTACAAAACAATTTTTGTTACACGTTCAATATTTATTAAGAATCCGCTAAATGTCCAACCTTAATTGGTCATCTTCGGGTGGTTCTATTTAAGTATCCGAAACTAATGGATATGACTGCTAAATTGTATACATATTTTCTGTTCCGGACTATTGTTTCTTAAGCATCTTACCCATTTAAGTACAGTCGACTATGTGTATGTTGTTATCGGTTAAAATTTCAACTAGAGCTTTCCACCTTTAACCACATCCAGAAGAAAATATGTATACAAAACTCATAAACACAATCTGTAATCAAAATGAAGAGCTAGTGATTTTTAAAACACGTGACACACATCTGTATCGCTGAGCTTTAAAGAGTTGATGCTGTATCTCCTCTTTCTGACGATGCTGTAGATAATCACGAAGAAAATTCTAGAGGAAATTTCCTCTGGAAGTAAATCCAGAGATGTTTCAAATTAAAGTCTGTCAGGATATACGCTGTGCTACCTTCCCATGCGATTATCAACCCTGATTCAATAACATGAGGTGCATTGAAGATCCCGGCTTCAATACGCTGTGTCAGATGTGTAAGAGGATTAGAAGACAATGAGAAGGAACAATTATTGTGGTTGAAATGAAATTACATGGTAGTTGTTACATTATCGTAAAAAGTGGAATTCTCACTGTTAAACAGAACATACATAAGATATGAAACATTTAACTAATATAAACAAAACCAAAATGATCCAATATTTACCACGAACAGTTGCTGGAAACTTATTTGGCATCACGTTATAATTTATTTAGTTATTACAAACCGTGTGTTTGGAGAAATTTGTGCTCTATTTTAAGTTGCCTGAGGAGATGAATAGAAAATTCGCTATTTTAAGTCCATGTTTGAAAACATGACATCAACGGGAAATTGCTTTGTTCGATTTGATAACAGATCAACTAGTTGACTGATGTGATGTGATATTAAAAGCAAGTCAATATTTGTTTTGTAAAAATTATCTCATTTTTACTGTTGGAAAGTATTAGCATGGCTAAATAGCGAACCTTCAACGTTAAATTTGAGAATTTTCAGTTATTGTAATTCTATAAAAAAAGAACGTATACCCTTATTACACAGGCGTACATTTGCTTGCTTCCCTCTTCAGAACGAAAAATTTAATAAAAAGGAGTCATCCAACTTTAATAAGTTTAACGAACGATGTTTTATCATCCTCAAATGTTACAAAAACTTATACCACGTCAAATAACAAAATTATGTTGATAACTTAATGGAAAGCACATGGAATTGGCCATGGAAGATTTTACTTTGGGAATAATATTTGCCTCTGGAAAAATACTAATATCCTCAGGCACGACGGTAGCTTTGGGATCCCCCGAATACGATGTGGGGGCAACCACTAAACGAAATTTTGTTAGAACTGGGGAAGAACAGAAATCAGTCACACGTTACTAAATCACCCGTCAGGGAATCTTCAACTGGTACAGGGAGAAATTTCTCCTCTGTAGAATTCAATAAAGCTTTGTAATTACGATACTTCCACAGAACGGGGCTCAACAGACAAGAGCACTCAGGAGTGAAGGTTGCTTCTGACGAGGCAGATGTCTTGGTTCTCGCAAATCTGCGCATGAGCAAGTTACAGAAACACTATGCTCTTTTTCTGAGTCGGATCCAATATTTACACTATTTATTTAATATTTTAGATACTTTATAATATTCGAAATGCAGAGTTTTTTTCGTAGGTCATTAATAACACTGTATAAACTGTCAGCTGTAAACAATTCCTATGATTTCAAAGCCAGCAAGAACAAATCGTTTCAGATTCTGAAACTTTAAGGTTAGGAAAATACACGATCCGTTCCTTCGGCAAGAAAAATCAACGAAAACCACTTCAAAGCGTGGCAGATACAGAAGTTCTTAAACCACTTTACAGAATTCTCCGTATGAGTTAATGTTTCTGTCAAATTTCAACCACCTGGCTAGTTGAGATACTCGTAGTGAGTGACCTGGCTGGAGCTGGCTAAACATGCATTTCGGTGTACGGAGAACCACGAAAGTAAGAATTCTTATTTTTCGTTTCGTTTTTCAAGGCGTTAGCCCGGCTAACACGGTTAACATAAACGCTCTGCCCCTACTTTCATAAAACAGTAATAAATGTTTCTTTATTATACAGTATTAAATCTGCACTGTGTATTTACCGGGATTGAGGAAATGCATCAAGAATAGGTAATAAAAGATTTTATTTCTCATCATAAAACTCCGCTTTTAACTCAAATTAAATTGAAAAATATAAGATTGGCATACAATTTCGTCAAAATATCCCTTCCTGCCGTCCTGTGATGGCCGAAATTTTGTCATTACGTGACCATTCAGCCAATGGAGTCTTCACGCTTGTGTATGCGAAAATTTACTTAACCTTACCAACAACAGAGGCCTAGCCTCGAGTCTTACAGCGGCTACAAGAAAAACAAGAACTACAGATACCAAAATTATGTTATAAATTGGTATTAATCGAATAAGCAAATTGTATTCTGAAAAAGAAAGCAAAATTCCACATAAGTTTACATTAATCACATTACATTCGTTATGGAGAGTGAAGAAATTGATTCTATTTTAATTCAGTTTATATCAGTGTCGATGGGGAGGGGTTTAGTTCTACTTCACATCTCGAAACTACGCATGAAACAAGGCACCGAACAAGCGCCGCCAATTCAAGGAAAGTGCTCCATTTAACTGACATGCCCGTGTTTTCTTTCCTTCTACATTAGCGTTGTCATTCACCTCACCAAATTAAAAGCGACGTTGCAGGAAGAACAGCTTTATGCTTCACCCTCGAACAACTTGTTATTCCACGGTCAAAGATGCATATATTGCAGCCAGAACCTGATCTTATCCTTGTGTTATGGCTAACGAGTCGAAATTTGTACTCCACTTCGTTTTCTTAGTTTATTAAACGACGCTGTCAACTTCATAAGCAAAAGCTTCAATTCTTAGACAACTACGAATAATGAATTGGAAAGAAGCGGAGGTGGCCTATGTTATGGTACTATACCAGCATTTGCCTGGAGGGACCGAGTAAAACCACGATACACTTCAATGTGGCTGCCTTTCTCCGGCATGGAGAAATTTTCAAAACGATCAGCTTTTCGTAAAATCGACTCGTACCGCAAAGAAAACAACAAACCATTACAAATTTTAATTAATCAATGTTATTTTTGTATTCGCGTTGTTTTTACAAGTGACCACGTAATATTGAAGAAACATCGCATGACTCACGTGGTTATGTGTTTTTTATCACTGCCGGGTTTACTAATGGAAATCGGTGTGGATTTCAGTGGTTTCTGTGTGGTAAGCCAGCCGAGTTCGTTCAGTAGAGAAATAACACGAGTCCAAGACTCATGCCGTTCGGAAAGAAAAAACACGCCCATGCAGTAAAGTCTTGGACTGATACATTTGCCCATTTTGGTCGTCATAGTAGCAATAACAAACTTCTCTCAAAAATTGGACTGAGGTGGCTCTGCAAATGACCAATTCAATTAATATTACTAAGTTTCTGGACTTCATTCTTTGTCTAGTATTCCGAAAATAACTAACGTTTCGCAATAATTGACGATGAACAAAGTCAAAAGTCCATAAACCCAGCACGCATAATATGTGTACTGAACCCAATATATTATACTGTTATTCACAAATCGATATAAAACTGTTCGACGTCTATAATGAGATGGATATACACAGAATTATAAAATATATCAACAGTAATAGTCTAAGTTAACAGCAATAAAGGCAGACGTCGAGTCTGTATAACATAAGTAAATTTAGATTTTACTGCTTCGATAAAACAGACGGTAACAAATAAATAGTGTCATAGCATGCCCCTATTAAATTGGGATTACAGGTAAGATTTGCTACGTTATTTCCTGTTGACAGCTACAAAAATAAATGTAAAAAAAGTATTTGCCAAAATATCCGTCTAAACTTTCAAGAACAGCTTCATCAACTCTGTCGTTAACTAGGTACATCTTAAAAGTTCGAGACTCCATCCATTAAGACTAATGGATAAAATGACAAAAAACTTAATTTCCTCCAACAGTTATGTGAGTAGACCAAATTACGTGCACAGTAATTCTGAAACAAATGTAATTGCACAGGAGTGACGTATTAATGTTACTGGTGTACATTCAGGTACTTTGCACTGTGGTTCAAGTGGCAGCCTTCTTTTTCAGTTGTTTTAATTGCTTTTAACTAATTCTAACAGTTGCTCAGTTTGTCATTATCTCATGCCTTTTATTAAACGCGAAGGTACATTACTATGTTCTTATGATGGATATTTTGACCCAGATTAATCCAGTTCACAGTTTCACAACCGATTTAGGCAGGATTTGAGGTTCTCATGATGGTAATTACGACGATGGCTGTCTCCGTCATGAGAACGCTCTAATGATGGAGGCAGCAAGGACCTCTGAAACGTCCATAAATTCCTGTCAGACTACACAGCGCTACAAGCCGAAAGAGTATATCTTATATTATACTCCAGTCTAAGCCTGTGTCTCCGAAGTATTCCGACTAAAACTTTTTAATTAGGCAAAGACTATTTCCCACAGTTCCCATGCGTTCTATATGACTCGCTCATCCTCCTTTCAGTGGAAATATTTTCCAACATCAATAATAACATAATTCGTACTTCGAGCAATGCAATAAGTCATTAATATCGAACGGTTATATTGATCACCGGCCTTCCTTTTTTACAAATTTCTTGAGACCAGTGACCGCCAATCTTTTCTTGGGAAACGGAAACTGCGAAGATCTCACGATTTACAACGAATTTCGTATGAAACTATTAAAACTAAATATGCGAATTTAAATAAACAGATTACGACTGTCTTTTCGCATTTCTTGCACCAAGTGGATCAAGAGGGAAAACCGCAATAGTGCGACAAATAACCGGGAAATTAAAAAATTTAAAACTCATTATATAGTATACTGTTAAATTATCGCGGGTAACCCGAAAACAAGGTGCTCGCGGACACGTGGTTGGCGATCCCTGATACAGACGTAATAACCCAGTGAAGCGAACCACGGTGTAAGACGGACACACAAAATGGTTGCGCCGCCGTGTCCAGGTGATTTCGCGTCGAATTTCTGGTGCTCGAAGTAACATCCTTCGGTATTCCTCCGTCGGCGTCATCAACCGCTGCTCCACATCCACTTGTAGCAAAAGAAATCCCGTATGTAGTTCTCCATCGACAGGTTTATTCCATGATTTTTGTGATAAACTGTTATGCATTTGTCCTAGTTAAACATAACGGGGAAAAATATGTTATAATTTGCTGTCGGTCGTTACTAAAGTGTGTTATAACATCAGTTTACCCGACACCTCGGAGCTCAAGAGATTTCGGAGTTTGGCTGACGTTTGGAACGGATGGTGTGAATTGGCCATCAATCAAGTATACAACAACTTAATCATTTAAAGCGTAGACGAAATTATATATATATCTACATTTTTTAATTGAACGGGTTCCGTATAATTATCTCAAAAAACAACAATTATTATTAACCAGCTGATATTTGTAACGATGACAGGACGATTTCTTTACGGTGCAAACGGATTTCTTAAATATTTCATACGCGAGCTTCGGCCTCAGAGGGTTAAATAGCCGAAAGAAATAGCCAAATATGTTTCACGCTTTTTATATCAACAAAGTTTAAGTCCGAAATCAAATTAGCACGAAATGGTATTAATAGTTGATGAACATATTTTAGTCTACACCGCTACTTCATAATCCTCGTCCCTGAAGAAAGAATTAACAGGTAAAAATTCAAGAACTAAAAATGCATGTACTTGCTTCTCCGAACAATATGAGGTGCCTAATTTTAGTTCGAAAATGTAACATTTTTAATATATGGTTTTCAAGTCTCATCTTTGAAGTATTTCGGCACACAGCAAACACTTTATCCGTACGAAATTCGAAGTCAGAATATAGAAAATACATGGCCATATTTCTATTTTGTGATAGCCAACAGTTTGAAAATTAATAGTTACCTAATTGTATGGTAGAATCTTAACATTCACTTTTGATTTAATAACGAGCTAATTAACTACGCTAATTAAAATGCAATGGTACTTTACCAAACGAATAAACGAAGTTGCTTCAGTTGAAGTTCAAAATTTCCCACATAAAACTTTCAAGTTCGAATACAATTTCATTCTTACCAATACAATACTTACAACACTGCATAACATAAATTAACAACTTCTGGATAAAATTAAAATACACGAATTCTAATAACACAAACATTAAATTATTTACACAATCTACACACGCAAAACGCTTTAAGTTACAATTTTCCATGAAAACCTATTATGTACACGGGAATTAAGCACGTACTTATGCATAAAACACGTTAAAAATACAACACAAACACACGAACACACATAAATCTACGCTGAATTCAGTAAACACGGATTTAATACAGTCGAAAGGCCTTACAAGGCGAAGAGGCGATGTCACGACTACCACGTGGAGCAGACAGGATGCCTGTACCCTGCCCGGCAAAGGGAAGGACGTATCAGAGGAAGAGGGACGTAGACACACAGCGCACACACCGGACAGACAGAGGTTCAGTTCTCAGTCACGGTGCGCGCATGATCCACTAACCATGATCTGCCGCCCTATAGTCCCTGAAGCCGAAAAAGAGGCTGCAATGCCAATCGGCAATTCATATTAGTGATCTGCGTGTAACTGTGCATTCGTCCCCTGACAAACCCTTTACAGCCCAATGGTAACTGCTGCCTCAACACCCATTAAGTCTTCGTATTTTATTTATGGGTTTCTTATGATTCTCGCTGCGAACTGGGATTATTTCCTTGAACAGCATCAACAAGTTGATTTTTGATATGGACTTTGTTTGTTTCTTTCCCTTTGCAGTACAAACTGAATTCTAGGCCCGTCACCTAGTTACCAGACACCAGGTCCTATTGGGCCTGCACCGACAAATAATACATTAAACATCCACCTCGTTCTAGCAGACAGACGTAAAACTCTACATCAAATTCATTTTGATTCCTAAAATCACGTACGTACTGTACACATCCAACCCACGCACGAATTCTGGCACACTCCCACTCACGTGTGTCAACGCAGATTGACCAGGGTTGTCCACATTTACTATGCTGAAGGTCACATTCGTCCTTTCTTATCGACTCTCAGTCTGCAACGTGTGGACAATTTGCTGAGAATGCTGTTAAATTAGGCTCACATTGCAAACAGTTTCGCGTATTACACTACTCGATGTGTCGACCAGCGACAGAGTTTGGCTTAAGAGGTTACGATTATGGCTGGATCAATAATGCCTCTTGAAACACGTACTTTTAACTTTGGTTCACTCTAGGAGCAAATGCGTTTTATTTCAAGTAAACTGTTTAGAACTTAATTAATTACGTAATTAATTTGCTTTGTTCACATCACATTAATTAATACAAGGTAAAAGAATGAAGCATTTAATCCCTCTGGGAGATAATTACGAATCTCTGGGCAGAACTGTGATATGGTGGATGTACTCGGGTCGTAATTAAAAGCGTAGCTTATAATATAAACATGGGGTAAGAAGAAAGATTAATAACGACGAAGAAAACGTTAACAAGAAAGAAGGAGAAGAAAACGCATAGCTTTCAATCTGCAACACACTTCGAACAAGGAGTCTCAAACATTTAATAAACCAGTTCCCGTATTCCGACAAAAATTTTAAATTTTTATTTGTAAATTTCTTGTGTTCTCCGTGCGAACATTTTCGGTATAATATTTTACTATTCTGATAATACTATGTGGTAAAATAAAAGTATTAGGTCGTACCTGCGTTTAAATAAGCACTACGCCATGAAGACGTATGGGAGAGTGTAGATCCACGTATTTTTCGCTTGTACACGCCAAAGCAATTCCACCCATTTCCTGGCAAAACTCCGAAAGAAAACTTACCACAACTTCCATATTTCCAAGTGACCCCATCATAAACCATTATTGTTAGCGGGTGTAATTGCCGGGATTAAAATAACTTTGTCGACGTGTATTTTTACGGGGATGTGCAGACACCAGCAAAGGCTCCTTTCTGATATTTTCATTGCCGGACTTATTGTGCAAAAGATCACACCCAAGTTAAAATCAACGCAAAAAAAAAATTCATTCTACGTATAAATTCCACATTTTATGTATTGAACTTCGTTGCCCGCATACAGACCAAATTTTGTCGAAATTGCCCGCACAACAAAAAAATGTTGGGCAGGCCTAGTCAAAATTCTGAATGTTCTAGCATTTCAAGTCAAAGTTGATTAAAACTGTAATACAATTTATTGAAGCATTATCTTTCCAACTCGCATTGCAAGTACAACATTTATAAAATTCCTTTTTAAACTTAATCAGATGTTAAAACATCTTCACGATGGCTGAACCGAACGCCTGACTGCAGACTCCCGCCAGACCCGACCATTGGCGCTACCAGTCAATTTGACTTCAGTAAGATTAGTGGATGAGTCGTATAAATTATGAAGAACCTCTTTATTCAATAAATTAAAATCGTGCTGAAATTAAGTCCCCGCAAGAATAGGCTCGTGAGACTACACGGGCACACGCATCATGATAGCGCCTGCGGATTCTGCAGCAACTCTTACACATCCATTAACGTAATTATATTAAAAGCGAGCAAGATAAAACAAAGAGATCCAGCAGACACGGCATTTCCGACACATCAGCATCTAATTCGGCTTCCCTCAAGGGCACTTCGTATCTGTGAAACCTACGCATTTTCATGTAACATTTATTTAAATTGAAACTTACGTTTCACGTACAGCGGAAGTCACTACTAACGAAATTATAAAGTCCAAAAAAAACTCATATCGAAAGTAACGACGTTAAAACTTCTATTTTTAAGGTAATAAAACACTAAATTCATTACACGCCACAAATATAAACATAGTTTATAAAATTATTTCAGACAGTTTTCACGTCAAAGGCTAAGTTTCAACATAGTTTATAAAATTCAAACAGTTACTTCTAAGAGTTTCAGCAAATAGTTTTCCCTCACAGGTAACAGCACAATCGATAACATTTTTATTCAACACTACAGCAGTAACACGTTTATTTTTATCCGTGAATATGCGTTAAACTTTATTAAACTAATCATCAATAAATAAATCGACAGAGAAAATTTTGTTCCTGTTGTAAACCTGCTTTTGACAGGTAATTACAATAAAAACAAAAAATCCACCATATAAACGGAGCGTAACCTCGAGACACCACATGCAAATGCCTCAGCGATATTCCCTAAATTAAACACGTGAGTACAAAAAGGCCATTTTAGTTGGTATTTTCCCGTGCTAACATATAATTTATAATCTATCACTAAATATCAACGAATTATATTTAATAGCTAACAACAGCTTCCACGTGACGCAAATTGCTTACCCCAAGTGAGGTCAATAAACACATTTTGAAACCATACGCCCACTGCTGCTAACTTTTGCGAGTGAATGTGAAGCAGCAGTGGTATGATACTGACGGGAGAAAGTCGAAGGAGTCTGAGAAAAAACTGTCCCAGTGACACTTGTCCGTCACAAAACCGACACGTACAGGGTCAAAGCGGTAGGAAGCCGACGACTAACTTGAGATAAGGTTACAAATCAGTCCGCTCAGCATACATACCTGCTTCTACCGCCAACAGCTCAGCAGCCACGTCATGAAACGTGAGATAATCCATACTCCAATCCCAAAAACGCCTTCCATGTTCAGTGCTATATTTATAGCCTCTGTCCTTGAACAAACACTAAAACTCTTCTTGACAAATATGACAAGAGTTCCTCCACATTTACTTCACAAACGTTTACAACAGTCACAAACAAAAGTTTTCTTAAAACCCTAGCTTATTCCAGCACTTCATATTCACTGGGTGCACACAAACACACTGCCTGCCTGCTAAAAGAATATGTCACTTTTTTCGGCGGATGAAAGAGATGTGGGGATTTTAAACATTAATGTTATAGCCACATAATTATGAGCTTAATAATTTCTAACCTTCATCAAAATTACTTGGGTGATCAAATGAAGTGGAACGAGGTCGGTGGAACACTACCAAATTGCGGCTGAGATTGGATACCTAAGTGCAGATGGGAGGATAATATTAAAATTTTCTTAAATAAATTTGTTATGAGAATTCGGACTGGATTTATATGACTCATGACCGGAACCAAAGTACAGAAAATTCCGGTAAATTGGCCCATTGATTAATCGGGGCAGTCGTTTATTTGGGACAAAGTGTTCTAGTCCCGATGTGTCCCAACGAACCGGAATATGAAAGTGACTGCTACTATTCGATAAGAAAGACGGTATCTTCTCAAAATTGTTCCAGTGATTTTATTTCGCAGCCGGTTAATAAATTCATACGCACGATCGTATCACATTAAATTTTAACGTCATAATCCAAACTTCCTTTCCTTGGCTCTACTGCCCCATTCGAACCTTGTCTTCTTTCGGTTAATCTAATGATTGGTTCTCGAGTCGTTTTCTTTCCAGCTGCGTAGGTCACGTAGCTGCAAATGACGGTGTGCAAGAACGATAAATTCGACAGTATGTGTAACGAACCCCATATTGGCCTATTTTACGGCATAATCCCAACATTTTGTTCGGAGGACGGAAGAAAATCAAAAAAATCTCACTGAAGACAGCGGATGTACGTATTTTTTGTGTATTATTCTTCACAAAGAATACTAAAAAAATTTTGTGTAATTTATTTCTGCTTATAGAATATAATCTTTAAACAAATATTTTCATTATTTCAGTAAATGATTTATAGACTCGAATTCAGAAAATACATTATTCTACATATTCACGGAAAATAAAAACCTATCTTTTGCTGGAAAATCAAACCGAAATATAGGCAGTAGACAAAGGAAAGTTAGTGTCCATTATCAGAGTGTATGCAGGTGAACCACAATCTCCACGGAAGGCATGAGTGCCCATTTAGACACGGGACTACTACTTAAAATGAACTGTATAGTAAAATTACAGAAATTAATAAAACATGGTGGTAAAATTCGGTAAACGACTAGAAATATCACAAGGAACGATCTGAACTGTTCACTTATAAGCAATCTGTATCTAACAACTCTTCAACAGCAAATCAGTAACCCTACCAACATAACTTTTTCCCAGGCAGATTGTGTTTACTTCACTATTAGCTTAAAATCAGAAATGCTTGTAAATGGCAAATGCAACTGTTTCATTATGAACATGATTATAAAACGCAGGCAGGTAGATAGATATTCTTCACAACTTTAAATAAGTACGGACAAATACTAAACTTTACTACACACGCGAATTCCAAACTACAGCACAGACGCTACTTAACCCGACCAATGGATGTGTCACAGACGTCAAACTTCCTGCTTCAAAAACAAGAGACAGTCGTGGTCAGAACCAGTTGGTTATCTGTGGTCACAACACGTGGAAACGAAACAAAAACAGGCCGAGGGTGCGTTCCAATCACCCGTTTCAATGCGAAACAAGATTGTTGCGCTGTCAATTCCCCCATGACAAAACTCCGCAACATTATGAAGCACCCATTACATACCACAGAAACAAATTATACAGACCTCCTGCTTTATTCTCCCCTGACGTGCCGGACGAATTTATGCCCAAAAACGGATTATCCTGAGGTTTAGGTTTCTCAGGAAAACGGTAGTGCCACAAAAGAAGTCACAACAGCAGCCCTCCACATCAAACTCCACTCACCATTCACAATTAACCTCCAATTTGAAACTGTAGGCCTGTTACCCACACACACTAAAGAAAATGTTAAAGAATATACTCATCTACAAGGAAGTGCTTACCCATCCATGGGAGACAGTTCTTCGTTCAATATCCTCAAATGCGGGCAGCCAAAAACTGGTAACCCTGGCACAAGTCACCAGTGATGCAGCAGCAACTTACTATGTGTGTTACTGTGGTGGTTTCCTTCCAACTCTCTCCCAGTTTTACATGTAATTTTTGTATCTTTCCATGGATAAAGGACTGGCAGAGAGGCCATCATTTTAAGAATGTACTTTGAAGGCATGTAAGCATAAAGTCTTCTCAGTGCTGCCACATTCTGAGATATGATTCCTGTGCTC
This sequence comes from Zootermopsis nevadensis, assembly GCF_000696155.1. The sequence continues at coordinate 555,751 of NW_019060288.1, read as the reverse complement.
ACTCTTTTTGAAGCTACCCTGTATGGTATTACAATGCACATATATAAATTGTATCCAATTTCACCTATGAGTTGGACTTTCAGTTTACACATACATTTCTGTCACTGAACCAAATATAATATATCATGTATCTCAATATTATACACAGTAATACACACATTTAACAATTTGCATTCAAAGTCATTGTAAATCATACACACAGAGCAATCTATTTTAAAATGTCAAACGTGGCAAGAAAATTATTTTATGGTTACAGTAAAACAAATCAAGTAGTTTAGGACAGCATACTAACCAATCAAACTATGCTAAATTACTACATAAAATGTTCATCAGTGTTCTAATAATGTGCAGCTACAAATTCAAAAGGCACAAAAACTGCTGTGTGTATCTTAACAACTTCCAGTGTTATTCTGTACCTCCAGCATTAAATGAACAGTGCAATTTGTAACTGCAGTGACTAAAATGTTCGTAACTGTTTACAAATAACTACTTGCAGTAATCTAATAAAGATGACTAAATAATACAACCACAGAATTATACTCAAGCTGGAATGGATGACACTAATTTTAAAACTTCAAGGAACTAAATTCATATTGCAGTTTCAGACCTGAACATTTCCAAAATGTATGCTGCTGTCAAAACATATGTTTGTGTTAAATCTTAACGCAGTCCATATTTTCACCAATCTCACACATACTACCAACACAAAACTTCCTTTAAATATTACATACACAATAGTAACACCACCTCCACGACATCTGTATGTGCGATAATACGCAATCACTTATTTTGGTGCAAGCAATGTTAATATTGAATTTGAGACTTTCGCAGTGAGTACAATCAATAAAATCTTCTCGGGCAAACAGCCGCGTCAACAAAACAGGCCCAACTGGTTTTGACCCTCCACTATCCCTTCCTTCTACAGCTATTAATTACCATCAAGTTGTTCAAAATTGTTGGCACAAAAAAGAAAGACATCAAAACAACCGTGCAAGCAACCAAATTCTTGGCAGAGGTGCCAGTCCTTCCAGAGGACCAAATTTAGTGTTACTGTAAAGAGCCTCACTTAACCTAAAAGAGCCACAAATGCAGATAACTTGCTAGATGGTTTGAAAGAAAACAAAGTTGAAAAATGCTGACACTGGTCTTCTGGGCCATAATGGCATGCATACGTATTGGTGTAGATTAGCTTCAGCCCTGGCCATGGAGATAGTATGTTCCTCCAAAACGTTATTTCCTAGAAATCCACATGGCATTACAACCCACAAGACCAAAATCAAACAGACAAGTGCTTCCAGTACACAACACATCAGACCCATGCCATACTGAGATTTCACTGTCATTATGTTTCTAAATGTATAGTAAAACATTACATTTATCATTATTCAGCCTTAAAAATAACATGTTAAAAAATATATAAACTGAAAAGTATAAAACCATTGTGCTGTTAGACAGCATCAGCTGAATAATTACACAGAATTGATCATGTGCTCAAATGTACCATGCAACAATTATAAAGTGATAAAATTTGAATGCATAGTAATTTATAACATTTCATTTTTTATTATATGTCACTTGAGTGCGGAAACTTTCCAGTTTCATTTAAACATCATTAACAAAATTTAAATGCAACAACAGAATATGAAACATTACTTTGTTCACTTAAGCAATGGAAATTCCATATCCAAACATAAATTATAAATCAGAAATAAAATATAAACTATTCAGTAACACATAACATTTCATAACATACATCACCAATTTTAAAAACAAAAACAACCTTATCACTAATTGTACTAAGCCCAAGAGTCATACCCAAATGCAAAATGTAGACATATCTTTTAGATGTGATTCAGATTAATGTAACAATTAAGAATAAAAAAGGAATAGTTTTTATAAAGAGGATGGGTTAGCCCACTGGAACACAAGACCCTTTAAAGTGGAATTAAATTCAAAAACAGATTATCTGTTACTGACATGACTATTTGTGATCTTATTAATTGTCTTGCAGACTAGTAAAGGCTTAGTTCCCTTAAAAAAATGAGACCCATTTATATATTGCATTATTTTCACATGCATGGATTCTGTCATTCAAATCGTGCTCACAGATTTTTTTTAAAATACTCCATTATATTTTATATCTCAAATACTACTTTACTGATAATCTAAAATTTCCCATATATTTGGTCTTAATGTGCACGTATATTTTAAATTTACATAAACACAAACTTTCAATAGTTGTAATAAAAGGGACATAATTATAGAATGACATCCTGAGGCATATTTTATGATACTTTTGTTTCAAAACTGAATACATACTTTGCATCAATAGCAATTTGAATATTTAGATTCTATCCTCAGACTAATAAATCAAAGGCTTGGATCATCTGACCACATAATTTTATAAGATGTGCAAATGTTTAATAAGGTTTCCCTTTTTCACATGTTTTGTTTTAATAAAAGTGGTAAGAGCCATAGCTGTGTGATCTGAAGACAAAAGTTTTATAAAGTTAAATATTTACAGTGAACATACTCCACATGCATTTAATAATGAAAATCATACAGAATTAAAATATACTGTGCTCCTGTGCTCCTAAGTCTCAAAACTGTCAACTTCTTCAGTCTTTTTCATTATATGTGACTGTGATTATATATGGAGGAATGTATAAATAGAATGTTAAAGTTGAATTTAAATTAGTCCAAGTGCTAAAAAAAATACACTAAATCAGCTGTAAAATATTTACCTGTTTCCAAATATGTGAATTCACTTATCCACGACTTACTTATTTTATGGTAATTATATCTTGTCATCATACACAGCAGAAGAAATCACCCAATCCACTACATTTTCTAAATTTAAAAATATGCAGTTGTGTACAGAATGGGGAAGTGTTCATTCATTATCAGAGATACAAAAGATCAAAACGATAAATGAATGCTCTCCCACTCTGTATATATATTACACACACAATCTCTAGTTTCCACAATGACCACTCCCAATGCAACATGACGATACACAGCACATTCCATTTTAATCAATATAATACAGTATAACTTGTTAACGGTATATCAACAGTGTGAAGTTAATTTAAACTGACAAAACAAATTAATTTTGTAGTAAAATGAAGAGTAGAAGGCAGAGGATAAGTTATCCCTGTGCTTAACCAGGAGGGTGAAAGGTAAAGCAACATGCTGTCTTGAAATCTATTCTTGATGACTGCCACATCTTTACTCCCATAACAGCACCCACAATAAAAAGGAGGCTGAGAAAAGATCCATTCTGGTTTGGCAATCACTAATACAAACAACACAGAAACTGAAAAGACTTGACACTGCTACTGTAGAGGACCTATACAGAGAGCAAATGAAGTGTCTGGAATGTTACAACAGTTACATGAAAGAATATTACAGATGTGTGTTTTAACCCTTTGAAGTAAGAAGTTCATATAGAGATGATTTGAAAAATCAGTCCGTACCTCAGGATGACCACGAGAAAAATTGTTACACCTGTGCTGCACAAGCGGTCAGAGTTTGGCAACTAAGACGCCATGCAAATAAATAAATTTAAGTACTCCTTTAGAAAAGGCGTTACATATATACTACGCAGAGTTTTCAGAACATGCATCTAAGACGACAATAATCTGTTGAATATCTGACCTTATAAAGCCTCTAAAGCCAAAGATTGTCTAAATAATATTTAAGAATTAAGTGCATACCACAAACAAAACAACACTTCATCACTGAAAACATCAGCTGGTTAATGCTGTTTAAGGAAATAACAGCTGTTTATTCTGAGAATCATATGAAACCCATAAATATAAAATAGTTATTCAGTGTTGAAGCAGGCAGGGCATATACTTACCACAGGCCTCTAACAGGTTAAAGAATGCATAAAAGAATGCCAAGTAACAGACTTTTGTCAAAGTACACAACTAACCCTTCCACTTTAACATTGGTTCTGAGAAAACTGTGTAATGTATACATAAGTGATAAAGAAAATTTAACGTCAGAATTATAATAAATACAAAGACCATTAAAAAAATCAAGTGGTGAGCACTTTTTTCAAAGTTGCAGTGCATCATGTCATGTTGCACAGTGGTGAACTAAACCAATCTAGCGCACAAACATACCGGTACATTTAACATGTGGACTGCTGCATGACAAAATGCTCATATGCAATGTCAGTCTTCATGGCCATATCTTGTTGAACACTTCCATAAAACTATCATAAAGCATGAAGGTGATCGCAACATCCAAGCACACACGACTCAGTCGAGGAACCGTGCCCTTGTAAAATCTGCAACATAATATTTACACATGGATTCAACACTTACACTTGGTACTGAGTTGCTTTCCCACAGACAATTCAGACCAGAGTTAAAAACTTTTTAATATATATCATAAATTTGAAGCAAAAATTTAATTTTATTTTGTCCCAAATTGGGAATGCTGACCAAACTCCTGTTTATTTTGAAATCTCTTCAAAAACTACTATAAATGTGAAGGGCGAAAAATCTATTTCTATAAGGATGGGGGGTAATGAAAAAATAAGATCTACAGTGATGTTGTGCATTATGGCAGACAGAAAAAAACTGTCCCCTTATGTAGTCTATACACATTTCTTTTGTACTTCTTCGAAAAATGGGGTGCGTCGCTTACACGGGTGTGTGGGGTACATGAGTATATATGGTAATTACATTATTAGATCTGGAAAAAGGTTAATTTTCTACTTACGCTGCAACTCCTTCATTTCTGAACACTTTTAGAGCACAATCTAAGGTATTCTTGTACTTTTTGGCTTCCAGGCCCTAAAACACAAATTTTGAACATGTGATATTATTATCAGTTACACAAATAGTAAAGGCATCATGGTTGTCTCGTAGGTTGTGATACCTTGTGCAGTTGTAAACAGATGCCAAAATTTCAGAGGTAAATATTGCCTCCATTTACATTGCTGAAGAGGAGACAGCATGTTCCTCTGAAATAATGATTTATACCCATCTTCAAGCCCAAAAGTTGTTACAACCCAACACAACACCATGGGCAACAATGATCTCTTTTGAAAAATAACTGACAGGAAGAAGCCAAGACATTTATGAAATTCCCTGTCAAATATAATTTACCCAACAGCATATCCCTGTTCTGTCATTCTTTCTACATAATCAAATTACTACAATTTATTTTCTATCCTCTATAACTGGAACTTCATGATAAAAAATTACTTCTTATGGCTATTAGACTAAACCTAATATTATAAATGAATTGATAAACAATTCTGTTTGGCTAAAACTTCTTGTAAAAATATCTCTGTTATTTCAAATTCAATAATTATACCTGCATCCTTGTTTTTACAACATCAACTGGTGTGTTGCCAAACACTGAACAGGCACCAGCAAAAGCACCAAATGCTCCAGTTACAACAGTAGGAATAGGTTTCTTGGGGTCACCCCCTCTGTACATATCCTTGCATGTTTCCATCACAAAGAAGCGGATAGCTTGATTGCTACCTTGCTTTAATATAGTAGCTGTTACCCCTTTGTACAGACCTCCAAAACCTGAGAATATAAACAGAAAACCATGCAAACTTATACTTCCACATACAACTGAGTTAAGAATTAATGTCGTCAATAATAATGGCATTTATGGGGAAAGAACCAACTAACTCTATGGAACAGAACCATTCTTGAGAAACTAAAAATCAATCAGGTAGTCAATGAATCCCCCTCCTTTTATGGAATCAAAAGGTTCATTACTGCATTCAGACCTGTTGCTAATGTTATCCTGAGACACATGAATCCTGTCCACATCCTCACACCTTATTTCTTTAACACGAAGTTTAATATTATTCTCCCATCTATGCCTAACTCTCCCAAGCAGTCCTTTCGCCTTCAATTTTCCTATTAGAACTCTGCATGTATTTCTCATCTCCCCACATGTGTTAATCCTCTTTCATTAGATCAGCCTGATACATTAGTAACAAGAGCAAATTATGAAGTTCAGAAAGAATTAAGCACAAGTAAATATGTGTAAGTAAAAGGTACATATAAAAACTCATTCTTGTGCAAAGTATCAATTCATGCAGATGTATTCAGGGACCTCAGTAAAATCAATCTGAGCTACTCAATCAAGTTAATAATTTTTCAATTAATGTGCAAACATCTGTACCTTCATTTTTAACAATTACTGAGCAACCATGGAAGAAACCCCGAAACTTTGGGTTTGGAGATCGCTGGTCATTGATGAACTTCACTTTGATTGTTTCCATAGGCGTAACAGCAAAAATAGCCTCACACACTCCGGCACCCAAACCACAGAGCATTCTGTCTACAGGACGCAAGTTTCCAATGTCATCCACTGCCAATTTCTTGAATGACTCAAATGCACCAAACCTAAAACAAAAGTAATAAGCTATATTAATATCTATCAGTGTGAATGTTTCAGAACAATAAAACAATAGTACCCTCATTCTGAGGTTATGTGGTCTCTTGAAAGTAGGTTTGAATACTACTAACAGTTTACTGGAACAACACAGCTTCACCAAAGACCTGCTAGCCATTCATTTCAAGCTCCTCAGTAACTGCAGCACATAGGGACTAAATCCACACTGCGTATTGCTCTAACAGCTTCCCTGTCTTAAATGTAGTCCCCATTTTATGATGTGGATGTGTGGTTGGGGGTTAGGAAGGAAGAAACTGAGCCACAAACACAAATTGGCTTGGCAATGAGTTTATGTTGTATGTTAATAAATACAAAGAACACAGCAGACACCAATATTTCTAATTTCAACCCAAATATGGTAGTTCAAAATCAATCCCACCAAGCAAGCTCAGTCAGTAAAGTGACTAGCAATGAACGACTGGTGTTCGATCCCTGACAGGGGCAGAGGATTTTTCCTCCAGACTGGTTCTGGGACACACCCATCCTCCCATCCAATGGATACCAGGTTCCTTTCCCAGGAGTAAAACATGGCCAGGGCGTGATGCTGACCTCTCACCCTCATCTAGTGCAGAGGTCAAGAATGAGTAAGAGCTATACCTCCTCTCCCCACAAGCAACCTACATGGCATGTAGCAAGATTGCTTTGCTTTACTTTACTAATGCATTCAGCACAAGCCTGAAATCCCATTATATTTATTTAATAAATAAATGGTACCTCACAGCTGATTTTGGTATGGAGCCATATATCAAGACACTAAGGCCTCTGTATAACCCAAACACACCATTTCTCTGGACAGTTTTCTTGACACAATCTATGATGCCCGAGTACTGCTTTGCAGCAGTGCCAGCTTTCTCATCTAATTGGAGTTGTGTCTTCACATATTCTGTTGGATATGTGATACATATTTCAATGCCTCCTGTGATTCCACCTGGTAAGGAAATTACAAAACATTTATAAAGGTAGGTAAAAAAATGATTTTACCGTAAGTGATAACAAAAGCCAATAATTTTACATTTGTACCAGTGTATCAGTCTATTATTCAAAACATGTTGGGTTTAAATTCAAACCAGTGACAATTATCTGAAAATAGAACAGGTCAGAAAACGTATGCATAGCATAATTCTGTTCACCAGAATATGGCCCTTGACCTTTGCAAATGTGGGAGTGATACATGTTCTGTTATAATCCCTTCTGCTCTGATTCACATTACTGTATAGCCAATTACATTAAAATATAAACTTTAATATTCCATATATACTTTAAAAATGCCTGGTAGTGTTAACTCATATTCTGTTTCTTGTGCTGCTCTCTTGCTATAAAACTAATGAAGATGATACTGGAAAAACATGGCAATTAACACTATGACCTTCACAGTTCCAATCATGCACCATTATGACTAAGCATTACTCGTGCTGTCACAATTCAAAAGACCTTGACAAGAAAGACAGCTTTCCTTATGTAACAAATTATACCACTTAGCAATTTATATAACTCTTCTATCACAACTGCCAAGTAAGCACAATGTAAGGTCTACAGACATAAATGACTATGTATTGAAGTATTTTATTACACCTACAGTCCTTTTACAGTTAAAAAAACCCATTCTTGTGAACATCAAACCTGAAGTTTGCAACAGAATAGCATTTATTTACATTCCACAAATCCTTCATAGACCCGAGCAAAGAACCCAGAACATGTCATAGTGCAAATGCAACATTTGTTTCTAATACAAACATAAATTACATATTAAGTTTAACAACCATAAAATTATCACATTTTAAAAATGAACATCCTCCTGAAACATGAGAATCATATCTTTATCCAGACGACATAAAAAACTGACACTAAAACTTCTTATTTGGAACGGCAAGAACCATTATGCACGGGCTTTCAATATTTCTTCTATTTTCTATGCAACTCCTAAGGTAGATAACTTTCCAACCGTCTTCATACGCAGACTTCTAACATACAATTTTACTACCGCCATCATTTCTATACGCCTAGTTGCATAAGTCGAATGTTTACTACAAAAGCAAACATTAAGTGAGGTACAGCTTTCCATCCATAAAAATAAATTACAAATGTTTCCAACCGTTTTCATACGCAGACTTCTAATACACAACTACTATTGTCACCGTTTCTATACGCCTAGTTGCAGAAGTCGAATGTTTACCACAAAAGCAAACATTAAGTGAGGCAGCGCTTTCCATTAATAAAGATAAATGACAAATGTTTTATAATTCTGATACGTAATTATTTACCGGCTATAATTCCTTTAATTCCCACCGAGCTTCCACCCGCTGCTGCTGCAGCGGCGCCCGTATTTTCCAGCCATGGTCGTGGAAAGGGATTCTTGAAGCTCGTGTTTCTTGAATCCATTATCTTCGTTGTTGAAAAATCGCAACTGCTAAAACTTTATACTGAGGTATTGGTCACTTACATAATACTTCCATATGGAATTAAAAAATAAAACTGTTATGACCAAAATAAGAAACAGCCAGCTTTTTTAACCATTCCACAAACACTCATCCCATGAAAAGATCACTACATACCACCAGGGACCTACAACGGAATTTGTTGCGGTGGGAGCGTGTATTACACAGCTGATCAGATTATTCTAACATTTGTTAACCCTTACAACACTTCTTTCACGTCATTCATTACGTTTATCTTTGAACACGACTGCGTACTTATCCCACGGATTGTGTACAGATGGCAGGAGCTTGTCTTCTCTCTGCCCAATCGTCAACAGGATAGCCACACAGTTTAAATTAAACTACCCCACACAGTTAATTCTTAAATAATATGCTTCAATATAACCATGTTTCTCTGTTACTCAACATTAGTCATCACAAAATAGGTTGTAGAAAGATTAGTTATTACTGAATCACTTTATCAACTCAGATTTTAGCGTTAATATGCAAGGAAAACATTTAACAATGAAGCAAATTTCATGCGTATGTTGGTATCATACATCCGGTACAGCAATGCCAATCGCATGTTGGTTACCAATAAAATTGCAAAACGAGATATTACTCTGATCATGAGCATGTTTTCTATTTGCTGGTATGTGGAATTACTTCAGAAAACCTACTCGATCGTTACACGTTAAATAACACACACCCCAACACTATAAATGACCGTTGTTCTTCAATTGCCATAAGCAGCAGCAAGTGATAATAATTTTTTAATCAAATTTGTCAGTATTCAAAAGATTTGTAACAAAAGTTATAAAAGTTTTACCTGTCTGTAAAATAAAACCATGCCATCTAAAGGTCTCTCCCCCATGGAATGAGTGAGTTAGTTACTTTGTTCCTAGATGCCAAGATAGTGCCCAAGAGATTCCAAATTGAGATATTTTACAGAGGAAAAAACAATAAGCAGGTTTACGAAATAAAAACTGACATGACAGATGGACAGGGACAATTCTGTGCTTTCCTTGAAAATCTGGTTAAAAATGTCATCTTTATATAAAGTAAATTATACAATTGCTATATAGTTTAAATCAATAATGTCCACAAAACAGAGATTACTTTAATGTGACACTCTTGTAGACCTTGAACAAAAACAAAATAATGCCATGTCACCTTACTTCACCAACCGGGTGTTGTATTTGCCAACCGACGCATCCGCCTGGAAAAAATCACATAATTTATATACAAAAATGCACTATTCGTTAACACAACACTGAAAAATTCACTGTTCAAAGAATATAAAAGCCATGTTAACACAATGAAAAAAGTTCTATGAAAAAACATATTGTACTTAATTAATGTAGTTATGCTTGCATGTACATAGCATCCCTATACTTATACAGAAGATGTGGCATTGTTAGGTATTCTCCAAAGATTTTTGCAACATGCTTATTAAAGATGGCTGTTTTCTAGGTTGTTGTACTGTATAGTTTGGCAGAAGTTTACCAATATTTCAGAGGTGATCACCCTGATGATGAAGACAGCAAGTATGTCTGAAACGGTGATAAACTTCTACCAGACTACATGGTGCAACAATCCAGAAGACAGCCATCTTCAGACTCACTGCTCTGAAAACCTCAAACCATGCTTATAACTGTGGCGACCTTTTTTTCAGATGATATTCAGTCATTACAGAACATGTTATATGAAAGAGAAAGAATGTATCACATCAACTTATGAGATACGAGGGTCGCTCATTAAGTAATGCCCCACATTTTTTTTCTCAGCCAATAATGAAGATAGAAAAGTGTACTTTTACATGCTTGAGATTTGATGTTTCCCGCGTTCGTGTACGGAGTTTCAAATGATTCCAACCGATAGCGGAGCTGTAGTGAACTGTTAAAATGGCGTCTGTGAACGACTCTCGTTACAAGCAACGAGCTGTAATTGAATTCCTTGTTGCTGAAAAAGAAACGGTGGTGAACATTCATAAACGTTTGTGTGCTGTGTATGGAAGCTGTGCAGTCGATAGGAGCACCGTTGGTCGCTGGGCTAAGAGAGTTAAAGCTTCAGGAAGTGAAGAAACCGAGCTCCGTGATCTGCCGCGCTCTGGGCGTCCTGCCACAGCCACCACTCCAGACATGTTGAACCGCGCGGATGCCATTATTCGTGAGGATCGGCGCATCACAACTCGACAATTGGCCCAACAGCTTTCAGTCAGCAATGGAAGTGTGATTGCAATTATCCAGGCTCTCGCATATTCGAAGGTGTGCGCAAGATGGGTTCCACGAAGTCTCACAGCAGACCACAGGATTCAAAGGAAAACGATTTCTTCTGAATTGTTGGAGCGTTTTGATGCTGAGGGAGAGGTCTTTCTGTCCCGGATCATTACAGGTGACGAAACCTGGATACACCACTTTGAGCCAGAGACAAAAAGGCAGTCAATGGAGTGGCATCATCCTCAATCACCGAGAAAGAAGAAATTCAAGACAACTCCCTCCGCCGGAAAAGTCATGATGACTGTCTTTTGGGACAGTGATGGGGTCATTCTTGTGGATGTGATGCCAAGAGGTGCGACCATCAATTCAGACGCGTACATCAGGACCCTGAAAACCCTCAAGAAGCGTTTTCGACGAGTTCGGCCTCACAAGCATCCAGCAGAAATTTTGCTCCTGCACGACAATGCACGCCCTCACACAAGTCTGAGAACCCGGGAAGAAATCACCAAATTGGGTTGGACGGTGCTACCCCATCCACCCTACAGTCCAGATCTGGCACCCTCCGACTTCCATCTCTTTGGGCCCCTTAAAGATGCTATCCGCGGAACAAGATTTGAAGATGACGAGAGCGTGATTCAAGCAGTGAGGACATGGCTACGGGGACAGGACAAGAGCTGGTACCGGCAAGGCATGCCTGCACTTGTTCCACGCTGGCGTAAAACCGTACCAGTTGATGGGGACTATGTGGAAAAATAGTATGTGTAAAGGAAACATTGATTTATATTGTCACTAAATTTGAGCCATCTTGAATAAATATGTTCTGAGGAAAAAAATGTGGGGCATTACTTAATGAGCGACCCTCGTAGAAACTAAAAACCATTCCACTCTTCTGTAAAACAACTATTTATATATTTACCATCACTGCCTGCTCTGCAAAATAAATTTCAATTAATAATTTAAAAAATGCAAATAACAAACCTTTTAGAGAATAGTACCTCGAAAGAACAGGTGATAAGCAAATACAGAGGTTCTCAGGCAGTGTATGGTCTGTGGCTAGCTAGCTTCATACAATGCACAACGGTTAAGATACTGATGCAGCCTGCAGATGCAGAGGATATCAGCAAAAACCTCAGCTACAAGAATCAATTCAGTCACAAACTCACTCTAGTTTAAGAACAGTAACATGTCTACCGATTTCACCGAGAGCCTACCTAGTGTTTCGATCCTGGTCACGAATCTTCTTTTCCATTTCAGCATCAGTTAGAGTCTCCAAGAATGGGGCCCACTGGTCAGCTTCAGAAGGAGGTCGAAAAGGAACTTCTACAGTGGGAAGAGGAGCTTCACTAAAAATGAAACAAAGTAGATTTATGCCTATCAATTCTGCTCCAGTGATTTAGTAACTGATATCTGCATCTATAACTGAAATTAAAAAATACATAAAAGAACATAAGCTCAGCATCCCAAACTTGTTTGCGAACAACACATAATTTATGTTCACAGGTTGAAGTATTATACTATGACATTAAATTGGTACACTAGCATCACCAATACATACAAAACATGATGTTCACTGTATCACCTCTGAAATAAAAAGGGCAATTAAAACATTTACACAATCCTTGATCCTTAAAAAATTGTATGAATATATATAATTTCAAGACAAATATTACATGCTGACTGTGGACTTCTGGGTTGTGATGCAGATGGTGAACAATATTTTGGAGGAATATATTGCCATGATTTGTAGAGCCGAAGACTGGACCCCAAATATGGAGAGAGTACATTTCTCCATGATACTTGTAACTACCCACAAAATTACATGGTGTCAAAACTTACAAGACCACAATTGTCATCTTCACCACTACAAGACCTCAAATCTCAGATACAAACATTACATACCTAAATGCATACGTTCTTTGATGCCAGCTAAGCTGTCCACGGATACTGTATGCAATTGCTGTAACAAACTCTCCTCCCAGACCCAGCTCGGCACACAACTTCATAGCAAAATGCTCAGGGTTATTGTCCTTTTCACTCATGTCCCACTCTACCTGATCCACTAAAGAAGTGTTGCCAACATGGATGTTTAACTACAAGAGAAAAGAAAGGTAGAAAACAAACTGACTATCTGAAATAACAATACATGCACATTAAAGCTTGAAGTACTTAAATTCAAAACAAATGTACTTTCTTGTTTATTTAATGATGCATAAGTTATACGTCAAAAGGCAAGGTGAGCATGAATAAGTTAATAAGGAAATAATTATTATACTATCGTAGACTTTTGCCTCACAGTAATAAAAAGAACAAGACTGAAAAGATGTACTTCATGGACTAAGCTGCATTCTATGCACACACTATTCAGTATTATCTTCTTAAACATAAAGAGGAACAGAAATTTATAATAAAATCAACGCTCCATTTGCTACCATTACTGTTTTCCTGCACTCACGCCATATCTATCATCTTAGATCTGATACATGTACACTCAAATGCACATAAACCCATGCAAGCACAATAATTCACTTTCTTCAGCAGAATAAAGAACGGATATTCTGCTGATGTTACCATGGCAGTATGACTCAGTACATGATTTTGCATAGCCAGGCCATGGGATTACTTCCCAGGATGTGAATTTTTTCAAATGAAACCCTGGTATATTGCTCATAACTTGCAAACTACAGAAAAAACAGTAATATAAAACCAATATTTGAGTTTGTTTATTGTTGCAAACCATCATGGGTAACAACCTCTATGGCTGTTAGGGAGGACATGCAGACAGATGGTGTGACAGAATGTACCCATAATGCGTTCTTCACTCTCACTACAGAGTAAAGAATACTTAAAAATTCTCACAGTAGCTGTCTCCAGACCTATACCCAGAACCTCCCAAACATGAAATTAGTACAACAAATGTAGTACACAGCTGTTCAGCAATCTGAATCCATAAGTATGCAGATCTCTCTCTGATTTAGTATAGGAATTTCTTGGCCAGCTGAGCAGCAATCAACTTCTCAATAAGGACTCTTCCACTGAGTTAGTTACCTTGATAATAACCCTTTGATCACAGTTCTCTTCAATAATACTGTCTGTTGGGAAACCATCAATCTGTTGACGAATGGCCTGAGCTATTGCAGGCACGAATGTCAAAGGGTTCAGGTCCAGGTCATCACACAGAACTTCAGCAAACTGCTCTGGTGTGATCAAACTTTCTAAAATAAGAAATAAAGTTACTGCTAGCTCATGCATTAAAGCCTTAGATGTAATGTTTGTTTATACTACCTCTAATTAAAGCCTTTTGTTTGACTACTCGTCAGGCATGTCAAAATCCGCTTACGTTAACACAGCACACATTGGGTCAAATTAAATTTATCCCTAATATCATAATTCTCAGAGAAGACTTACATTAAGTACTATTTCTTCCTTGCAGTATTGTATGAAAATGTCTCTATACTAAATCATTATAGTGCTTCTTTTAAACAACCAGTCACTAATTTTACATAATAACTGTTAATAATAAAGTGAATTATTGACAGACTGAGTATGAGGCACTTATTCGATGTTGCAGCCCAGTCACCAGCATACTCCACCAACGTGGAAGTCTCAACATTATGTACACAGTGACTGGCTGTAGCAATATTTTTTAAATTTGTTACAACTTTCATCTAACTGTAGCAGAGAATGAACTGGAAACCACAACACAGAATATTTTCTAATGCAAGGTAAAATACAAAACACAATCACTTTCATGCAACACAGAAGTAGTAAACAAAAGTGATAACTCTCTTCAGGCACACTGAGAGATGGCTTCATTTTTTTTATCTCACCATTTTTATTCCACGTGAAAGTATCACGCAACTTCTGCCCTTCAATTTCCATGTCCAGTCTAATTGGAACTAGCAGTTCAACCTGAGAAGCGTTCTCAACGATTGTTGAAGGATCTGTATCATCAAAACTGAAATGGCAGAATATAAAGAAATGGTTCCTTGATTAGAAAATTTAAAACTCAATAAAACAATGCAATTACTTCTTTGTCAAAACATTCAGAAACTCACAGTCCTCACAGAACATATAAATCAAACAACAACTGTTCAGTGATGTCTAAAAAAAACTAGTTTTGCCTCTTGCTTTGAAATGATTGAAACACTCCCCTCTGCGCAGTGAACTTGATATAATCCATTTTAAAAAGACTATAGAAAAAACAATGGAACTCTGAAACAACTGTGTCAAAATTTAATGTTAACAGTTCTGGTCAATGGGATATGGATACATATACTGTATACAGTTCCTGACATGAATATATCGTATTTACTCCTGTACCCACACACCTTTAATGGAAATAATTTACCCGTAAAATAGGATGCATGGCTTACACAAGTATGAGTCACCGCATATCTAATTGTATCTCTCTACCTGCTACTTGTCCTTTAAAAGTGGGGTTGACCATTACCTGCTTCAGTTATTAATTGAAAAATGAGTAGGAAGGGCACAAGATTAATACATTACCATAGTGGGAAAGTTCGAACTTTTTTGTTATTGACTCTGTTTCTGTTGATTGGTGTAGCTTGAGGAACAGCATCAAGATGAGAACTGTTGGGTAATGATGGCACCCACGGCATGCTCTTCTTTGACTTGCCTTCCCTATAAAAAATGTAAACAATAAGCTTAATACAAAACTAAGTAGAATTTGAGATTCTTACAGCAGTGAGTATGAAAATGGCTGCCTTCTGGGTTGTAACCATATTCAGAGCAATGATGGAGGCAGAAAGCACTTCTGAAACATCAGTAAACTTCTACCAGGCTACACAGCAATAGAAAACAACCATTTTCTTAACACAAAGCTGATCAGAAATTGAAGAAATGATTGCTATGGTCTTACTTTCTTTAAGTACCTTGGAATTGGAGGTTCTGATGAATGAACAGACACAGCTTTGTACTTTTCATCGTTGCCATCAATTATGTCCTCTACTTCAGAAGCTCTCAGAAGAGAAACACTTGATGCTAATACATGTTGGCTTAGGCCTGAAAAAGTGGAAATGTTATGATATTCATAAACAAAATAAATGTCATTATTCTAACAGGTGTGAGCCACGCTAGCACAGTAACTTCTGCCTTCTCAGTGGTGATACAGCTTAGCCATGAACCTCATACACAACTACTCCAAACTATGCTCTACATACATATATTAAATTGTGTACATATGCAGAAATCCAGGATAATGGTGAACTGAGAACAGAAGACCACACACTAAAATGAATGAGTTTGACTCACTGATCTTTACCAGGTTATCCTACCCTTTTAGTATTTTAACACAGTCTCAAACTAGCAGTCTGCATTAATCATATGAGCCTATACTAACCTAGTTCAACTAATTTCTTTCTTTCATCATTGGTGATGCTCCTGCGGTACATCCCAGGATACTTCTTGTAAAGGGACCCACGAAACAAGCGCAGGTAGTTTCCAACCTATAATTTAAGAAGATATCAGAAATTCTGTACATATGAAAGTTTCCTTTGTACAGTGTGTTGGCAGAAATGTTTACTACTTTCAAAAGCTCAGTTATCTCAATGGAAGTTATGCAATACCAAAAACATGTTCAAATAACAATGAAAAATTTATCAAATTCATAAAATATTTACAAAACTGGCTACCCTAACTATAAGCCTCTCCATAGTGGGAGATTATCTTTCTTTGAACTGGCACCTATGATGGAAAATTCTACTACCAACAAACATATGAGAGTAAGCATTAAGAACAGCAAAATATACCGCTATTAGGGCTACACCAAATAAACACGAATAAATATTGTACGGTAAAAGGTAAACACGGTTTAATGACATGTAATTAAAATTTATACACACACACATAACCAAGCAAACTGATGCGACATCTCGAAACTATTAATGAGTGTGTTAGGAACTTCATTTCTTTGTACTGCAAAAATAATACACCATTCTTTAAGTTATTAAACTTACCTCAGATCCAATACAATAGTATTCCCCATTTTCTTCGACTTGGAAACTAATTGGTTTATCTCCGTACGTTCTAAGAGCCATTTTTGTTCGTCAATGTCGCCAACATGTCTTGGTGTCACTGTCAAAATAAACATATATTTATCCCTTCCTAAATAAATTAAATGTAAGCATACCCGTACAATACATAACCAAACATTTATATAAGCTTTCAATTGTTATTTTAAAATAAAGCATCTAATTTCATTTTCTGAACGCCATAAGTAGAAGTTGCAGCAAGAAAGCAACGAAAGTGATGTTGGCAGGGATGAAAACCTGACCCAAACTTGACCCATGGGCCGGTGAGATCTCAGGTCCTCATGGCGGCGAGTATGAAAATGACAGTAGAATAGAATAGGATAGTATTCTAGCATTTATGTAGTCTGGTATCAGTGCTTCTCACTAGTGATGGAGACCGGAGGCGCTTCTGAAATATCAGCAAACATCTGTCAGGTAACATCGCAACATCCCAGAAAACAGTAATTTTCATAATCACGGCCAAGAGTACCTAAAATCTCTTCCAGACTTACTACTCTTCTAATTGTTGGTAATTATAAAGAACTGATTCCATACATCTGTAGAAAACAGAGACTGAGGGTGTTTAAGTATATGCAGGTTGCTGAGGAAAATATTTGGGTCTACAAGGACAAAACACAAGAGTGAAGAAAACTTTATAAAAAAGAGTTTCAAAGTCTACCCTCTTCGCCAGGTATATTAGGTTTCTTTATGTGCCTTAAGAAATATGTTATTGGCTTATTTTATGATATTGCAGTACTATGTACTTACATAAAATCTGAGAAAGAAAACACCAAGATTGCTAGAGTTACTAATCTGTGGCACACATGAATATAAGTGTTGCAAATGTGTTTTAATATGACAACATGATAATAAAACACATATCTTTCCATTTTAAATATGTATTTATTATTGAAGACTTGTAACAAAAGGAAGATATAAATATCATACAATACTTAAAAATATTTACATCATGCTTATAATACGTCTCAAGGAGCAAATACTGGAAAAGGCAGAATACAAAATAGACATTATTTCAGGTATTGTTATTACTATCAAGAGATTTGTTACATTATAGTTGTAGCACTGATGCTCTGAATGATGCCATGTTGGAAGGATACTTCAAATACATTACTTTCATATATACTATTTTCCAACACAAAATTTTTAAAAGTTCCTTTGAAATTAAGTTTCTAACATTAATAATTCCACAAATAAGTCTTGGAATGTTTCAGAAGTTTGTTGTGGAAAAATGCATGTGGCTTATACACAATGGTTTTACAAAAGGTGTCTTACAATATTAAACCTCACTCTTAACAACTTCATAGGGACTAAAGATATAACTGTCAGTAGACTAGGCATTAGTAAATATTTAACCTACTGTGACTTATCAGATGCCCAAACGATATTTTTTGTTGGTATACACTCCATTATGTTTTTACTTTAAAAATTAAAATTTGTTGTGACCATGACAGCAATTTGTTATGATCAGCCTATACTACATGAATACAGTATATTAACCAACAGCAGAGAAAAATCAATATTACAGCTCAATTTCACTTAACAGAACTGTTCTGTCTATAACAAATGGTGAGTTATTCCACATGATAGAACTGTTATGTCAAAAACAGACAAAGAACGTTGCCATTTGTTTCTCATTAGTTATTTTCTTATGGTTACATACAGCTTATGTCAAAAATTGTAGTGACTGAAAATGAATTTTGGTTAATTGAGATTTTTAAACACT
>NW_019060288.1:504975-536709 GCF_000696155.1 Zootermopsis nevadensis | reverse complement strand
ACAGTCTCCTTAACATTTACCTCCCCCCAAATCGAATTGGGGTTTGATTACAGGAACCAGAAGGCCACAATGTTGGTCCACCTCTGCTTATCAGTCTCCCTGGCAAACAGTTGTTCTGAAATTGTGTCACACTGCGATAAAAAGAGGCATTGTGTTCTCTTGATCAAAAAAGAAAATGTTACTATGATCTTCAAGTTATGGCATCACCCACAGTTCCATTATGCTAAGGTACACAGCAATAAAGGAAGGCAGATATGCCTTGTTTGCAGGCAAGGCTCAGAATACATTCAACTTCCTGATGTCCCTGGAATGCTGTATCATTTCATTAGGGTCTTCCAGGCCTCATATCTGCACACTGTGATAAATGACATTTCCTGATTGATTATTGTATTTATATGTGTAGAATCACCAGTGGGGTTCATACTGAATTCAGATAAATGACTATCAGAACACTCAGACTCAACAAATTGCAGTACTGGGCATAGCCTACTTATTTAGAATAAAGTTTTAAAAGTGTAAAGAGAAATTTCAGTGATTCTGTATGTAGCACAGTTGCTAAGGAGATGATATAAAATAAACTGTGTGCAGAAGTCTTATTGGGCAAATTTGATTGAACGAGGCACTACAATCCAGAAGTCTTGCAACACTGGCACATTCAGACTAGTTTTGTGCTTCCCTCTGTTTATTCTTGCACAATGTTACCACAACATACAGGGGCCTTTATAAGGGTAGCTTTGTCGGGCCTCTCTCTCTCATGAACATACAGTGTTTTTTAAATATATTTTAATTTCAAGTTTTATAGCGATGGACTTCCATTAAAATGAATAGTTTACATATCACATACAATTATACTCTTTGAAATATTATTACCAACTTCACTGTGGAGTGGTCCAAATGATTTTAACAATCAAAGTGAGAACAACATTGTACAAAAATGTAATATTAAATTCTAATGTTTCTATATTTAAATTTTTTCACAAACATGTGCACAAGAATAGAAGTGTTTCTGCATTTCTAAATATGAGCATGCTGCATTGTGTGATAAATTGTTCAAAACAGAACAATGGACCCATTCTTAATATATTTATGTCATGACTGGAAGCTACATTGATAAACAGTGTAGAAAGATCTGGGAATTATAACAATACATAAAGTGACTGAGAGATAGTTGCAGAGACATAGAGAAAAGTGGATGCACACACAAATTAGAAAGTGATGTAAAGCAAATAAGCTCTAGGGCTCAACATTGTCACTCTTCACAGACATGATGGCCATACTACAACTGAACAATCACATTGGTCACACAAAACAAACTTCAGTAAATTTTATGTTATCAAAAACTCCTCCATATGTGCTACATGCCACATTGATCTTATTCTCAATGATTCCATCACCCTAAAAATAATATGTGAAAATTAAAAACTATAGAACTCCTCATTATGCAGTTTTCTCCACCCTCCCATCACTTCAGAAGTTATTAGACAGCACAGAAAGGCAAACAGGTATTATGAAGAAGAGTGAGGGTTCTAGCATTTCAAGTCGTAATAATCTGAAACCATCTGATTTCCATAAAAACTGTAAACATTTTGCAGAGTTAATACTGACATGATTCCCTCTTTCAAACAAATTATACTGTCTGTTTTGGACTTCCTATTGCAATTATACTACAGAAGATTCTATTTCCCATGTTGACAGATTTTATCAGAATGCTGACATTCTAAAACAATTAAATCCAGATGTTTGTTAAGTCTTAATAAATACAATTTCTTTGTGGTTATAGTAAAATGACATGTAGTGCAACCAATATGATTGTACAGTTTAAATGGAATTTTCACTCATTTGCAAGAAAACAGATGATTGTCTTATCCAACAATCCCACATTAAGAGGGCTTATAGGCCAAAAATGAGTTCAAAAACATTAAAATGGTGTTCCATAACAACCCACATTAAGATTGCCATGTAATACAAATTCATATTAACACAGTATTGATAAAAATGTTTGCATACATTATGTATACAAAGTAATTATTCAATTCAGTCAAATAAATGACTTGGCAAGTTTCTTTAATTCTAAGGTACAGTTATCGAAAGGCTTTCCTATATTTTTGTAACACTATCACAAATTTTATGAATAATATAGTGGTGTTTTGGCTATACTTGCAAGACCTTCCTACTTTCACATATATAAGCAATATAGTAACTGTTCCACATTCCCTAAGTAATGTGAACATCCATATTATTTTCTGATCTGCTCTCTACCATTATCGTATCAAATACATTTGAAAAATTGGCATCAATACTTATACCAATATGTACAAAGTGACAACCTGGTATGTGGGTTGGATATGGTATTTTACATTACATTTGTAAAACGATTATTATTGCATACTGCTCAATAAACCCCTTAATTGACATCACAGTCTTATTTCACATGTCATCACTTGAACAGTCCTATGGTGACATCTCATTTAGCTGAAAGGAAGGTTTGTTTAATCATGTAATACAGCAATGCTATGTTTTATATAAGCTCTAAAGCAGAAATAATTTCCAATTGTCCAACTTCTTTCCAAATAAGAATCAGTGTTCAATACCTCATCATCACACTTGAGAATAAACTGATGTGGCCCATTTTGAATTCTAAGAGCTCCCTCTATCTTCTGACCCCATCTACAAATCTTGGTACCATATCTTACACTATTCCAAACTAATATTGTATATAACACCAGTCTTTCAATGGACTGTCATATTCTTTTATTGGAGTGTTTTTAATACAATAAACCCAAGAAGTGAAAGATACACATTTACTGGTTGTAATTGCTTGCTTGCTTAAAAGCTTAAGTGTTCAAATCTGTGTGCTTGCTAGGTAAAGCTGGAGAATAACAAGGCACAAAATATTTTAAGAAAGAACTTTGTATATAAAAATAGGAATTTATGAAATGACCATCATGCAACCTCCAAACTGAAGAATTTTGTATTTATACTTTAACACAGAAATACCTTTTTGACTTGACTAAGAGAGACAATAAATACTTACAGAAATAACTGCCTTTTTTAGTTTAAGCACCATAATACATGTTCATTTACACATATGTCACATTGAAACCTTCAGCCAAATGAAATGTCACATAATCAGGAATAATAAGAAACTGTTCAATATTATCTCATTCATTACGCTGTTACTTTTTGTCACTTCATGTTATAAGAAACATTTTATAGATATCTGTCACTGTTTTCAGCACTACATAACCCAGCTGTCCATACATGGACCTTACTGCTGGCCAGTTATAATAAGGCTTTGTATCTTTCATTTTTGAGTTCATCTCTGCTCGGTTAGGAGGAGAGAGCGGGAGTGTTAATTTATGAAGGGTGTTATTCATATTGGACCCTAAACTAACTTGCTTTTCAATTCTTGTAGTAAATTTTCATGGCAACTAAACTTTGCTGACTTGAAAATTGTGCTCAATTCAGTGTTCAAGTTGCACATAAACCAATAGCCTGATAAGATAGATCAATGTCAAAACATGTTGCTGTTAACCAAATAGTGTCATATCATATTTAGTAACTGTTGCGTAGTGTAGGTGACAAAAACACTGTATTACATACACATAATTTGGAATGTCAGTTCTTTATTAATAATGTGTGGTTTTTAAAAGAGCAAAACCTAAGTGCGCAATCACTTATTTGGCAGCAGAATGGGAAATAATGCACATATGTTTAAAACAATCACAAAATATACACACTGACAAACACCAATTTTGTGATGAAACCAAACACATGTTAACTTATTCAAACTGACAAAGACTACTAAAGCTAGAAACTCATGGTATGTATGGAATAAAATACTCAAGTTACACCAGTGAAAGGAGAAAGGTCTAGAAAAAAAGACTGAACTTCATGTATGAGATGAAAGAATAAGAATGGAAACTAAAAAAAATAATTTTGTTATGGCTAGTTCCTTGTGACCAAATCAGTTGGTAGAATGATGGGTAGTTAGACAACATAGATCATTTTTTGATATTTTACTCATTTTAATCTCCCTACTTAGCAAAAACCCTCAGATCATAATATAAATTAAGTTTGTTTCCTATCCCTAATGTTTGGAAATGTGACACTGGGTTTAGTATGCATTTTAAATAGGTCCTCCACTTTTCTTCTTCTGACTTTCACTTGTTGGGTAATGAAATGACTAGATTGTCATAATAATGATAATGACAGTTTTACTATGACCTTCGTGGCTCCAGCTTCTGCGACAGACTTGTAAGCACACGCTGATTGTCGATAATGCGGAGACAGCTGATGTAAGACCTCACTTCTGCTTCACTCTTTGGAGATGGTGGTTCAAGCACTGTGTTAAATATCAAGATTTAAGGTTAAAGAAAGGCAAATTCAATCCACCTAACACAAAAAATAATGTTATGTTTGTTTTCACAAGTTCAAATTATTTTAAAAGACCTCATAGTTTAAACACTATCGTAAAATTGTGCAGGTTTTACTGATTACAGATATTTATTTTTCATGGCAAAAGAGATGTTTGTGGTATCACCATGCCCTTGCGTGTGTATGTCTGTCCCCTTTCATAACTTTGAATCATTCATGGAACTCAGAATGATGGAATATGCCATTGAAGATCATCTCACTACCATTCCTTCCAGTTTCCTTACCATTAACATTGGCCATAAGAACTTCATGGGCAAGTGAAATATTAACACCATTTGTTTGTATGATTTGGAACTTTTACTTGGTGATATATGCAGTTTCTGTTAAAGTAAATTTTGTTCAAATCAGATGGCAATATCAGTGTCTTCCAGAATATTAATTCAGCTCTCAGTAAATTCATGGGGATTTGCCAGTGCTCAGGTAGTTAAATGCTGGCTGTAGACTTAGGGCAGTCCACATCAAATGCATTGTAGAATAAGTGGCTCTGGTCACGATTTTCTTCAAGTATTTTGCTTTTCACCTGCTAGTCATAATTACAACCATGCTCCATTCTGGGTTATGAAATAGACTTAACTAGGTAGCATAAAATCACAGCCTTGGCCCTCAGTTGAAGCTGTGCCAGAGACCTGAAGTTGGAGTAGGGAAAACTATAGTATAGTTTACCCCATTTTCAATATTCTAGGTCCCTGTACTTCTGTATGAAGCAGTACAACTAATACATCAAAGATTGGTTTTCGTTTGACTCATAACAATTAAAAGTGTTGTCTAGAACAGCAAATAAAGCAAGATAAAAACATCACATGTAAAGCAGTTATGAAAAAACACAATATAACTTACATAGATGCCTGCTTCGACAGTAACGGATGGTACGCATGGTCTGGGCCAGCATGTGCATCTTTTCAAAGTTGACCAACCCATCTAGGCAGGTCTTATTTCCCTCATGTGTAAATGTCATGTCTATAATAACAGGGTCATTTATTTTTATAACAGAAAATCTTATCACATATACTCTCATAAAATAATTTATTTTATATATTAACTAAATTAAACTAAACAAGATGTCTCTCTCTACATCCTTTGCCAAGACTGTCATCTTCATTCACTAGTTAGTTTCTGACTTCTACTGAAATACTGAACAGAAATTACACAGCAAGCATTTAAACATAGCACATGCATAATTGACTCATCTTGGCAGCCATTGACATGGGGGCATCTGATGCATGTTAATATCCAGCAATGTTGACCCACCACTAAAAAAATTGATATGACGAGGTGCTGATTCTCAAGTTCCCAAGCCTCCATTCAACAGGTAATAACAGTCATGTGGTATTTTTTTAAAGAATATTTGGAAGCTGATCATTGTCTTTACATTTGTATGCTTCAGAATCATTTGAATTCTTTCTCAGTCCATAGCTCAACACCATGTCAACCACCATTCTACCTATTACCTGTACAGTTGAGTTTGATCACTAAAAACTGTTATGTGCTGATACTTAACCCAAATACATTACAACTGGCCAGCCAGTAACATATTTTAACTTGGTCCACTGTTCATCAAATGTGAGGAAACAAACAATGAGCGTTCACTTTCTACAGTTTACAGGAATTACAAGTTAAATTTGTGGTGTCCTGAAGTAGAGAGTTTGTAACTAATTTTCTTGAACAAAATAAAAATAGGTGTTTGTTCATAAGAAAAGTGGTTTACCTTTGAGCAAGAGTGGCATGAATGGAACAACAGGAGGCTGCAGTTTGCCAACACTGATCCTATATGCTCGGTGGTTCCGGCTTGGGTCAATGAGGCTTTCAAACTCTGTGTACAGTTTGCGGAACTTTGAAGGGAGTTTCTCCCATGTAAGGGAAAGACGACTCACAGCTACATTACTCAGCCCCATGACAATGGCAAAGAATGCATTCAGGTTCTGATATTCCTTGCAGCTGCAAACACACATAATGCATCCACTTATTATGGTTCTTTAATTCATTTTACAGCATGTATAGCATTCTAAAAATCACAGATAAGTTTACAAGTCATCAGCACATCAAAGTTAAAGATAATTTAAGCAATAAAAAATAAGTCTTCTGCATCTATTAAAGAAAAAATAAAACATTAATACACTTTTGTACACAAAATATAAAGTTATGACATAACTGATTTAGCAGTTATCTGGTAACAAGAAAGTTTTGTTCACCAAATGTAGTAATGTTTCTCAAGTCTTTAAGATTCAACAATCATGGTGGTAAAGAATTACTACAGACTGTGGGGTTCTGCCAATATTTTGGAAAAATAACGATAAATATCTCCAGGACAACATGGCATCACAACCATAAAAAATACAATACTCTTCTCATGCCTTGTTTAGGTATGAGGTCCAAAACTAAATGTCCTAGGCCTTTAAAAGTATCAAGTTTTCTTAAGGTATGGTTATGTTACAATTTTGATGACTCCTGCTGTTCTGATGAGTCTGTTCTACTTGTTTTTTTAATCATGTTTACTCACTAGGCAGCTAATTTGATGAACTTCCTCAGAATCTGCACACGTTTGCTGAGACTGGGTGTAAGACACAGCTCTGTCACAACCCAAAATTGTATTTCATTGAAGCGACGTAGGAACACATCCAAATTTGCTGTAATCTGCCCAAAGTGGTGGCGCCCAAATGTGTGGTAGATCAACTCATACTATAATAATTGTCCAAATACATATAAACTTGAGTTCTTCCTGTAGTGGTGTAATGTTGAAATTAATTAAGTAATAACTAGCTACTTGACGCAAAACCCATCTAGTTAAAGTGACATTACACTCAGCTAATCAAGAAATTCCTCATGTTTATGGAACCTGAAAAGTCTTCATCATGTTCACAAGAGCACACCACTAGGTCTTATCCAAAGCCACATGAATCCAACAGCCCATATTCTTCCATTTTAGTTGCCAAAGATACATTTCAATATTGTTTGGTGTCATGGTGCTGAGTAGCCTGGTACAAGTTTACCAACCAGACTACACAGTGCAGTGACCAAGAAGACTGCCATCTTCATATTCATCACCATGAGAATATGAAATCTCACTTATGAATCTGGAGGGTGTAAGGGTTAAGCAACTATAGGTTATTAATATTCAAACCAAACATTACCTCATGAACAGACCAAAAGAGATCCCAGTCAAACTGTGTCATGTGATATGCTACCTCCTTTGTACTGAATAGTTCCAAGTCGACATCCATGCCCTCTGTTGGCCCCTCTTGTTCTGCTAGACATGTCTGAAATATTAACAACAATGAATCTGATCGCCAGAGGGTAGTGACAAGAAGAAATATTATAACTGACAGAAATCACTGACACATTTCTCAGCTAGCCCATGCTTGCCACATGTCCTTCCCATCTCATAAGAAATAACTAAAAATCAGACAGAAAGGACATACCAGTTTTTACTGATTAACTTATACTTACCAGAGCATCAAGATGGTCTTTAGGTGAGACAAAGATGCGCCCATTAAGACTGAGACCTGTTGGGATACTGACATCTGAATCTCGGAAGACAACTCGTTCACCAGAAGACTTTACTTCCACTAGCACTAAGTCATCATGTCGTAGCTTCAGCTTGTCAGCTGCAGAAACTTTGATGGTTTCTGCCGTGGCATTCACATTAAACCTCAGAGTGCAGTACGTGTGGTCTGCACAGTACACTCGGAATATTACTGCCACCATAAAAAGTAAAATTATACATTGTATTAATTTTGAACATATTTTGATAGTCTTGTTTAAAATGGGTCACAGGAAAATAAGTTATTAAGTATGAACCAGATTTATCTGGGTCAAGAAATACTGTGTCAAGAACGTACAAGGTTAGTCACGTTGTCAGGTGGTTGGTTGGATATTGTTACAGGAGTATGTTTTTGGACATTTACACCATGTGGATAGAGATGTACATTATTTCACTGACTGTTATTTGCGGATAAACAGAAGTGGTACCTACTGTATGGGGATTACTGAGTAGGTACAGCATATATTAATAACAATGTAGAGAACACAGACTTATTTTAGGTATTCTCTCATCTATTATACAGTGAAACCTCTATCCATCGTTCCCGGAACTATCGTTTTCCCGGATGCATCGTCCGTTTTGTTCGGTCCCGAATACATCCCATATAAAATAATGTTACATTTTCCCGCTTCTATCGTTCCTCGAACTATCGTTTTATCGCATCGATCGTTCAAAAATCTTAGTCCCGGCCAACAATTTTCCCGCAATGATCGTTTCTGAGAAATTAAAATGCTGGGTTTTGAGATAAATTAATACCGAAAGACGCACAATGTTTTTGGAATAAACAGTAGCGGTAACCTGTTATGTCGCCCAACCAGCACATTCTTTTGGAATGAGGGTCAGTCAGGGTCTTCTACAGCTACGTTTCGTTGAGTTCGGCAGTAATAGTATTTCCATTCTTCCTGTTATTGTCCGCAAAGGGGGTTGGAGTGGTGAGGAAGAGGGAGACGACGAATGCGAGCCCGAAGCTTTGCCGAGTTTTGCCGAAGCGCACGCTGCATTGGCGAAAGTGAAGTTGTTCTTTTATGCGCTTAATATTAGTGAACGTGACGAGGAAAACATTTTGAACGTGGAAAGTGCTCTGTTTGGTCTAAAACGTAAAGTTTCGACAAACCAGTTGTCCATTAAAGACTTTTTTGGTAAAAAGAAGTAACTTTGAAAGAGAAACATTGTTTTTTTTAAATTTTTAATGCTTTCCCGCATCTATCGTTTTCCCGCATTCATCGTTTTTATTTCCCACCCCCGCCGAAAACGATGCATCGAGGTTTCACTGTATTACAAAACAAGAGAGAAAGACTCAAATTATCCATTTCTTTACTTGGCCTGATTCTGACTTTCCACAGTTTTCCTCAGCTCTTCCCATTGAAACAGGCCATAATACTTCTTCGTCCACCCTTTCCAATTAATGTTTTATAATCATGACCTTTCCTCACTTTTGTTAAATAATCAATGCAGACAGTATTAGGTTGTTGCATACTTTACAAAGTGAACTGGTAAAATATGACAAATGCTGTAAGCTGTAATGGCTGTCCTGACTGCCATTACAGATACAATAGGCTATACTCACTATCATCTGTAGCTCTTATAACTGTTCGGCTCTCACTGGAACCACTGAACAAGCTGATGGGTTGTCCACATGGCGGCAACTTCCATTTTTGCCCAGCACTGAGGGCACGTTCATCCTGATATCGATGGAGTTGGGACATGACATGATGCATGAGACTGGCTTCCTCCTGCAGAGAGCTCCACTGTATGCAGTCTGCCTCCAACTCAGTTGCTAGCTCCTGAAAACAAGCCATTCAGTATTAAGCAAAGTGGTGCAATAGAAAAATATTCTTTGTTTTCAGATTTGCATAACATATTCATAACATTTCATATTAAATTACATATCATACAAATAGTTAGTTTCACTTGCTTTTTCTCACACTTCATTATTCTATAAGTTAACAAATTTTGCTCAATGTTGGCACTAATTCCCTAAGAAGCTTAAACTATGGTTTACTTGTATGTGTATACAAGATTAGCTTATAGTAGTCTCTCCAAATTTGGTAGCTGTAGCAATGAGGAAAATAACAGGTGACAATCAAACCACATGAAAATGAATATACACCATCATGAGACCATAAATTCTCACATTAATACAGAAGAATTCAAAATTACATACCTCCAGAAAAGCAAGTGAATTGGTGTCATCAAACACAGGATGTCGAATTGTAATAACCCAGCAATGCACAAATTGTACCACACGTCTCTTACAGGCCAATAGAAACTCACGATCTTGGCTTGGAGAATCAATACGGTAAGTGCTTGCAAGTCAAAGAAATTTCAGTCCATAAGATTAATACAAAACTGAGTTAATAGAACAGAAAAAGACCTCTGAAACATCAAATTACTTATATTTCAGGGCTTTTTGAGACTGGATCTCAGATTCAGATTAGCCAAATATAGGTGCATGTAAATGGGTTTAATCTAAAAGCCAAAAACTGCAATAAAACAAATATTGTAACTGACTCTAATGCAACTGTCAGATGTATACTTCACATATTCAGTTCAACCACAAAATGTCATCTCTGACATAAATTCAAATTAGCCTACCAATCCAAACACAAGGACATGAAATTCATGGTCTGGGAGTAGGAAGAGAAGAACCTGTATACCTGAAAATTAGCAATTTAACTTTGCTCAAGAAGGAGATTTCTTAGTGGACAGATGAGTTGAAGGTGTTTCAACACTTGACTTTATTACAAGGAATAAATATGTTCTTTAAAAATGTTAGTTTACACCTACAAAGTAGCATACGAGACTACCGAGTACAAGAAACATTTTCACTACCATGAACACATAAAATCTCAAAGATGGCTGTCTTCTGTGTTGTAACAATGTGTAGTCTAGCAGAAATTAACCAGTATTGGCAAACTTCTACCAGACTACATGATGCTACAACCTAGAATACAGCCATCTTTGCACTCACTAACTTGAAAACCTCAAATCCTGTATTATCCATCCTATTCTCTTCTCCCATCTGAAATGTACTTATAAAGGATATTGTCTGGCAAGCTCTGTGACCAGCTGGTGAGTTGGCATGAACACAATATGAGTAAGCAGGAAGTCCTCAAGGAAGGGGTCACTAGATGAGGGGAGGCTATCCTGACCACCCACACTACCACTTCCTCCACGCCCATCTAACCGTGTTTCCAGAAGATGCTCCAGCATTTTCTGTGGTGTTCCAGCCATCACAGTGTACCTGAAAGAAAAAGAGCTGAAACAGTGCCTACCTTACAAATTCTATGTTGCAGCAAGCAAAATGGATGTGTTATATTCTATGGGAAACAAATAATAATATTATTTACACTCATTATAAATAGTCTTGCACAGTTGTTGCTTTATGCTTGAACCCATATACTGATTTATTGAAACCAGATTATTCCAGCAAGAATTTCTGGACACTGCCCTGATTTATTGTAGTTACCCATACTGAAGTAGTTAAGTAACTCTTCTTCATTAATTAACAACATGAAGCAGCTTCTTCCTTTAGAATCTAACAGTCTCTCAACAGTAAAGAAATTCTTATACAGTCTGAAGATTCATAACAGTGTTTACAAGAGCCTCCCACAGGACCTTATTTTGGACCACATGAATCTAGCTGACACCCTTCTCACCTTATTTATTTAAAATCCATTCTAATATTATTAAACTCATGTTCATTGTTAAAGAAAATCTTTACAGTACACAAAATTCTGACATTATTATAGAATCCTTTACACACATCAGCATTTTACTTAAATGCATTTATCACCAAATGAGATGCATACACATTATGGAGACAGGGTCTACTGTCTAAGATAAATTTGACATATGATATACATGATGTATTGAGAATTAGCTTAAATTCAGTCATCAAAAAGTTGGATGTCGTTATAGCAACATATTTTATAATGTTTGTATTTTAAGATTAACCCTCTGAAGCAAAATACCAAAGTAGTATTTAAAAATTCAGTTCATCAATTGGTTAATGCTGTTTATAGAAACAATCACTGTTTAATCTGAGAATCATATAAAAACATAAATATAGTGAACAGTACATATTTGAATATCAGTGATACATACTTGAAGTGAGAATATGCAACACTGTGAGTTGGCGATATTTTCTCCAGCACAAGAACATCCTGGCCATGTTCCTTGAGCCGAACTGTGTTGGCTTCAACATCCCTCAAGATGCGATTAAAGTTTTCTTTATCCACACGCAAGAAGTGACAATTATTCTCCCTCAGAACTATGGTTGCTGCCCTGTGAAAGAAAACAATGCAACTAACAATATATTTCTTTCCATAATATTTCATAAAGCACAAGAGTAATACAGAGTATTTCTAGAAGATGCATATACACAATTCTGTTGTCACTGTCACTCTCTGCCATCATATTAAGGTCTTTTAGTGGGAATTATGCCAATAATTAGTTCCAATTTTCAAGATATATATATAGACACACACACCACAAA
This sequence comes from Zootermopsis nevadensis, assembly GCF_000696155.1. The sequence continues at coordinate 524,236 of NW_019060288.1, read as the reverse complement.
ACATATGCATTATAAACACAATCCATTATTTTGTGAATACAGCTTCATAGATTTTAAACAGTTATTAATTAAGCATTGACTAATGGGCCCAGCAGTTTATTCTGTGACTATGATTCACAGGCTACTTTATGAGGAAGCATTTGCCTACCAAGCAGTGCTGTGAATCTCTCAAAAGTGTGCAAAAGTGTTTTCATTCTTTTATATTTATCTCTACATGACCTCTATAATATAGATTCAGTGGGAGAAATCTCTATGATTATTGATAAGACTAATTACCTAGGAGCATCATTGATGAGAGCAAGTTTCCCAAAATCATCTCCTTCTTGCAGTGTGGTTACTGTTCCCTTTCCATGTATCACAACATCCACTGAGCCACGCAGAATAATGTACCATGAACGACCTTCATCACCTTGGTTAAATACTGCAGAAGTAATTTAAAGTAACAAAATCAGGCAATGTATGAATTCAGTTAAACTGTATATTATGAATCTGTCTAACAAAGATCTCCATCCATCTACAATGATAGCAATAAGACTTGGTAACAATGATACATTAATTTTTTACCATTCTGCTCAACAGTGTCGCCAACATAAAGAAATAATACATTAGTCACTAATACAACTGTTTCTGAAATTCTGTTTAACCAACCTTCTTTCATCATAATGGAATACGTTTATTCATCTTCATATTCAAGCAAAATATATTACATTACAACAAATGACAAACATCTTTTTGTTCCTTACATAGGAAGAAATCTAGTAAGGTAAAAATAAACAAATTGGACAGGCAAGAGCCAAAATAATGCTCATGAAAATTTGCTCAGAAAGTGTTAATATTTTGAGTTGACTTCCATCATCAGTGAATCTTGGACTCTGAATGTAACATTTAAAATCTGTTTCCATATTACTTTTAGTCCTCTTATATTGAACTTTTTGTATGTACTGCATGCAGTTCAACCTAATACTAGGAGAACAACTTACATGTAAGTTACTTCAGCTGTTGGGGATAAGCCACATCAAGCACTGAAGATGTTCCAACATTTCAGCAAATAGCCAACAATTTTGTTAAAACCTTCAACACTTTATGGAACTCATATATGATGTTATACACTAAGCTCAAACAGTAAAATCAAGGTAGAGAACTTACACACAGTTCCAGCATGTGGATGTGCCTCAAAGACTATAACAGCGGCAAGCTCTCGTTTGACAGAGTTGGAGAGGTGGGATAGGGCTTTAATATGCAGCAACTCTTCATAAATTATCTCCAGGTCATCCACAGTTCTCTCATGTGATCTACAAAGTAATTACAAGTGCAGATGATGTCATGAGAATGTACTGTGTACCATAAAAATATAGAAAGATCTGAATTTGAGATGACCCTTCATTTCGAATGTCCGTACAAAGAAAAATATTTATTGTGGTATATTTAATTATTTGTGCATTTATACTTGGATGAAAACTACCAGTATTCAGATCTGACAGGAGAACAGAAGGTCTAACAAAAATAATATATCCTTAAATACCAAAAATATGTTAATTAGTTTTGTAAAAGTAAACAATAACAAAATAAACAGATTGAATCTTTGCACAAGATTTGTGAAAGATTTTTATTGTTTCCTGTTTTATGGAAAAAAGGTAACAATGTGATTTACTGTTGCATAATACTAGAAAATTATCCCTGTCTACTGCTATAGGAACATGTCCTAGTGACAAAAGAATGGTTTACAACAGGAATTCTCAACCTTTACCAATGCTATGGTAGCCTTCATCCTTACTTACAAATCCATGGGCTACTAGGTTAGAAATGAGGGCAACTTTTTGAAATTTCATGGTAATTTATTAAATCATTATAATTATTAATTTATTAGCAGACTACATTTAAAACAGGTTCACATATTACACAGAAATTTTCCTCAATATTTATTTTTCAGAAATTTTTAAATGTTATTTATGAGCTCTTCAAACACCCATACATCTTTCCACTTCTGTTATATGCTAACAGTGGGAAGTAAACACTAGCTTCTTCAGAACAGATGTGCTTCAAGGTCTTTATAAAATCAACTCACGGTTTGCGTAGTATCATCCTCATGATAGCATCTGGTCCTTTCTGTGTAAGTGTGTTCAGGCTTGCATTCAACTGATCTTCAGCCCAAACCAGCTCATCTTGAGAAGGTAAGCCTGTTGCACCTTCTTCATCCTGCCAGAACCTGTACAGCAGTGCCTTGTCCCTGAACGGATGTTCACCTGTTACTGTAAGACAGAGTTATCAGAAGGAATTTTATTCCTCAAGTACGACATGCCAGGGAATATTTACAACTTGACACTTTTGTTCCTTTTCAATTTAAGAACAGTCTTTGAGAACAGTATATGAATTTATCGGTGGTGTTCAGCTATACTTATACCGTTCATCAACATCTTAATGCCGCCAAATCAAAAACCCTTACTGGCTATTCTACCAGTTAGCCAAACAGTACCAATGACAGTTATAAATACAATCCCACACACTGCTCTCAACAGTACTACACACTCTACAGTTGTATCCAACTTTCCACTGTGTCCATCCTCCTGCACCCAAAAATGTACTGTTCCAATTTCTACTTTGCTGCTTTTCATTCCCTCACACCTGAACATAACAACTCAGTAGCTTCCTCTCTTATTTTAATTCTGGTACTATTTTAAGATTCCTGTCAGTTTCTATAACTCAATATTCTGCTATGTTCAACAAGGGTATCATCATTTATATAGGTCAATAAACATAAAGGGTTTTGGTACAAACAAACAGAGCAGCAGACTGAGAATGGGTGATGACAAAGGCAGACTTCAATCTTGTATTCATGTCTGGTAACATTCAAATAACATTAAAGAGTCAACTTTCATCTGTTCTTATTGTGAAGATAACTTTACCCGCATGCTCCCTACGAGCCTTCATAGCATGACACTTAGGTGAAGCAGTAACAATACTCGTAGCCATGCAGCATGTGAATCTCACATATGATCACTAATCACATGCAGACTTGTGAGTGAGTTCAAGGTTTAGTTGAAACTCGAACATTCTCAAATTACCATTTCTGTGAATCAACATTTTTTGGCGAAGCAAGTATTCGGGAGACTGAGTCACTGACCTCTTAACTTACCATGAGATATTACTCCTTCCTCCAATAATGCCTGCCACATGCCAGCTGCTTGGTGTCTGGTGTGGATGCTCGGACTAAGAGTCATAATCCAGTCGACAAGCTCAGTACCAGACGCACTGTGCCGATACATGCGGTTTGAAGATTTGTGATCTCTGAGCACCGGAGGTGAGCAATGTGCCAGCAACAGTGTGCGTAGTGTCTGTCCAATCACTGCCATCTGAGGGCTTGGAGACTGCGTGGCAACCCGGCAAAACAAATTCACAACAAAACATCCCACATTAAAAGGAGTCGTGTTAAACGCAACCCTTAAACACATCACCACAGTGACGTGTGAGTACGATTTTTAATCAGTGATGAGAAATATTGTCGCTTAGGAAACGACTGAACCCACGACTCGCTGCTTGTTTGAAAAATTGTTGCTTGTGATCCTCGGCTGACAGTTCTTTTTAAACCCATATTTGATTCTACATGCAGCACACCCTATGAAACAGTGTTCTATGCGCCTGTCTACATATGAACTTTAGATTATCGAAGCCAATGTGAATAAAATTTGTTTTTTTAACAGCAGAAATAATTTTATCGTCACGTTAATGATGGAGGCAGAATACACCTCTGAAATGTGAGCAAGCTTCCAATAAACTACACAGTGCAACATCCCAGAAGACAGTAATCTTACCCTTAATTGCACTTTATGAAATTACACAACTTGACTTAAAATTACTGGTAACATTTTTCGTGTTTGCTAGTTCAGTCACTGGTTTTTCACTGCATATTTGTCATTGATCATAGCAAGTTAAAAGCACTGATATTATTACTTTTTTATATTGTCCTCCATATTGAAATATATCTTTTAGTTGTCATAGGGTATCACCACACGGGGCCCTAGCTCATGTACGTATAACCAGCCCTGGCTGTGACTTTATAACTTTCACTCATTCAGTACAGCAAATTTCATCAACCATTAAGACGATTTCCACCTACAGAGTATTAATAATCTACTATCTAGAACATATTTCCACACTTATTTTACACAAACCCCAGCCACGTTAAATGTGACTTTACTACACACAGAAAAACAGTAAGTGAGCTAAAGCCTCTTTGTGTCGGATGCCACAAGAACACACTCTAACAATATTCCAATCTTAGGCACTTGGCTTTAGTGCAAGAATGAGTGACAGTTGGATCAGAAGACAAGATACAAATAGACAAATATATGAAAGCATGATGGTGACATCACATGACTATGACCAACAGAATTAATACACCAGACGCATTCCCAGTCACAATGTATTCAACTGCCATCATAAGTAACTAATCTTCAAACATTGGTCAGCATTTATCTTTTCATGATGAAATTTGTCAAGATGAAATATCTGTAAATATAATAAAATAAAATCTTCTCGGGCTATCAGCCGCGTCGAGTGGTTAAAACATGAAAAGACCAACGTTTCGAGATCCATCTCTGTCCTCGTCCTCAGGGTACCTGCTTCAGCCCCCTGTGACTGGTGGATGACGTCACGAGCTCGCCTTGTTATGCTCAGCTTACATATTCAACACCGGAAACCAGGCCCGGCTTAGCATAAAACCTCCGTCTCTGTTGATATTTGCGGTATTCGATCGGATTCCAACCGCATCGTGAAGGAGGCAATTAGAACTCAAAGTTGAGAAAATCAGTAGATGCAATGTTAAAGCAGTAGTTTCTCATAACTAAGGGCTGATTGTGCCTATGGCTTATGCATACCTCTGTAATGGGCCCGCAGGGGCTGGGGTTGTCTGGACTTTGGGGTCGCCTTGATGAAGACGGGGGCGGAGATCGCGGCGGAGGGGATGGGGACTTGGCCAACACAGCTGGTCCAAAACCTGAGAACAACAAAATGATACAGTACATGACGAGATTTATCAATGAAGTTTCTGGGCTTATATGGAAGGGACTTGTATGATGTCATTAAAGGTCATTAAATTCTAATATTGAAAGTCACGCTCACAGAATCTCCTGCAGTGCTTGTATGAACCAGCAGTTACGTAATTATTTAATTACATAGGCCTACTGCAATGCAAGTACTTGCAATACAACCTACAGGATTTGAAGGATGAAAAGAAAGGGGGTTCGTCAAAAGCAGTGCAATTAATTGTTTTAAGCTGGTAATATTCACGCCCTTGTGAAGGTACTTTGCCTATTTCTAATTCTGCCTGCTATAAACAAATTATAGTGGCGACTCCCAGGCCACCTGGAACACTGAAGAAAATTGTAGATGGCGAGATTCTTTTATCATGATTTAAAACAATTAAGAGACCTTTTAGGGTTCATGATTAAATAAAACTGAAGTAAAATAGCTCCTATACCTAATGAGGGTTAGTTTCTCGCTCCAGCCGTTATATCCCTGGGAAAGAGCGCTTGATATCTAATGGAAAGAAGGCTGGATGGTTCTACAGTTGATTGGCAAGAATCGAACCCTGGTAGTCCAGCCTATAGATAGCTGGTTTACAGTCTTCGCTCATTATACAACAACCGTAAAATCGGAAAGCGAAAATAATAAAGTTAAAGCTGTGAATCATGCTTTCTTAATTGTAAGTGCTTTAATTACTACACCATAAAAGCCTAGGCACTGCACCGTACAGGACGTCAACAGTTCCGCGCATTTCAGACATGGAGACAAAAGATGATCACCTCATCATTTATAAAGGAGAGCGGATGGGTCCCAGAACCGATCTGAACACTGCCGAAAAGATAAACAAACTCCTGCTTCTTCCAGGAACTAAACTCCGGTAATCCAGTTTCTAGCCTGTTATTTGCTGACTGAGCTATCTCGACTCAAAAATTACCGACATGCTGTACTTAATCTCTAAGCAATAAACTTACTCGCCCCGCCAATACTTAGGCTGTTTATAAGTTTAACTAGATGTTGCTAGCCAAAAATTAAATCTTTATTGGCACTGTTTTGTTATTGGAACTAAATTTGGAATTTATTCGCATTGCCATACAATGGGTCACACTGAGTAAAATCCTACACTACTACGTTAGACGTCACTCTGACTTAAAGTAACTCAGATATACAAAAATTGTAAGATATATTTCACACTGAAGCGTAAAAATTGTCTGGAAACTAAACGGATGTTTGAAATATTAATGACTGACTATTGCAGTTCTTCAGAATGTTAGGCTGCTTATATCGGAAGTCATATTCCTGGGGGGTTGCTACTCTCAAAAGTTATGCATCACTCTGACAAAATAAAAACCCAATTATAGACGTGTGGCTTCTCACCAACTCGCAGCAAGTGCGCGAACACGTTATACAATGCCTTTGGCGCACAACGTAATAGCCAATACAGGTAGAGCCGACACAGTTTTTGGGCCAGCACATTTTCCTTTTCTTTCGTTTTTTGTTAAACAAAAATTTCTGTTGCTGTCTTGATCATAATGTAACTATCCGAAGCCCAAAGTTCAAGTACGTAATATTTAAAAATTCAGTTCTTACCTCAAAGAAAATACAAAGCGTCTGCATTACAAAGACCAGTTATTTAATCCTATTTAGAAAAGTAATCGAAGCTTATTCCGTTTATCTTGAGTCACACCAAAACTAAAATAGTCTGTGGGATTTTAAAGAATGTGTACCAGTTGGTTTTAAAAGGTTAAATGACAGTCATTTAAAAAAGTTACGCAGCAATGTAAATAAAACTGCAAACTGCAAAGCCGGCATCGTCTATTTCTTTAATGTTAAGAATCTCAAACATATAAGCTGCAGCCTATTCAAAATATACAGGCCTATATACAGCTACTAGAAATATGGGACAAAACTTCTAACACCCTAAAATATCTGTACGCTGTACTCACCATTCTTGAGTTTGCTGTTGGCAACAATGTCTCCCATAAACTCTTTGTGTTTCTGAAACAAAATAATAAAATGCAGCTGAATTTCGAGGTACACAATGAGATTTGATCGGAGGACAGAAGGGAATGGAGAATTTAACACCCCCCCAAAGAAGTCTATTGGAAACGTCAATTGAGGACGACAAGGAAGACGGGGGTGAGGGGAGTGACGTGTGGTAGAAGCCTTCTTAGAGGCTGGTCGTACATCCAGGGATTCGTATAGGGAGTCCGAAAGATTTAACTGTATCAGATTATTCTCAACAAGTTGGAATGTCTAATTATTGAAAGTAAAAGAACGAAGGTGAATATTCCACTGATTATTTAGTCTCATATCTTAGAACAAAGCGGATATAATTTGAAATTCCAATGTCAATACATACGATAGGACGTAAGCGGTTATCAGGAGAAAAGGAAATTCTCAACAAAATTAAAACAGGCCATTACATGCACGTTGTACCAACATTATTCAGTTCTGGCTAGGATAAAAAGTCAGTCAGTATATAATCTCGTCTAATAAGTTAACAATAAATAGCAATTTTATTACAATCTTTGACAAAATAAACACACCATAAGCAGACATTTGTTTGTTTTCTAAGCAATCGCTAAGCTTTCAGACGCATTTAGTACAAACGTCCACGACTAGCAAATTCGTTAGAATGAAATGTTTCCGGTTGCGTCTTAGGCCATGGGCTACTGTCATCGCTAATTCACACGAATGACGCTCATTTCAGTTGCATTTTTATCGAAGTTTACTCTTCGGTTGAATCATCAAACTGTTCCATTGATAATGTAAAGATCTGTTCGATCTTTACAACATCAATGGCTACCAAGAAAGCGCATAATTAACACTCTTCCACCCCACTTTAAATGTTTCCGTATATTCGTTAAATTCCACACAGTTGTCCGCCTATTGGAACGGCAATTTAATCTTGAATTTCACTAGTTTTAATACTCTCTGGCGAAAGCACCGAATCACAGGTCATTATCGTTCTATAGTGCAATTATCAACGGAGCAGAAATGCGAACTCAAAGTATTACAACACTAAACAACAATGAAAATCGGACAAGCGGAAATGATGGGAGATTCGTATTTCTCAGCGTTGTTACCATCACTTTCGACATAAACTAAATTTTCGTTTAAGCTTCGCTAACTTATTGAAATTCCACCGCAATGTTCGGTCTAACCATTAAGAGAAAGACGTCTTTCAGTTTGGAATACTCATACTTATGATGTTATTTTGGTGGTTCTGTTTAATGCAGCTCATTTATGGATTGCACATAATCAAAGTGAGAACAAAGAAGCAACGCCAAGTTGCCCATGTGACACGGGTCTCAGTTCCTACCTCAGCCTCTAGCGTCGGGTTTGTGTTTCCTTTAACACTTATCGTGGCTACAACTGCACAGCAGGCCGACTCAGAAGAAAGCAAATCAGCTTCTTTCTTTTTGGAATTCAACACTTCTCTGATCATTTCACGGCCCGACATGAATAAATAATTAAAAATCACTGATGTGCCCTCACTCGGTATCACAACTAGGATTTCAGCAAACCAGGAGAGAAGAGAACGCGATGCCTTCCAGCTTTTACAATTCTTGACAACTAAGGGCGATGCTTTTAAAGATCTCCGGGTCTGCGCTTGCTTGAACTACGTTAGTTTCCGCTTTTCGTCCCCCACACACACTCGTACCTTCCAACAACAACGCCCTTTCTAAAATTGTACTGTAAATTTCTATCCCCAAGATCCAGTACCAATTACATTAATGAATCTAATGGTAACCGTACAGTCATGTTTAAGAGTATGACATACCTAAATAGACTTTTGTTACAGTTGCAAGATCGAATCACTTCCCTTTTCGGAAACGGCGTTCCTCTAAGAGCAATGTGGAGGGTGTGAGACGTTTACATAGTTAGAACCCTGCGCTGACACCTTCGATACAAGGACCACACCCAGGGGGAATGAGGGCAAAAACAGCTCAAACTCCAACATAAAACGCTAAAAATTTGAGCATTTGACAGGTTCTTTTCGAAGTCCAAAAGTAGGGAGGTACAAACAATAACAGGGTCAGGCAATTTCCGCCACTTCCCAGTGTGACGTAATGATACTAATATCTAGAAATGGTTAACACTCACTCGAATCCCTACTTCACCCATCCTACTTTTTCTGTGACTGTCCAAATATCCCCTGTAAAATGTGACAGTTCAGTCAAGTCCGTAGAGTGAACAGTCCGGGTTATATATTCCACAACACGTTTGTTTAACGACGCTTTCCCACCTGCATAGCATAAGTTTTAACAGCGTCGATAGGATGACTATGAATGACTTGGGATGGAACTGGAAGGAGTGACTGTCGAAACATTTCCCTAAAGCAACTGAGATAAACAACGACAAACCTCAGTGAAAACAGCCGGGTCTTCGGATCGAAAATCGAACACGGACCTCCCAAATTCGGGGCAGAAAATCTAATCACTCAGCCGTGACGTATGACCAACGCTGTAATAGAACGAGTCACTTAATGGCATAAAATACTGTGATGCGGTCCTATCACAACGCGGCAGTTTGTTACGAAATGGCAAATGCAACGGAATAATGTGATAACAAAGTAATCTGATGACAAACGGAAACTGAAATAAAACCGTATAATAATACAATAAACGCAGAATATGCTACAATCATAACAACTTCCATAAGCTGAACATTCACTAACACACGCCCAATACATCATAAATATGACAACATAACAGCAATTCAGCAATAATTACGCAGCAAACGTTATTTCAATTAATCCGAGGCATCATTCGTCTTCATGAGGGCGACAATGTTCACATTCCCATGATAAGTAAAGAATCAAGAACATCAACGCAAAAATTGTTCTTTTTCCAGGTAAGATACTGTTATTCGTTTGGTAGAATGAAGAAAACACACAGCTTTCCATCCATAACAATATATAATCTTCTTAAGTTCTTCAGGGTAGAAAATTACATTACACAGATCATTCCTTTGCGAGTTCTGAATTGATGCCTACGTGACCGTTGTGTATCTGCGTTCCTCTAGCGTTTACTGGTTCAGTGGATTGTTTCATAAGTGTCTGAAATATTCATATCCTATGTAACTTATTTACGTACTGAACTCCACTTTCGCTGACAATCAACTTGTCAAAAGTAACAGAAAATTACGTGTGGTCTTGGCAAAGTTGACTAATCCATATTCTGAAAAGAATTCCGAAACCAGCCAAGAGCTTTGAGCTGCAAAACGTATAAATTTCGAACACGGCGCTTTGTAACAAGATCAGTACTATCACAGGTATCTACAAACAATTCTGAACCGAAAAGACATCCAAACATATAAGCAACAGGTTTATAAAATAAAATTAAACCCATAGAAACATAACAAGATACACCAAGACAAATGTTAACTTACGTTTTCGTAGTTGTAAAATGGAATAAAATCGAATAAGAGAATTTAAATAAAAAAAACTAAATAATACAACTCATAAACTAATCAGTAAATCACCAGAATAAAATTACAGAATGCATCACACCATCATGACGTTGCAGATTACATAATAAACTTTAAAACAACATAGAAACGAAATTTCTTTATGTAAAAGACATGGTGGCACATAAATGACAGCTGTAAATGCTGACCTAGCCTATACACCACTGAATCTAATAAATACGTGTATAACGCTGAATGCATCACAGCTAGTCACAGATAAGAAAGATAAAACGCAATCATGGGCACTAGAAGAATTACATGGACGAAAGTAACAGATTACACGGTTACCAGACTAACAATGATGGTTCGAATCGATGATCCTTGGTAGTTCCCAGCTGTTCAAAACAATAACAAACTTGGGTAACAAATACCTTGAAAAATAACGGCGAAACACACATCTTTTTGAAATACAGCAAGCTCTTTGCACATAAAGTACAAATACAATTTTCAGTCTTTGCACTGAAGTGTCATTAATTGTAATAGACAATATAGTATGCTGAAACCTCGATGACATACGACGCACTTTTGTCGTAATTCAACGTACTGTTATTTATTTCGCTGTGAAATCATTAAAAACTGGGATGTCCTATACAGGCGTGTTCTGTGAATTACAAAATAATTGTAAGTCTCTAAAATTACACCGCCATCGTCGTACTTCCTGTAACTATAAAATTAAGACGTATTTGTATCCAAGCTCGTAGATTTAAATAAAAGACCATTTCCATTTAACAAAACATAGTAAGCCTATTGTAACGGCGAAAAGTTTCCACCCAACTAATCGAAATTATAAATTACTTAATTCTTAATTAAATTTACCTGCCTAACATACGTAGACCTATTACACTAAAAAATAAGCCTGCATAGGATCCGACCCAACACGTTCTATTAAGTGCATAAGGCAAATTTTCGAAGTTAGTTCCGAAGATAAATAATTTACAATATTAAAATCACTACTATAATTATATATAATATTAAAATCATTACTAAACAAGTGGGATAGAAGCCTCAATTGGTCTCATAACGTAACGTGGCATTTATCACGACAGATGTAAACTCCAGCTGTCGCCTGACAGAGAATCAAACCAAGAATCTCTTGAAAGCAAGGGAAACGGTCTGCCACTGAGCCAGGCCTGCTCCTTATGTCACAGCAATCACTGCGTTAAGCTCTAAATGGAGAACACGTAATAACAGACGAACGTGTGTACAATCGGGCCTAATTGTCTTTCGTACGAATCACATTGGAACCGAGATCTTCACGATCGGTTTATGCATGGCTGCTTAGGCAATGAATTTATACTCCGGAAACGTTGCACGCCTGTTCACCTACTATACGGACAAGTGTCGTTAATTAATGCACATTGATTGGCAAACGGATGGGCGTAATTATGGCACTGTGACTTCAGTAACCAACCACGTGAATACAGGAAGCCCACAGCCTTTCACCGACTACACATTGATATCTCACTTTATGGGATACAACGACGTCGGGAAATATCAAATTTAATTACAATGCACTCGGTGTTGAAGTGAACACTTAATAAGGAGGTCATGGTTGGACGGCCGTATGTTTAATCTCCAAAACTACTGCTGTAGCAAGAACTGAAAAGTGTTCTGTTTCTGGCACTGAAGAAGTGTGTTTCGTTCACTCGTGATGGTTGTCTGGCCAGGCCAATTTACGAGTAGGCTGTTCGTTGTGCAGCCCGTGAAATTTTGATCTGTTCTACTCGGTTGTAGCGCCGTGTAGTCTGGCAGAAATTTACCAGCGTTTCGGAGGTACAGCAAGGGCCTCTGAATCTTCGTAACCGTTGATAATTGGGCCCGTGTTCATGCAAAATTTCTGAATGGGAGTAACTCAGGAATAAATCGTTCACATAAAGTCAAAGGACGTCGTGTATATTTTATCCATCCAGTAGGAAAGAGCATTTTGCACAATGGCTGCTACAATTTCACGCATGGAGTGCTACTATACTAATCGTTCTATTTAGTTTGGTGCAGTAGTCTAGTTACATTCTGCAACGTAACAGCAGTGTCGTTTGTAAGGGATGTTTTCATGAGCTCTAATTTAAACCACAATCAATATACGTGTGTCTGGTCGTGTCAGCAATGTAACCCGGAAGCAGGGCACGTATGTCTACAAGAGCAGTAGACGAGTGTTGTGAGCACTTACTACGCCTTTATCTCCATAATTTGTCTGTTGCTAACAAATTATGGCCCTTAAGAAGCATCATATAAATGTTATAACTCTGCAGATGCTTGTCTGCTGAGTAATGGCGTCGTGTTCCGCAGTACATCCAGGCAAGTACCTTAAAGCAGACCACGATCGCTCCATTCCACTTCTAATTCACCATTCACAATCATTTAATCATCTGACTTATGACGTTCAGACAGCGTTGTTAACTAAACCAAGATCCAAAATAAAGTAACTTATGCCTGTTCTTTCCTGGCGAGTGACTGTCATGAAAATGTTAGCTGTTAGTAAAATCCAACTACTCCACCCTCATTCCCGATTCTTGACAGCTGACAGTCGCTCAGGCAGTTATAAAGTTCCACTCCCTTTATGAAGTCAGAATGTTCTATCTTAATGCATTCTTATGTACGATCCTACCGCACGTCGCTATTGGTTTATAACTGCAAATGATAAATATCGTTAGAACAAGAATCAATCATAAAGTAACACACAAAAAGGGGATCAAAGTAGAAACAGACATGCAACGGAAACAAAACAGACAGCTTAAAAGCAATTAGGATCAGACGCTGTTTAAAAACCACACCTCTCATGTCGATTTCTCACAGCAAGAAAGAACAGGACATTCCTGTTAAAATGGCAACTGTTCAAAGAATTTGCAAGTGAACGGCGTCGGTGAATGTGAAAGCTTTGTAGTGTCCGACGACCATCTGACTCACCTGCCCACATTCTTTGTACATGCCTCAAAGGCTCTGAATACCTTAAGCATGGTCAAAGCTTCGACGACTTCATAAGCGTTATACTGAGTGAAATACGTGTCTTAATTCTGACACAGCGTTTGACATACCTCGGAGTAAATTGATAAAAAAAGAAAACCTGACGCCGCGATGAAGTGGTTACCATTTCTGTTTTACAATAGGGTGGTCCCGGGTTTATATCTCGGCCCAGAGACTATCCTCACAGGGTTTTCCATGGTGTCACTTAAGAGTCCCTCCAGGTAAAACCACGGACAGGATCTAATAATGGGCCATAACCGCTTCCTTCCACACCCTTTCACTAACTGTTCATTACCTTCGAATTCTTTTGTTATGCAGTCCCGCACAACTCACTAAAATCTTCTTTCAAGCGCTTGATCAAATGTAGAAATTCTACATTCAGGCACATACTTACATAGAGAACATTTACCATTTTCAAACGTTAAAATCTTCTCTGTTTATTTTTTCTCCCTCTGGCCTACTTTACTTCGTTTTATGAACACATCCTCAGAAGTTTACCCAGCAGCCATTTTTATATTTAGGATGGCAATAAATAAAAATGTTTCAAGTCTGGCAGCTTCCAATGGAACATCTTCGTATCATATTCATGAAGAACCCTCCCTTCTACCAAAAGTCACTACACACGGACCAGATTATACCACAATGCTCTTTCTTAGAATAAGGAAAGTAATCTAAAAAGGAGCCATTTTGAATATCACAAGCCATCATACATCTGCCGAAAACAAGTTATACACAACATAAACATTGAAAATAAACAAATTCGTAGAAATGAAAAGAAGACATGCCAATATATTTTAATTTGCACTTTATCGAATACCGTTCTTTAAGTTCAGATCCATAAACTTGTTTATATCTTACCAGGGTTCGTCAATTTTTTAAACAAATTTTATGATAAGATCACATGTCATGGACTTGTGCAGTTTTCATAACTACTCGTAAAGCTGAATTTTAGTGGTAGAATCTTGCCTACCAACGGAACATAGATATCTCAAAATCTGCTACTCCTACATACACCTGTTTAACAGTCTTAATTTTCACCGGATTTAAGTAATTGTGTTTGGAACAAATCTAAAATAAAGTCACGCTTTATATTTTTCATGAAAGGCAAGTTCAGGAGAAGTCACGACCACAGATTTAACCGACGGTTTCATCATACATCCAGGCTTGTCTGTTCCAAACAAAATGCCCCACCTACCAGACAAAAGAGCATTCCTTGATGAAATGTACCCGTCAAATGTCAAAAACATTCACAGCATCAAATACGTCATCAAGTATATTGATCACGAAAACTACTATTTTTGGACTTATATTCTGGTACGGAAGACAATCAGCAGAGAGAAACACGACAAAATATTGAAATAGACATGAAAATAGTGGTCTGGAATGTAAGTTAAAAACTTACACTAGTTCTGACAAATAATATAGTTTTCTTAAGTAATCATGGGCTTGACTTCTGTCTAAACCATTTACGCTAATAAGAATTGTGACGAGGACATATGTCGAAGACAAAAATTATGTAATTTGGGTTATCAAAACACAGATTAGAAAAACTGCGTTACTCGACTTTTTAGATCTCTGAAAAATCACAAACATTCTTTCCACTTTGCAAAAGTTTATCTTTTGTGACATACGTCCTTTTCATTCCCGCACACTTAATTCAATATTTTAACACCTAAGTGAAAGGAAAGTTAATAATCAAGGCAAGGTGTTCACAGTCGATGGACTGTGTGAATGAATTACAGCACTTATATTCCGTTTCTTATTCGTATATAGAATTAAAATAGCAAAGTGGAACTTTCTGGGGACTTTTCAAAGTTTAAACTGCTATCTGATGAAAACTCATCTGTGAATGTAAATGAACCCCACAACAAGCTTTAGAGAACTGTTCCATGATCCACACAGTTTCTGAAAGTTGGCGCATATTTCAAAGTTTAAAGTTCAACATTGCTCATCCCTTATTTATCATACAAGTCAACTTAAGCTACCACGTTTACGAAGTGTTCATTTCTTAATCGTTAGCAGATTAGCGAAAGTAAGATTAAGTACGAACCACATTTGTTATCTAACATAACTATGTTTTAAAAATACTTAATTTAAGAAACCTAGACATGTTTCGACCTCTAGCGGCCACCATCAGGGGTTATCAATATATCACAATATTGTAATGCGTGTTTATGCTATTAAAATTATACAATGAACACAAAATTATGGCACATGTCGAAATAAAATACACGTAAGTAGTCAAAGGTATCATAATATTTAAAGTTCATTACTAGCTTCCTAATAAAAATTCTATTAAATGCTATGAAAGAAAGTTATGGACAGCCTTATGCTACGATGTGTGTTATATACTATATTCAGACGCGAGCGTAAAAGAGTAAAAATTCTTATATCGTCTGGTTTCTTCATTAGATCACCATTTTACTTTCGTTGCATTGCCTTAATAGCATAAATCTGTACTGTAGTAACGTAATAACTTACACAAATAACCACTTATAACGGCCGCTACAGATCGAAACATATCAGAAGATCAGAAGGATTATAAGTGATTAACTGGCTGTAATACAACGGTATGGCATTCAACTTTAAAACAGCATTGATATTTTATGCCTGACCAGATGTTATTAGGGTGATAAAATCAAAAGGATGAGATGGGCTGGGCATATAGTACACATAGGAAAAATACATACAGCATTTTACTTCGAAGACCTGAAGGGAAGAGAAAATTGGAAAATGTAAATAGATTTTAAAGATAAATAGTGTCAAAATGTGCAATTGGATTGCTGTATAATAACAAAGTTTCGGTTCGTAGCCAGTGCAATCAAGTCCTCGGCGAAATAATTAAACTTCCATTCAGAATATAAGGTACAGTTCCATGCTAAGAAAACAATATCTAGCGTCAAGCAGAAATATAAGTCCAGTCATCGAATGTCAAGACAAACAGACAAACTCTGAAACTGTAGGATCATCCTACAAATAAGGCACCTGTCCAGTTGATTTAAAAGTGACACAAGACAACACTATACAGTCTGGGTGTAGCTTTAAGTAATTCCAAAAGTAAACATGTCGAGCAGATCAATCAAGATTTGTATACGAGATTTATCCGATTCGAATATCGGCAGGGCTTCCAGACATCCTGAAAATATTCCTAATAAGTTTAAACATAGTCGATAAATAATATAAGAATCATCCTCACCATTGGCAAGAGTATCAAGGAAAGACCAAATTCCGATTCACGTATTTGTGAATAAATTGGTTTACAAAATTAGTTCTGGATGATATAAAAGAAACTATTAATACGAAACGACATGTTCAAGGAATGGCAGAGATATCCGAAACAAGTAGATGCCGCAAGAGAAAATAAAAACGGGAGACCGGGAGTTGGACTGAAGGACGGCATTCGGGGCACAATTGCAGACAGAGGACTGGAAGGAGGAAAGTGGATGGACAGGCAAGAATGGCGACTGATAATCGGAAAACTTCAAAGGCATTAAGAAACACACGCTCCACAATTTTTATTGGATCTGCAAGCAAATTGCCACTATCATCCTTTACCAAATTAGTCTGGGGTTGATATCCTTTCTTAAAGTTATTAATGCCTCTGTACAGGTCTCTGATGTTTTTTTCCTTATTATTTGTCTCAAGTTCAGCAATTTTGCCCTTCAGGTATTCCCTTTTCTTAGTCCTAAAGGTTCTACTAGCCTCACGTCTCACGTTACATAGATTATCCGCATTTGTTTTGTTTGGGTTCTGCAACCATTGAAATTTTGTTTGCTTCCTTCGATCTATTAATTTTGAACATTCTTCATCAAACCACGGTTTATTTTGCTTTCTCCTGTAGTATCCTAGTTTCTCTTTTGCTGAAATTTTGATGCAGTTTCTGACATTTTCCCACTCCCTGTTGATGTCCACACTTTCATTATCCTCATTTGTCTCTAAAATTTGAAACCTATTCGAAATTTCAACTTGATATTGTTCCTTTGCCTCTCCCTCACTTAATTTTTTCAAATCAAATCTTTCTGTGTCAAAATTTTGTTTAGTTCGTCTACTTACTGAAAGCCGCTCCCTCACTTTTGCTACCACCAGATAATGATCAGTGTCGCAATCTGCTCCTCTGAATGATCTCACATCAATTACATTTGTCTGCCTTCTCTTATCTACTAAAACATGATCTATTTGATTGTGTGTTCTGCCATCTGGGGAAGTCCAAGTGTATTTATGAACATCACGGTGTGGAAATTTTGTACTTTTTACAATTAAATCTTTTGACGTAGCGAAGGTCACTGCTCTGACGCCATTATCATTACTAAGTGCATGGAGACTCTCGCTGCCTATTGTGGGTTTGAAGACATCCTCCCTCCCAATTTTTGCATTGAAATCTCCTAGCGGAATTTTCATGTGATACTTGCCAAATGTATCAAATACTGATTCCAATTCTTCATAAAAGCTATCCTTGATATCATCGCTTTTGTCTTCAGTTGGGGCATGAACATTAAGGACAATGATGTCGCACCAACGTCCTTCCAAAATTACGTAAGACAACCTGTCACTAACAAATTCTACTCTCTTAACTGCTGCCCTAATTCTGCTATGAACAAAAAAACCCGTCCCTAGCTGATGATTGTCATTCCCCTTTCCATAGAAAAATGTAAAATTGTCCACTGGGATCGTGCCCTCCCCCTCCCATCGCACTTCCTGCACTGCCACTAAGTCTAACTTATAATTCCCTAATTCCCTACACACTGATTTCAGTGCCCCAGCCCTATAGAGGCTCCTAATGTTCCAGGTACCAAATCTCATGTCCTTTTTCAATTGCCGTGGTCGTGCCAAAGAGTCCGTCCTGATCCGAGGCTTGGTTGATTTTTTCGTAACACATATTTTTTTTAAAGGGGAAAGGTTGTTAGCCCTACACCCAACCCCCAACCTGGAGGACCAGGGTATCACTCTTAGTCTAGCGCATCTCCTTAGACCTGTCCGGCTTGGGTGACCCTACCATGAGCCGAAGCTCAGGCCGGCATAGCACTAAGGGTCATTTGAGCACGCAAGCCTCCTCACCCGGCAGATTGCCTTCGACAAGGTGGTGATACCTTCGAGAAGGCCTCTTCTATTACCAGCCAACTTAAATGACGCAACCAATACAGATGGTGTTAAGGCCACCACCTTCCAGATTTGGCAATTAAGGATGCAGAAGAACAATTCGACGCAGCACTCACCTCCCAGATGAGTTTGAAGTCCTGCTGTTCTACCCTGAGCAGCTCGCACGTGGACCGAGTGACCACGGTGCTGTCGCGAGGTAAGTCTTGAAGGATCGACTCGCCGAAAGTCGCACCCACGCCCAGACTGCATAGCGACACTGGCGTCTAGAAAACAGAGGCATCATCTCAAACGTCGATTTGCTGCATTAAGGTTCCGAACAATGTAACCGAAAGGCAAAGCGGTGCTGTGGTCGGTACTGATGGCTAGTATCAGGATTTTCCGGTTCGAATTTCGGGACGAGGGTATGTTTTATTACTTACCTCGTTCCCTCAAAAACAAATCTTTCCTTTTTAACAAGCAAATTTTGGCTGACTGGTGGTCATTTGGTGTTAAGACATTTTGGGTTCTTTTGGATAGCCTTTACGAATGTATTGGCATGCCAGTCGTAATTATTGATGTAAGGATATTATTCGCATGAATTTATTAAGACGAATCAACCACAAATAGGTATTTGAACGAAAATCACAATATTAGGGTCAACTACCTTCGCCTGACATTCCAAATATCAATTAAGTCATAAATAATGTTGACTAAACGTGACTGAAAGTTA
>NW_019060288.1:455238-503411 GCF_000696155.1 Zootermopsis nevadensis | reverse complement strand
CCCAGAAGACAATCATCTTCAGAATCGCCTCCGCCATAACCTGAAATCTCACATGGTAATGAAACTACGGATGTCACCCAACATGAGAAATGTCTTGACTAACTGAGCGACTATCAGCTAATCAATAATGACTTCGCTCCATGGAGGAAGTTTGAGTTCATTACACCATCTACCAGACTACACGGCGCAGTAACCCAGAAGACAGTAATCTTCAGACTCAACGCTGTGAAATTCTACACTCTCTTTGTTTGGTTACAGATATTTTCATTGGTCTAGACGTAATATTTTCATTTCTGACAGCATATTCCCTTCATAAATAATTCTAAACCAACGAAATAACTCCCAGACTCAGGGGAGACAGTCTAGTCGCACATTTGCTCTCGTTGTGATGGTGGCAGAATTATTTTAAATGGTAGTGATAAATCGTCAATTTGAGTGCAATGTCTGTCAGACTAGCAATTCAATTCAGCGTTGGGAAATCAACTGATTAAGAACATTTGTCTCTGTTCCCGTAGCGTTTTAGAGGCAATAAAAGCTAACAATTGAATTAAAGGGCTGTTAACATTGTATAAACCATAAACTTAAATTTCGCTTACTTTCAGCATTAACAACAAGCAATCAAATGTCCCTAGTGTCAGATTTACACACACAATTGTAACTGTTCTACATTTCACAATTCGTGCTGATGGCATGATATAACATCAAAGGCAAGGTTATTGTTTCAAAGCAAGTTAACAGCAACATAATTTAAATTTTGTATTTGTACTAGCGTATGGCCTGTCAAAACTGACGAAAAATTAACTTTTTGAGTAGAACAGTAATAGAATGTTTTGCACCATTATCTTTGCAGATAGCGTTGAAAGTATAACATTTATAAGAGATAACTAAATGTGAAATCATCTTCATGGCGACTGAAGCCAGATTCCTGCCAAACTCAGACCTTGCCAGGCCCCACCACAGTCTCGTTAGCATTTCTTGCTACCAGAGTCGCCACATCCAAAAATAATTTCAATTTCTTCCGCATAGCACGAACGGAGCACTCGTACAGTCGAGCGTGGCGGACACTGGCTATTATATTAGGTGTAAACAGACAGAAAAACGTTCATTACCGCTCTAACAGTAGAGAAGTGCGTCGTGCAAGGTCATTACAAGCTGTCTATTTTATTTTTATAGCCCGGGCTTTCGGTGTTCAGTTATCGATAACATTTGATACTGGAAATACCTAATAAGTTTCAAGCAAAAGTTTTCAGAACATTCGACAAGTAAGATTATCGTGTTACTTTAAGTACCAAAACAAACTCCTTCTGTACCTGCCAAAAATTGTGTTTGTCTGAGTCCACATTTCAAGTCCCGCAAATTCAACTTTTTCTCTTCTTTCAACTCACTCTCTGCCTTCGCTCTCGGAACTTGCTTCTTGTCGGATAATTTGCGATTGTGTATCGATAACATTCTCAGGAATCCCGCTTAAGTTTACAAAGTTTCCTCCAGACTGCTCACAACTCTATGGTAATAGTGACCTACTAACGCTATAAGAACATACAGACAACTACACAGATAAAAGAATCGATATCACGAATGTTACTGTTCCCTGTCGTAACGGACAGACCAAGGCGACCGGGCTTAATTCATGGGCAACAAACAATGGTTCTGTTGAATAATCATTTCCGTTTCTCATAGCCTAACCACCGTTAAAGTCCGTCTAAATGGAAAGATATATATACTTCATAAATGCCATTTAGTATGGCAGCATGATCAAACTGGCGGACCGAGGGCCACATTCAGCCCAAGAACACGTCCAACTAGGTCCAGTAACTCAACTTTTAATTTGTAACCTTTTAATGTAAGCTCATTTATTATCTTTGTTCCAAAGGATCTGAAAATAATCGCGATTATCTCGACTGCTGGGTTACGTACAAGTGTTATAAATGCTATTGACTTTAAAACCCTACCGTAAAATGTTTTCCAGGCTAAAAAAACTGTCAGATACAATCCGTTGTAGAAGAAATTTTAAAGTAATATGTAATTCGAAAGTAATCTGTGCACATTCCAATGAAATTTATATTTTACCGTATAGTATGAGCCGGGATAGCTCAGTCAGTTTAGTGACTAGCTACGGGATGGACGACCGGGATTCGACCCCCGACGGGGGCAGAGGATTTTTCCTCTAGCCTCTGCGTCCAGACCGGCTCTGGGGCCCACCCACCCTCCTCTACAATGGGTACCGGGTCCTTTCCCGGGGGTAAAGCCGGCCGGGGCGTGATGCTGACCACTCACCCCCCATCTAGTGCCGAGGTCAAGGAAGAGAGGAGCTATACCTCCACTAACCCCAAACGCCTACATGGCGTATAGCGGGACAAACTTTACTTTACTTTACTTTTACCGTATAGTATGGCAATTTGACATTTATGAATAAATATTATTAAAGATAAAGAAACTTTATATTTCTTGGCCCTTGGGTTCAACAGGAAAACTATTCTTAGACCAAGGAAAGAAAAACTTTGGACCACTCTGATGTGCAGAAAAGTACAGATCGCGCCTACGATAGCCTATTGGTCAATTCAAATACTAAGATTACGAGTTCGAGTCCTTATCGAGAACGGACCATGTCCCCATGTTTCTATATTGAATTGTCGTGTGCAGGTTTAGGCGTTGTACTGGACGAATCAGCAGTCCATGAAACCCTACGAAATATCCGTAAGGATTCATAGTTTCGGAATTAATTCTCAGATGGTTTATATATAATAGCCTAAAAACAAATATTCACACATTGCAGTTAATAATTACGCTTCGGTGATAATTCCTGCCTCCACAAAAATTTTCACAAACGAACACAAAAACAGTAAGCTAAATGAGATCTGAAGGTGTTACGGCAGTGAAGACGTGGATTTTCTTGTGTTGTAACAACCCGTAAGACCGATATAGACAATACTAGGCTATATTTAACTATTTACACGTCCCAACCGGGTCTCTTTCTCAACCGGAGCGGGAATTAGCCACTCAGCTCCATCTAGTAACTGTTTTAACTTTTTACAGGACAATGGAAACATCCTATATTTACCGCCTATTTTTACACCCAATAATTCTTCATTCACACCACTGAGTGTTTTCAATGGTTTTGTATAATTCGTGGGAACAACTGAATCGCACAGATAATTCGGTCCTGTCACACTAAAATAAACCATAATAAAACTTAAAATGTAATTTCATGTTATACTGCACATGTTAAGAAAGCCTTGCAATTTCAATAACTTTGCCATTCTCCACACCTTCAATCAGCCACAGGTTATTGCAAATCTTGTAATTTCGCTAGCTGGATGTCATATAATTTGAATTTAACACAGGAATAATATTAATCATAATTCTTCACTATTTGGCATTTATCGTTTTTAAGTTTACCTACGTTTCGTAAAATATTCCTCGCAAAAATAATACAAGTGGCATTCACACTATGCACACAACTAATTAATCACTGTGTTTCCGAAAGCTCACTCGGTATAGTGACTGGCTACGGACTGGACTACCGGGGTTCGGATTTTTCCTCTAGACTCTGCGTCCAGACCTGTTCTGGGGCCCACCCAGCCTCCTCTACAACGGGTACCGGGGTCCTTTCCCGGGGTTAAAGCAGGCCGGGGCGTGATGCTGACCACTCACCCCCATCTAGTGTCGAGGTCAAGAATGAGAAGGAACCGTTCCTTCCCTCCCTCAAACGCCTACATGGCGTATAGTGAAACAGCTTCTAATTTACTTTTATTTTACTTTGCTTCCAAAATTCACTCGCGCAATCTGTTCACACTTCCCAGCTACGTGCAGTTATTTTCCATTCAGCAAATTTTGCTTAAAAACGTTATCCTTTCAAACCTTTTTTAATGGACTGAACGAGTTTCGAACTGCAGTTGCTATAAACGAAAAATTGTAGAAAATTAAAAGACATGCCAAAACAATTCGATCGCTGGTTGTGATAAAATCTGCGCAAGAACAGCACAAAATATAATGTTTTAGGCTCTCATGGAAGTGAAAATGTCAATGTCGATGTTGGTCTTCTGTGTTGTAGCGCCGTATGGGCCTGTGGGTATATATCAACGTTTCGGAGAAACGTACTTATTCCATCTTCAGGACACTCCACACGGTGTAACAACCCAAGAGACCAATATCAACAACACACATGTTTGGACACAACACCGAATATTTCTTAATATTTGAAACAAGGTTCAATTTAATACAAGTAAGAACAGTTATTCAAGGAACTTCTTAAAAGACACGTTTTGTTATGAACAACAGTTACCTTGGTTCTGCTTGGAGTTACATGATAAACTTTTTTCTGTGACCACATAATAAGTAGAAGCACGGGTATTTATTCCATGGTGGCTGTTGTAGCATTGGTCTGCCCGTCTTCCAGCTGTCTTCCACAAGATCAGTTCTCTTACAAATACATAAAACCACTCACAAGCAGATTAAAACACAAGTACAAAACGCCATATTTCACACTGATGTCACAAATTGCGGACGGCTTATAACGCAGTTCCATCATTGTGACGTAACCACACAATTATCTTCATCAATCTCCGAGGTCTACAGTCTAATCTCTGAAGTGCTACACCTAATAAAAAAACAGGCCTTCAGAATAAATGCACTCGGCGTACTAACTGGGGGCATTTAAACAAATTCGACGCGTGATTGTAGAGCACCGTCAGAAAATGCAATCTTTTAACAACAGCTAGTTCTTTGCCTTAAAATATAACGTGCGTAATACAATTCTCTAAAGATACCTGAAACCGATTACCGACTGTGTACAAATATTAAGCTGGCCATTGTCCCCTGCCTGTGGTACCTATACAGGATGAGTCAAAAGTATGTTTACAAATTTGTGGGCTTGTTCCACGATCAAAAGTAAGAAAAAAATGTTCCTATGAACATGGGGTCTTAAATGTTTCATTCTCAAAATAACAGCCAAAAATAAGTTTCAATGAATGACTTTATGTCAAAGTGTATACAGCTTAAAGCGACGGTTTCTAATTAACATATGGGAAGGAATTATTGACGACATGCTTATTCGTCCACACATGCTTCCATCACGCCTGACGGAGGCAGTATGACCTCTGAAACGTTGGTTAACATCGACCAGACTACACAGCGTAACAACCCAGAAGACAGAAATCTTCATACTAAGAATCGCCCTGATGACGGAAGCAGTATGACCTCTGAAACGTTGGTTAACATCGACCAGACTACACAGCGTAACAACCCAGAAGACAGAAATCTTCATACTAAGAATCGCCCTGATGACGGAAGCAGTATGACCTCTGAAACGTTGGTTAACATCGACCAGACTACACAGCGTAACAACCCAGAAGACAGAAATCTTCATACTAAGAATCGCCCTGATGACGGAAGCAGTATGACCTCTGAAACGTTGGTAAACATTTTTTTTCTACACAGCGCAACAACCCAGAAGACAGAAATCTTCATACTCATCGCCCTGATGACGGAGGCAGTATGACCTCTGAAACGTTGGTGGACATCGACCAGACTACACAGCGCAACAACCGAGAAGACAGAAATCTTCATACTCACCGCTGCGAAAACCTCAAATCTTATATAGAACTTATTGTTTTGCTCACATTCTAGTATAAGGTCACATGCTTGTTCGTGTTCTCAATTGCAAACAGGAAATGTATGGTTACAGAATCACACGAAGTGTAAATGCCAAAGCTCCCCAATTTCGAAAACTACTTAACAAAGAAGATCCCGCTCCTGGAATTTTACGCGGTGCCGACTCGTAGAAATTAACCGACATTTCAGAGGTCTTTACTGCCTCCATCATCACGGTGACGAGTACTTAAATAGACCACAAACGCATTGGTTTTTACTCAGATATGTCCGGGCAGACCAAATTTGAAGACGATCCCCATTTTACTCAGATCCGTAACTATGAGAATTAGTCTGTTGAAGAAACTAACTGGAGTCAGTACACCTAAAGGGAACATTAGTAGAATTTACATCACCATTATGACGGCAGAAATGCACGGCTGAACCACTTGTTAAAATACAGCACCTTCAAGCATAAATTTCCACACGGGTTATAAACACGTATCTCATCTTTGTGTTGTTAATATTCTATAACGCCCGCAAATAATCTGCACAAGACCTTACCGTGACGAACACCGACATAATCACATCCCACGCAACACGAGAAACACTTAATATAAATCGAACATAGTATTTTGTAGTAGCCACTGAATCTAACCACTGTTTCACATTATCCCCACGTCTGACAGCATTTCACGTTCCGACACTAACAGACTGTATAATGTGAAAATGATATAAACTTCCAACTTCGTACTATCTACTTTATATCTCTCACGAGATCGTCTCGCTATAACGCCGATAACTTCACAGGCAGACAGCGACAAGTACGATATTGTTTACTGCACGTAGCAAGGCTCAGTACTATATCTCGTTGCTACGTAGCCCTCACGTCCGCAAATGTTGGGCGGTACAAAGATGTCCTTACACAGAAGCGTGACTGCGAAACAATAACACGGCGAACGCTACGTGAAACAGCAGGGTCTCGAACTGTAACCGGACAGTCACAGCAAATGAAAAGAAAGTAGACAGGAAATTGGAAATAAATCATAGAATCGTCTGGCTCGAATGGTACAAGATTTTGGTATGCCTCGAGTACTTCGCCTAAGTATTGACAATGTATACCACGGACGATTACCAATTAATGGGTTGAAACTTCTTGGATTAACACAAATAAAATACACTGAGTTGCAATTGGGCGGTTTATTGTCTACAATAATCATATTCATATCTGGAAAATCAATAATATATTAAAGTCTGTATTTTTATCGCCTTGCATAATTAAAGGCCTCTGACACTGCTTCGTATCCATGTTCTGTACGTACGTACTTAAGTTTCGCTTTATTAAAACGCCTAGTTGTGAAAGTATAAAGGAAATTCGTAAATATGTAATCAGTGTTAAGATGGCGTAGAATTGCTAATGAGGGTGAAAAGCTATCAGGAAGTATACAATATACAAGCCTCATGTAGGATACGTAGGAAATTAATATAGCTTGAAACGGAGCTCCTTACTGTAAGTCTGAGATGAATAAATATTGCTACTCTACACATTGTAGTCATGACACGGTCAGAAAAGGGAAATGAAGCTATATTTAATTACTTGGAGAGCTATATAAAGTTTTAATTGCCTGTTCAGTAATTCAAAACGTTTATTAAAATGCTGGGCTACAGAAATTAAACATGCACTGAGAAGAAAACGAGATATGGCAGAAACAATAATTATGCTGAACTGTACAAAATAAGACCTAAGATGTCTCGACGATTCAATAGTTGCGTAATATTCATTGAAAGGGATCTATGTTTAATGAAAATTTATTACGCCATATATATTTGGGTCGTCCTCAAAAATCTAGACTTTGAATTTCCTTCATAGTACCCCACGGTCTTCTTAAAATAGCACAATGTTAAATTTCACCTTCACTGGAAAACCTTTAGGAATTTCTCAATGCCATCAGCTACATCACGTTGTAAGTCTGTAGGAGGTCACTCACTATACGTAGAACAAAATATCAGTCTCCTGAAATATTTTGAAACTTCATTCAGACACAGAATTAAACGAAATGCAAAATCGATATCAGAAGGTATTACACTACATGTATCAATCAGTCAAAACCGGGAGAAGGTCTTCATGGAAGTTTCCCCAATTATAATGCATAACACACGTTATAAACAGTGTCCTGTTATGTGTTCGTCAAAATAAAAGGAAACAATTTATGACTCGGCATAGCGCGGCTATCTGACGATTAGCTTCCTAACAAACAGCCGACCAGCGCGCGAGTTGTGTAAACCGCAAAGCAAGCACTTGAAAACCTGACTCCATATTCCGTTTCACATATATTAAACTATATTACTCTTAAAAGTGTTCTCCATGTAAGTACCATACGGAAGCAACTGAACACGATATCTAGAGACTTCATGGTCAGCACGGCCATGAAGAACACAAGTGAAAAATGAAGGTGGCCGAGTACCATAAGCAAGGAAAGGTTACAGTAGCGTACTGCGATAAGGTTTGGAGGTCTCCAGAAATGATTGTCTGTCGTCGTTATCAATACTTTAAGCGGGACGAGTTATATTTTCTGTAGCAACACGTTTTCGTGTCGCAAGGTCACAGGATGTTAATACACCTGGCGAAATAATAACTCACTTTTATTAACTAAATCTACGTGTCTGCATTACAAACACTCCGAGATGAAACACACGTGTCAACCATTGTTTTGTTAAGTTGCGTTATTATTTTAACTTTAACTGTTCTTTCCTACAAAACATATGAATAACTTCATAGATTAACTTTTAATTTACAATGTTTCAATCTTACTGCAAAAGACAAGAGAAATACATGCCAAATTTTTATCTGAAATCCTGAATAAAACAGGCTACCACTTGCAAAACTAGGCCTGAATGGATATTAAAGAAATATGGTCTGAGACTGTAGAATGGATTCAACTGGCTCAGGATAGCGTCCAGTGGTGGGTCCTTGTGAACATGGCAATGAGCCCTCGAACTGCATATAAGACGGAGAATTTGACAAAGTGAGCAACTATTAACTTCTTCAGGACTCTGTTCCATGGAGTTTAGTAACTTTATTTCCACCACATCCCCAACCTACGAGATTCCTCTACAAAATTAAAATTAAAAGGTAATGAGGATAAAATATCCTCTTCACTGATTTCACTTTCTCCTTATCCAATCACCACACCGTTTAAAGCAGAGGTAAATATAAACTTTTATTCGGCAATTATCCGGTTCGTATCTCGACTGAGCTACAAGGCATCCTGAATGGACTCCTTTGTCTACTGGATTTCTCCGATCTCTCCAGGAGTTTACCGAGGCACAATTTAAAAACAGGCCACGACTGACTTCTTCCGTCCGAGCTCGCCCCCAGGGCAGTCCATACGGGATTTGCGGTGGACAAAGTGACATTGAGACAGGTTTATCTCAGGATCGTTCGGTTTTCCCCTGTCAATGTCATTAAACAGGTTATCCATATTCAATCATGTATAATGTGGGGGAGACACAAAGGGCTTAACAGCGACTGCAGTTCCACGGAAAACACATTCTCGCAAGAAAATAAAACATGAGAACTGACCCAAACTAACTTACAGTTCGGCATCTTATGTAAAACTAAAGGTTGAGTCTATTATCGCACATTTCAACACTACCTGGACCAGATCCATTAAAAGAAAATTTAGTATTATCTCTTCCAATAAAACGCTTATATTCACGAAACTGTGTGTATTAACAAAGGCTGGTTGTTTAGGTTGCTGGAATCTTCGTTGAAAAAACACATTTTCATTTCCTTTCAAATAACATTACAGTGAACGCAAAATATCTGCGAGCTTGGGCTGCATCACAGCAAGCGGGGTAGGGAAGATGGAAAGGGCAAGACGCCTACCGCTTCCCCGCCGTCTCTGTACCGCGGCTGACTGGCCATCGACATCGTGTATTTGTAAGCTCGGAGATATCTTGCGACAAGCATAACTGTTTTGAAACTCGATGCATGTGCATTCAGTGTATGTGCCGGTAGCCATACGTGTAGACGGGCTTCAGAAGGGACGAGGTGGATCAATACCTTTGCTTCGGGAGAGAAATTCTGATAAGAGACAGAGAAGACAAGCATGGAAGAGCAACAGAGCAGATAATGATGGTGATGATGTCAGTCGTACTGATGCAGGTGATGTCTAAAGCGATGACCTTTACCCCAATCTAATGCGCACGAATACGCATCGGAAATCCGTTACACAATACACAACAGCGCAACAACGCGATCTACGCGTGAAGAAACGACGAAAATAACCAAATAACAAAAGAAGCAAAGCGATCAAATTCCGGTATTAATTTCCCTTGCTTTCGCAGTCTCGTCAACATTTCGTAATCTAATAAAAAATGACAATTTTGTTCCACTTTCGCACACATTCAGTCCATCAGTTTCACTTGATTCACACTTCAGCGACGGTTTTAAACACCTGCTTTGACCCAGACCTCAAAACGTTTCACAAGCCACGGTCTACAGCACTCATGATCGGGGTCCACAGTTCACTAATATGCACATAATTCGTTCCGGTATTTAAAACGTAGCCCTCATAAACTGCAATCTAGATGTCACAGTAACGGATTCAGTATAAACGCCAACGAAATAAGCCTCAATGTTGCAATCCTTTGCCCCCAGAGCTTCACTCGGTCACAACGAAAAGCTGTATACCAGTTCGCTACTGCACAGAACCTAATCTACAATGTATCCTCTGTTTTAAAGCCATTAGCGTGCGAAAACAGACACGTGTCGATAATCCGAATATCAGCTTAGCAGTATTGCTCCATTAGGCCCGTGTATACATTACGTACATGATGTTATGGGATTTGCGTCGGCTACGACCTTCAGGGGATCGTCATACTGACATCGCATGTGTCTA
The DNA here is from genome assembly GCF_000696155.1 of Zootermopsis nevadensis. The sequence continues at coordinate 492,921 of NW_019060288.1, read as the reverse complement.
CTATATGCGAAAACTGAAAGAACCAAATCCGCACTGCCTCTGTACTGTCGATGTTGGTCTTCTGTGTCGTAACGGCGTATGGACTCGTAAGTACATACCGACGTTTCGGAGAAACACACTGTCTCCATCATCAGATGACGTCACAACCCAGAACACTGACGTCTTCACCACAATAGGAACCTCACATCTCACAAAATACTGCCTCTGTTAAAGTAAAAAGGTAAAAGTACAGTTGTCCTGCTATACGCCTTGTACGCGCTTGGGTGGAGAGGTGGGAAGAAATGTAAGTGCTTCGTGGTCTCTACTTGCTGTCAACCTAAACCTGTGCGTCCCATTTGTGTTATTTTAATCTTTCAGAAAATGCTATTTACCACTTCATTCTTCTACGAGCGACTCTTAATTATGCCTGTCCAGATATGATTTCCAGCAGACATTATTTTGCAACAGAACCACCAAGCAAATAATCCGAACAGCAGAAAAGCAAATAGCAGTGAAATTAAAGCGTAATGTGTAGGTCAAGGAAGATGGACTGAAGACTAGACCTCACCTTATCTTTTGAATCCTTGCCGGTTTGCTCCAATCGAACATCCAGTTGTCCACTCAAGACGGCGTACCAACTCGAACCGAGGTCTCCTTGTCGGAACACTGAAAGAAAATGACAGACGGTAAGTTTTATTCTAGGTGTGATTTAATTTGTATTTTTTTTTTGTATTTTTGTATTAGTGTTTGCCTGTCATAGGCTCCTTGCTGTTGGCAAATTGAATTGAATTTTAGTAAAAACAAGCCCGTTGAAATTCAACGGAAATTATTCCTTTAATGTCTTCATTTCTCTAATTGTTTCTTCATTTCCTTTATCCCATACGTGCCTTTGTCTCATTCTGTCCAGAACAGAAGAACAACAGAGAATAATAACTCGTGCTAAGTGTTAGGCTATTTTAACTTTACCACGAGATCCGTGACAATTGCAATTAAGCGCTAACAAGCTTGGAGGTATGAAACTGTATGTTGTTAATATCTTTATGAAAAATATAAAATAACAGTTGCGTGCTGCATCTGGTAACAAAGTATGCCATTTCAAAGTAGCTGCAAGTATCACACAACACGTTAGGCTTCAGATGGATAACAAGAACTCGTAGGTAGATGCTAGTGTTTCGGAGAAACGTACTGTCTTCGTCATCAGGGCTAAAATGTGTGGTGACAGTTAAACTGTATCGCCACTTCAGACAAACCAAAAGGAGAAAGGTTCTATTTCTTGGTGCCACTACTGCCCTTGGTAATCGATAGCTTATTACAAATGAAAGCAATGTATTCTGATAGAAATCTTAATAAATGAACACACAACAAATAACGTAACAAAAGCACAGATTCCATGGCCAAATAAGTATTTGCACACCAGCGATTCCAACTGCAAGGCCTCTAAAAAGTCTGGCACTAATTGTTCAATCGGCCCTGACCCAAGGCCCGAGGTCGGCCCCATTCACCTCACAGGACAAAAAAGCCGAAGGAGTGGGCTCATTGTATTTTTATCCTCAACGTTGGTATCTACTTAGAAATCCACACAGCGTCACAACCCGAAAAACAACATAAAAAATAAATACAGTCTGTGGGCAAAATACAGAGTTAATGAGTGAGAAAACATGCGGTAAATATAAGTATCGTTGTTCTTTAAAGGGTTAAGATTAAGTTTGGTTTACGACACAGCACGATCGCCTGGCTCTCAGTCGTTTCCATTTCACCTAGCTGACCTGTAGTCTAGTAAGTTTTTACTAATAAAGACGTTGGTAATAACCTACAAGAATATAACCTAAAGAACCACAATCTAAAATCTACATGCGGTGTAAAGCTGGACTTTCATTCGATATATCATCGTTCAACAATCAACAGAGTTCCAAGAGGCGCTCTGAAACTGTTACTGAATTGCGACCGCCGCAACTGTGACGTACGCCTGCTCTACACTGCCATGCAACACATTGTGCAGTAACGTTATGTGGGTTGCCTAAACGTGCTACAGAACACAAACTTTGCAAGCTTCACCAAAATTAATTACCAGTTTGGTTTAATGCGAAGAGAAGCATCTATGTGGATGAAAGATATTGTACTTCAAGACATACAAAACAATGTGTACAGTTATGTTGCTGTGAATGTTGAGATAAACGTGGGTTGCATTATGATATGCTGGGCGAAACAGTTTCATGTTAATTTCCGTTATAATTGTGTTAATGACACGAAATAAAAGTATAAGATTTTGGAGATGTTAGAAGATACGTTTAGAGTAATAGTGACAATAAGAGAACATATTTCGACTACTAATAACGCAATTTATAAAAGCGCCATAGATTCCTTCTATTCAGGGAACCTTCTCGAGACGATATTTTGTTATGGACACCCGGGTTTAATCCAATGAAATCAAGGAGGTCGATATAAGTTGGGCATGTAAAATGCATGAGAGAGAGATAAGAACTGCATATATAATTTTAGTCGGAAAACCTGAAGGAAAGATGCTCCCTTCATGGAATCACAAGTTTCTACCAACTGAAACTGTAAAAGTAATAGAAACACGATTAAGAAGTTTCGTGTCCAACCCTTTGAAGCCGGAGCTCAACTAAATATTACTTACGTTTTCAGCCATTACCGCAATGAAAACACAACATGCCTCCATTACAAAGATCAACTAGTGAATTCTGTTTAAGGAAATAATCCTGTTTAATTATGCGGTACTCATAAGAACAAAATAAAGAGTTAAACCAAGTAGTGCACACAGTTACCACCGAGTTTTAAGGGGCTAATTAAATTGTACGCGGTCCTTCATCCCGCGATCATACCTTTGGAAAATAACGCTCAAATATTTCAGGGCACACAACTTTTTCCGGTTTTCTATTTAACTCATCCCTGTCTCAATTACACAAGCAGCCGAGAGCTTCCTTCCATAAACAGCTCATTTTCTTTCCACCAGCTCCTGTCCCTACATCTTCCTTCCTTATTTCTGCTATATCTTTCCAGATTTAAATTTCCACAAACATCTCCTAGATTCCAGTATGAGTTGGGAACTAACTCGTTCGGATGCGTAAAAAATGTGATTTTCTTAACATCTCACAGCTCTGGTTTTTGGGGAAAATTCCCAACTAAGCAAACATCACTGTGAAGTACAGTAAAGTAAACTCAATACTGTTTTTCATACAGAGTCAAACTCTTTTATGTAGCAAGACACAGTGAAGCGTTCTATTATTTTCACGCTGTTTTAAGGTGAATATAATCTTTACTATATGAAACTATGTCGGCAGGTACGAGCTGTGTGTTTTCAAAATCAATACGTTATCTATAAACAGTCACCACATGTGTAGCTGCATCCAGGAACAAGTTTATTGTAAAATCCGTGGCTCTTCTTGAGACTTCATATATTATTATGCTTTTCACTCACAGAAATTTGTTCTCGTAGTAACAGCTGACATCTCCGTGAAGCAAACAGGCTCATGACCAACTTTAAAACTACTACATTCATAATTCCAGACACGCCTATATCACAGTCCCGGAAAATTTAAGGAATAGGAGACAGGAAAAAATTACGTGATGAGAAACTTCATTTTTCGCAATCCTCACAACGTATTGCCACAGTCATTAAAGCAAGATGAGTAAAAATCTCGAACACAAAGGATAAACAGAAATACATACATAATTTTCGACTGTGAACATCATAGAAATGCCGTATTTGGGAGAAGTAGGTTTAGATGGGAGAATATTATTATTATCTGTCTTAAAGGAATATAAGGTAAGGATGTTAATTGAACTGACTGACCCAAGATTAATCCACAGTTCAGACTGTTAGTCGTCGAATTCTCACAGAATCCATTCCCAGGGCAATGGCACTGAGGCAGATATCTAACGAGAACTTTGGTCTTCTTCTTCACACATCATTCACCTCTCCCAATTAAAAGTGGTTAAACAGGCTCCTTTTGGGGCTGCAGAGACAAAGACCAATTTCACCCCATTATTATAATTATAAATATATTTTTATTTTGGCCAGGAAAAACGTGGCATTGGGTGGGAACGTTTATATCTACATTAAGGCTAATAAAGATTTACAGTTGGGTGTAATATCTCAGGCTGAAACGACAGTAACCATCTACAAGACTACACACCGCACAACTCAGACGACCAGGACAAAGAATTTCTAAAACCTCACTCATCTCTCACATTTTGTGAACAATCATATGACGTACCTAGCGGTAACCAATTGCTCCGAGCGATGATACATCGTGCAGCAGGCCCTTCAAACTTTTTCTCACCTTCCACGCCGGTCTTCTTTGCAGGATGAATAACGTTCCAATTACCTCCCTATGAAATCGATGTCACGACACGTCTGTCATGCACCGAGGGTTGCCGTGGAAACCAGAACGAGTACATTTCTGTACCTCAGCAAGAAATGTGTCATTTAGCTCTGTTATCATCATTCTCATTTGCATTTCTTCAGTGCAATTATCATTCTCCGGACCAAACTTCGTCGCTTACGTCATCAACGGTCGTATTACGCCTGAGTGGTTTGTCACGTGACAGATTCATAGTTTATGGAACCGAGTTCGTTACTTTGTGGCGCCATTTACATGTATGGTGGAAGAACACCTGTGGTATTTTTCGAAACCATAACGCCAACCTTTTGAGTTGCAACAAAGTCGTTAAATTACCAAGGATGTTTAGTGCACTGGGATACAGTTTTTACGAATCTAACTTCACTGGCCTGCGAACACGGCAGTAATTCCAAATCTAACGACGCGTTATAATTGCCATGTTATCTGACGACAAATACAGGGTCTTTTTTTTTTGTTGCTGTTGCTGCGATGGGGTTAGGCTACGTCACTGTGAAAATGCGGCCGCTAACAGGTCTTTTTTCCACCCTCCACCCCCCAGATGATAAATGACGACATGTGGAGCAGCGATGGAGTAATAATGACAGATAAAAGGAAAAACTCGTCCCAGTATAACTTCGTCCAACACAAATCCCACATGGAGTGCCCTAGGAACGAACCACGGTAAGAAGCCGCAGACTAAGGGCCTGTATATGTCGCGGCCAGAAACAATCATAAAGGCTGTTACGATGTCTTCAAATTTCTTAACAAACAAAATAACGTCTTCGATTTTTATTACATACTTGTATAAATGTTTCAAAGAGGTCGGGATCACAATTATATTTAAAGTGCAGTAAGAGTAGAAGCCATACTTATATAATATCTCAAAGGAAATAAAAAATATTGCGTTATCTTCTGAAAGACACAGAAATACGAGCAGAGGAAAGATTGAATTTATACAAGGCCCTTCCTCTTTCACGGTGCGAACACAAGGAAAGTGAATAAACCGGGAAAGTATTGAAAAAAAGGAAAAGACTAAAATAACTCGAGTTGCTGTGGTATAAGATCGGAAGTTTCCGAAGAGATCTGACAACTCGAGAAAACAACCGAGCACAGAATGAACACAATGGTAAGTGGAGTGGTTCTCGTTATTGGCTTTCGGCGGTACATCGGCATCTTTCTTCAAATCCCAACTTCCTGAATATTACAAAGGAAGGGCATAAACACGTTATCTACATATTACTGTGCATAACAACGCCAATGAATGAGAAATGAAGACGCCGGGTGTGAGGTGCTCTGTGCCTCAGACGCACGCGGACGTGTTAGAACACGCGTATGAGTAATTAAATCATGTTTTGAGATGGCTGTCCTGTGGGTTGTTCAGCCGTAACACAACACGGCAATAACCTAGAAGACAGCACATTCATAATCGCCGCCATGAGAACCTCAAATCTAAAATTATTTTTACATTGTTTTAAATAAATATGTGAGTACTTGCTCAGGAAACTTTGGTGTTTATAATTAACAAGTGTAATAAGGTAACAAATTACATAACCTCGCACAAAAATTATATTACTCCTATTTGGTTATCTTCCGGTAAAGACTAAGGAGCTCACAAATTTAAATGACATGATAATATAAATGTAAAGTAAAACAGTAATTTTAAGTGGATTTTGACTATGGCATATGTGGATTTGGGTCCTCTATTAGTAGATAGTTAACGCGGGCTAACGGTAAATCCCTTATGAAACGCGAAAACCCATCACCGTCACCGCAAAACCACCACTGACCCCTGCACTGTGCAGTTAATAAATATTCTTTGAAGTGGCATCTGACCTTCAAATACTATGTGCGTCTGACCCCGTTTTTCACCTGCATTACGGTCAATGCAAATCACTCCAACGAGCAGTTCGTGTTTGCGCAATGAAGTGTCCACCTGTCGCTGCGTTTGGTGATGCACAATGCAGAATTCAATTATAACCGGGTTTCCTAAAGAATATTTGACATTATAGGGAACCACTAATGTGGAAAATGGGTACCGCACACAAATACAGGTTACCAATGTCACTGTCACGGTAAAGCCAATCAGTTCATAAGCCGATGAGACGAACAGTAGCTCGGTATAAAAGCCATGCTGTAAAACACAAACGTTATCTGTTCGCTTTGATATTCCCATCCTCATTTTGTTCGTCCGTTGGTAAACTGGAGCGGAAAAAACACGCGTTTCGGTTTAAACAAAATGTGCCCTGTGTCTAAGCACCACGCAGTCAAGATACGTGGAGATGAGGCTTATTATCATAACACACAGTAATAACACATCTCGCGTATTTTGAATCACAGTACTGACGCAGATACTGTAGCTCATGTTTGCTGATCGAATAAACATTTAATTCCAACTGTACAGGAAAAGCAAGCTGCCGTCTAGGACGGCAAAGCTTACACGTTTACTGGCTTTCTGACATATAAAAATTAATTTCTGTTGCCCATTTTTCTCACATCCTAGCCAGCAACCGTGGCACATATCTATTAAGTCTAAACATTTATATGTTTCGTATAATTCACATTTTAAACAGCGATTATTTCCTTAAACAGAGTTAACAAATTGATCTTCGTAATGATAAAATGTTTTCTTTGCGGTAGGGACCGACTTATTAAATAATAAGAGACCATCCGCAGTGCTAATTCGGGAGCCACCATGGCGACAAATGACTAAGCCGACCTAGGACAGTCTACTCTAAATTTGGAGTCTAATGTCGGCGTAGAGACAATTGTAGTCGCGTAGTGCCATTTCGCTTACAGTGGCGTTTCTAGGCTTGGTTTGATGTTTTGAGTTGGCGTCGCTTTGACAGCATCGTGCGTCGTTTCTCTGGTACCATGAATCTAGAGTCGACCTCGTGACAACAGGGGTCGTGACGCTCGGTGTCGATTTGCTAACGTCTTGTTTCACTTCTGTTAACCACACTAAGTTATTCCTGGGCTCAAAATAAGCAACCTTCTTCCTTCTTGTAGCTCATAAATCTTCCCTGTAACGAACCGGATGTTTACGAAAAGTATCCCTTCCTGCAGTTACAAAGAACACGATCCATTTAAATTGTCTCAAACTTCACAAAATGTCTTAAGTAACAGTCGACGTAGGATTTAACTGTGCCTGATAAGAAAGAGATTGCATAAAGAAACCGCACAGAAGTTCTGTAACTAATAGGCTAAAAGTTTAAATTCCACTGGACAGATAATTAAGTGTGAAACAAATAAGAATGAACACCAAGTTCTATACTATGAGATAAAAATGTAGAAGGTACTTTATTCTCAAAACTTTGCGTGCAATCCAACCTCTAGGATGGGTAGCTGAGGAAAACGGTCTTCGAATTATCCTTTCCTCCCATCAAACAAGACTTCTGATCTGTTTACATAAAATGCACAGAGAGTACTTAATTAGTTGATTCGGATTTTCGTCTTTCGTTTTGAGTGCCAACATTCCCAGAAACTCTGCTTTCGGCCACTCAACTTTTGACCTTTATAGCTCCTGCGATTTTCGGTTCACTTGTTCACCCTACTCCCTCGTCTTCAACAAAGTGATCCATCTTAACCTCGCCCCCTTCATGACGCGGCGCTGCTAGATGTGGTTAAGTTGGGTTAAAGCAAACGAGTAGGAAGAGGGAATTCTGATGACTTACTGGAAGAAGAGCGCAATGTACAACAATAAATATTTTAATTAAATCCAAGCACGTTATTTGAAATTAATTATATTCTTACGCCGACAATACATTCCCTTCACTTTCCTTCTCCCGTATTCTTGTCTCATTTTTCACTTCGTTTCTCTTCTCCTCAATGAGCTTACACTTGTATCCGTCAACTCTCCTTTCTTTCCGTGTTTCTTTATCTCTCTCTCTCTCGCCCTCCATGTATATAAAATCATTTTCCTAAGACTGTTCTCTCCCGAACTATTTTCTTTCAGTTTCTTCTGTTTAACTTCTAGATTAATTTTAAATTTTCCTTTAAAAGAGATAGACACCGGTTAATCCGCAACCCTGATAATCAGGAGTCTACTGTATTCGTACTTCACTTCGGCTATGAACCCAAAGGGTTTGCAAATGAAATTTGTATCGGAAATGCAAGTGAAGAGAAATCAATGCAAAGCTGCAGCAACGACAGAGACGTATAAGACAGATAAGACAGCAGAATCATGTTTCTTCAGGTAGTAAAGTTACTTACTGCATTAGAACTAGGTGCTGCTTCGTGAAAATAAGAACACTGAATCATATCGAGAGGTATCGTACATCGAGCACGTTTCTCAGACAGAAGATTATTACATTTCGACCTTTTTTGGGTGCGTTCGCCAACAAAAGTGCCCACTGTCGTAAGATTTCAGGTTCTCAAGGCGTAAAGTATGAAGCCGACTCTCTTCTGAGTAGTTGTGCCGTGAAGTCAAGTAGTTTATACGACGACGAGTTTGAAGATGGCCGTCTTCTGGGTTAACTAACGTTTCAGAGGTACTTGCTGTCTCCGTCATCAGGGCTTACTCATCGCCCTGATGATGGAGGCAGCAATCACCTTTGAAACGCCGATGAACTTCTACCAGACTAAACGACGTAACAACCCAGAAGCTAGCCGCCTTTGCAACTACTACCTTTGTTTTATACAACCCGATTTTATTTTTGATTATTTGTGTTTTACTTAACGACGCAGTCAATGACTCGGACTATAGCGTCGAATGATAAAGACCATTAATGGATAAGGTATTTAGCATGGAAGGACTGAGGTAAAACATAAGAATCTGGCAGGATAGCCTCTCTTTGGGCCGATATTTAATCCCGTGACCTCCTGAGTACGAACCAGGATTGATAACCACTCGTCCGCGATTTTGGATAAATAAAATGTAACATCTGAACATTACATGTAAAAGAACCATCACAACGTTTTTGTCTATCACATCATGTTACTCTGTCATAATACTTAATAACGTTTAATAATTTTCTTTTTAGGTTAGAAAGTTTTACGATAATGGAACTCCCGAGATTTCATAGGATTGAGGCAGAACACATTTAGTTAAATAAAAATGTTATTATAAAGCTATACTTGACAGTTTTATGTGTGCCAGTGTTTACATTTTAATCTTCTCATTAAAAAAGAATTAGGGTTTTTATTAAACTTACAGTGAAGTACGTATTTTATATAACCCCTTCCATCAATATTAACGTTTTATGACTGGACGCGAGGAAAGTAACATAACTTAATTCATTACATAATTTGAAGTCCTAAAAATATTGCTACGATTATGTCTAGAAACAAAATTAAAAGAATATTAAATTCCTAGTAGGTCTATAAGAGTTCAAAATAATTAGTTTAGGCCTACTCCGAAATTCTAAAATTTTGAAATATTAATAAAGTGGCCGGAAGGCAGAACAAATCCATAAAGTACTTGCTGTAATTCAATAAATCAAAACATTAATCTCTTCGTTCGTCTGCGTTTCGAAACCTGAAACACTGAACTGTCAACTTATGGTAGTTTAAAATTTCAGAATTATTTCCAAAAACATCGCATTCATTACTAGTGGAAAATACCCACTGACATTTAACAAGAAAGATTTTATTTCGTATCTTCTCTCATGACCTTTCCTTCATTTCCTTTATACCTTTCATACATTTATCTCCTTTACAAGTACTTCTAAAAGCGACCAGCACTTGTGAAATGGGACATTCTGCACATTTGAGAACTGCATCAGTCATTCGACAAACACGTACACACAGTCGTGAACAGTGTCGTAGAGCACGTAGGTACATAACGTGGAGTAGATAAAGTTCAATTCTATTTCCTCTCTTGCAGCTAAATCTATTGTAAACAAACGCACATGGGTGCCCCTGCCAACATAGCGCATTGATCTAATTATGATACGCACAGAAATAAACCCTGCCACTGTAATTCAGAACAAAAAGTGGACTATCTTCGTCCTCCAGGTTAGTTTCGTAGAAATAAATTGTTTGAATGCTTACCGGTGTGTGAATTTAAACACGAAGCAGTGACAGACAAAATTGCGGGAGTCTAGCTATGAACAAACAACGTCCTACGAATTACTTTCGTGTAAATAAAATGCTTATTGTTTGGAAACTGTTAATTATCACTGAATAAATACTAAATTAATGTCAGCTAATGCTATAAGCAATCTGTAAACAGAAATAAAGACTGAATATGAAGGCGACACGTTTCTCTGAAAGGATGTTAATAACCTGCAAGGTTGCACGGCATCACAACCCAGAAAATCACAAATGACGCCTTAGAATCATTCTCATGTTAGACCCACTGAAAACATTTTTCTCTCAGACAGTAATAAGCTGTCCCACTACACGCCCAGGCCGGACTTTACCCCGGGAGAGGATCCAAGCTATCCATGAAATAAGAGGCTGGGTTGGCCCCAGACCCTGTCAGAGATCAAACCCTTTTTGTCTATACCATATTCAGACATTTCGTTGACCAAGCTAAGCCGGCTTCCTTCTTTCAAACAGCAAAACTTTGAAAGAAAGCCTTCGACTTAGGTTTCCTGGAGAATTGTCTTAGTTATTATATAAAAGAGGTTTTCGGAAATCTGTAAATATTTCCAAGAATATAACATGTTTCTAAAGGCAATTCCTTTTGAAACTGCAGTCCTATTGTGCGTGAAGCGAAACATGTAGTAACTTTTATCAGATAGTTTGATGACAAGTTCTCATATCAGTCCGTTTATCAGAAATGCCAGCACGTCGCTTCCCTGTTTTATTTCCAGTAAACATATCAATATTTAAGTTATCATCATTGTACTGTAATACATCCCGAAGGTCCAATACCACTCGTATCGGCATCTGCCACTGGACGCTTCCTTTAACCATTTCAATCCAACTATAAGATACATGTAACGTTTATTTCCTTCGTGCGTCTTTCCTCTTAAATGCGGCCACTCTCCAAGTTCGTCCACCAACATCTTGTGGAGATTTCCGAGTTAAAAGATCCAGCCCGTCATGGCTGTCTTAATTGCTCTGACAACAAAGCGACAATTCAACAAATTAGGAACTTCCTCGTTATGTGCCATCCTCCATTTCGCGCTTAATTCGTCTCACTTGCAAATTATCATCTTCCTTCGTACTTTCAAATGTGTGTTATGTTCTTCATTCAAAGTACAGAGCTTTATTTTAATACCACGAATGCAGTCGACAAGAAGACTGCTTCATTCGAAGGCCAGCATATACTCTACATACCTCAGTTTTATGTTCTTCACAAACTATGATAGATAAACATTCTTACCCTTAGAAACCAAAAATCTTTGAGTTTTTAAATGTGAGATAACTGTCCGTCTAAGTTACTTTAGACAATGGGTAATGTAAGAGGCGGCAGAACCTACTTAAAATAAACGCACCTCAGATTACACGACAGTGTTTAACAAGGTGTGTGTTATGGACCAACTATTGTCATAGGCTGTTACATAATCGCCAAAAACCTGAGTTAAGTTTACAGAAATTACAACACTCCTGGAAGTCTACACGACTCTTAGCATTGCATATATTCATTCATTCATACACTTATTTCCATTTACTTAAGATCGGAATAAATATCAGTAACCACTTAATAACGTAAAAAAGCTTGCTGAAGCTGAGATTAAGAACTGCCAGAAATACAATAGTGCAACAAATAAAAGGCAAATGAAGATTTGTGAGTCGTGGTTTAGAGCTTAATGTAAATTATGTCACTCATGCATACACTACCTGTATAAAGTGAAGAAACCCACGACAGAAAATGTCAGCACCTGTGGTGCAGAGTAGAAATGGTAATGATACAAGACAGCCTTCGATATTAGTTGGATTTGTTCTTTGAGTTCGAGACCTAGAGAAAGGTGTTCCTTACATAAGGAAAGAAACCTGCGCCATGTTTCAATGTGAAGGTGAATACTGCATGTATCCCTCTCTCTACTTGTAAACCCACGTTTTCTTTGAAATTCTTTTCGTCTTTCTTCCCTTCTGTAGCCTCCCTTTTTATCAATTACTATTAAATTCCCGTTCTCTTACGGTATTCCATTTTGATCTTTCAGTTCAAACGCTGCCGTCTTCTACAGACCAGAATCTCCGGACACACCGACAGTAAAAAAGCGAAGTCGATACAAAATATTCAAATATAGCGACCCCAAAGTGCCCAGAAAATACACAATATTTTTAAAAACATGATACAAAGAAAATAAATTTTTACTTGAACGCGAATGCGCAAGAACAGGTCCAAACAAGAAAACCACACAAATATGAAATGTGAACACGACAACACTGACACGGAACAAATCCTCTTGGAGCAGAGTTTCTGAACCCATGGTACGCCAGCCAATGTTGAGTGGTGCGCGAACTAAGTAAGAAAATCAAAAGCTAATATTAACGTAAATAAGTTTTCCCTGAACGCATTTGGTTAGTCATGAATGTAATGTGTTAAATTAGAATTAGTGGTACGCCAGCGAAAAGGGTGAAAACCCGTCTTAGAGCACCGTGCAACCAAGTGGGAAATCGCCGGAAAATTCCTTCGTGATGACGCCATCTCCCTGCCGGACAGGCACCAGGAACACCGTCCACACAAAGGTCATAGACCCCAACCAGCAATGATTACACTGGCACCATTCGAAAAGGTCGGAAATTTCCTAACCTGTTTTTTTTATGCCTAACTATTGTCTGATGCGACATCAGAAACCAAAATAGTTCATACAACGTCGTTAAACAGCAGACGGCAAAGAAACCATATTCTGTACTTACAAGTTACTCCTTTCTCCAGGTCTTCGTAGTAGCCGTAGAAGGCAAGTTGCTGTAACACAGAGGTGGGAAGACGGTCCAGCAGTTCCACTCGTTTCAGCCTGAGGGATATCACGTCCACATCCTTGTGATTTCGGTCACTCGGCCTGCAGGAGACGATTAATCGATTAGCGGACGGGCTTACAGTCATTAGAACTGCTCATGAAAAATTGCAAACAATAACGCAAAGACCTGCACAGAACAAAGTCCTTTAAAATCTAATACTCAATTTGTTCGCCTTCCATGGAACCGGACGGTTCATTACAGATTTAACAAAAGACAGCCAGATAAATCCTTATATCCGATTTCTTAAGGACCTGTTTTAATACTAGCCTCCCATCTATGCCAAGGTTTCCCGACAAATTGAAGTTTGTGCGTTCACGAGTGGGCATACCTAGCTGTCGGTTCGACCGTCTTCATGTTTCTTGTTCAGAACCACTTAATGTATCCACGAATTGACATACCCAATGGGCAGTGTACAATAAATGTTAACGAGTTTCTCATAAAAGTTACTCAGACAAAATATGGGCACATCATACACCTTAGCAACATCTAAAACCCTTATTTCAAACATACTTCGTCAAGGAGTAACTTATATTTAATGAAACAGAAAGTATGTTATGTAATATATGGACTGTCGTCTAACTCCGTGGAGCAAAACAGTTTTTGAGAAGCTGATGGTCGTTCAATTGGTTCAGAAATTCCACTTCTTTTATGAAACCCGAACGTTCATTACCATGGTCACAAGAACCCGCCACTAGTATTATCCTGAATCCAACCGGCACTCTCATAAACTATGTCATTACGTTTCTTCCCATCTACGTCGAGGTCTCGCAAGTTTTCTTTTCCACTTCTCTAAAATTTTGTCCAATGACCGGTTTTGTTAATATCAGAGGTTGTGATTCCACGCAGTGTTGCTAACTGAAATGTTGAAAGCCTCTGTCGACAACGGAAAAGATAAATTTGCAATAAATGAACACGAATATCGTTGAAAAAGAACAATAAAGGCATCTGTCCTGTCGTACGGCTTCTATCTCTCTTTCCTTCAACAGCTTGTACTGTAATTAAATTCGGGAGGTAGGGGATACGTGACAAATTGACGAGAAAAAGTAAAATATAACTTTATTTATTCCACCATCCCTACAAGACACAACGTTCTGGGCAGGAATTCACAGACGCACATGTGTTAACCTCTAAACTCCAAATTACAAGTCAGGTCGATGAAGGAGGCCACGTGGCTTGATGATACGTGTTACAGTTCCTAAGTCATCTAACCAGACTTCCTCTCACACTCTATGGGGTAAACACATCTTTCCTTCCCATCGTCACTGCGTTTGGAGCAATCTCACCCAGTAATAAAACGACAGACATGTCGTTCTCATATAAAGACTTTAGTAGAAATGTGTTTATAAATGTCTCAAAGAGAGACGAAAAATTCTTTCGGACATTACTGTATTCACAAGAACCGGTTACTCGTCCCCACACCAATTAAAATCAATAGCACGAAAGTTAAGTGCGAAGATGTAAAATGGATCAATAAAAGCTGCCAGTATTTTTGATAATGATGATGATGAAACCTCAGGTTCTATAAGTGACCGTAAATATCACTTGAATGGCTGTCAACTGCATGGTGTGAGTAAGTGACTTGTCTGATGCATTACTGACCGGTTGGTTGATTGGTTAGTTAAATTCAGAGCAATTCACAATTAGGTCACGATTTAACGAAATTACAACTCTGGAATGAACGAAGCTGCGGACATGATATGAAGCACATTATATTGGTGGAAACTTCATGTTTTAATTTCGTCCATTTCCAATATCTCCCGCTGATGGCACTGGTAGTCCCAATTTTGTTCGTGTCAAATTCGAGTTAGTTCTGTGGTAGCGGAATTAATTCATGCGCAATTTTCATTAGATCGAATCCTAGTTGGCCCAAAAATTAATCTACTATTTAATCCTGTCGTTTTACATTACATAAAGAATTATGAGTTATGTATTTTTTCGAAAATCTATAATCGCACATCATTCTATGGCAGTGGCGTCGATTCCACCTCACAAGTTTGTTCCTCCGCCATTACTAACTGCAAGAAATCAGAGGGTACGTACGAGTTAAGGCAGCCTCCAATGGTGCAAAGATAATACCAGATTTAATTCAAATCCGTCCAGCAGTTCTCAATCTCAATCGCGGGAAAGACAAATGGCTAACCCCTACATGCATTAATTTCGTGCACATTCGTTAGGTCCTTTTGTGAGACAGATTGCGTCAAAACTGTGTGTTGTAAAATGTCTTGATGTGAGAAAACACTGCAAATCGAATTACTTCGATTGTTTTTAAAATGTATACGCAACCCACTACATGATACGTATAAGCACATGTACCGTCACATATAACATGTCTGGCGACAAGTGACAAGTTCTGCCAGTGGTGGAATCACAGCAAATGCTGGAATTACAAAGTCGTATATTCTGCAAATTCAACTAACAACATTTCGCTTTTTACAATAGACTGTACAGAGCAGGCTGGGTAGGTAGGAAGAGCAGCCGAAGTGAAATGTTTGCTATCTCAGCCATTATCTCATTGCACACCCGTAGCGGACTGGGTTTGTGTCCAAGAGACCATCTCCCTATCTCCAGACAGCACTACGCTCTGTGCTGTAACTCCCTGCAGCATTATGCAATACCTCAACAAGGTTTTGACTGGCGTGCTTATTTTTAAACATCGAAAACGTCTTGATTGATGGGTTATACAACTCAGAAATGTGGTGAATAAATATGAATTTCCCCTCTCTCCCCTTCCACATAAATAAAATGCAGAACCACAATCTATTTCGATCGGTTTTCTGTCTGTCGATGTCAGACTCGAACTTTACGTTCCACGAGTCACGCGATGTAGTTGGCTGGTTAGTTAATTAGTTAAGAAACACATATTTTGTTAACCGCTGACCTGATTTGCTTGCACATGACAAGAAAGTAACAATTACGGCGCGTTTTGGCAGTTTTTTACGTTTGACCTTCGCCGTGAATTGCGCCACGGACATCAGAAACTGAGTGGTATCGCGTAGATGGGTTTCCGATTCCTGCCTGGCTGAGGGATAAAGTCATCATGGGGGAATGCTCACGAGACTCCCCCACTCGGTAGCACGGCTGTTCGAGGACTCCCCAAGAAGATTCACGGCTGAGTACCCGTTAATTTTCTCCGATTTTAACCATAATCGGAGTGTCAACAACTTGCATTAAATTCCTAATTTCTTGTTACCAGAACAGCCATAACTTGATCTGCATTTTTTCCGCATCGTAAGAACGGAGCACTCCTACAGTCAAGCCTGACGGACATTGACTATTATATCAGTAGTGGATAAAAAGATAAACATCCAGAGAGATGGATAGATTAATCATGCTTTCACTGTTATCCGATTACTGAACTAAGACTTTTACCAACATATCAGATATCAGATGTTATGTCAATGGACCTGAAATTAGTTGTTCCGATGAAGAACGTCCCACGCGAGATTCGAACCAGCAAATCCTAAGTCAGTCTTCAACCACCGCTGTCAACTACGTCGTTTATAATATCGTATTAAACAGCTGTTGGTAGATTGGACAGAAGTTCCCTTTCGTAACCGTTGGATACCGGTGTCATCCTGACATAACAAAATTCGGAACATTTTATTTTAATCTTTACTTCATGCATAAGTAATAAGTATTGATCGTAGCAGCGACACGAATACGGGTTGTAAAAACATGAACGGAACGTTGTTACATGATAAATCTCGTATTCCCGTTATCCTTGTGTCCTCTCCCCGACCATCCTTCTAGAACACTTGCTACACGTATCTTTAAAGTAGAACTCATTAACTGCCACAATTATGAATCAACATTGGCCAAGTTCATAAATACATTTATGTTTCTGGCATTTCTAAGTTGGAAAGCCTTTAGTGCTAAATTCGTTACATTTTAGTTTAGGGTCGTTGTGACACCATACAAGCAACGACTTTGGCGTAAACTTCTGAGTTGGTGTGTGTCAATCTCTACGTCACTATGAGCCTCGCAGGCAAACAGAAAACATTACAACAGACGTCTAGTAAAATTAACATATTTAGACACGTGACTTACAAATCTGATTATAGACAGCCATAGGAACCCACCGCGAACTCGTTTTTTATTACTACAGAAAAATTGCACTTCAATTACATAAGAGGAAATATACGATGCCCCACTCCACCACTGAGGATATATAGTTAACAAAAATAATTAATCGATTCGTACTACGGAACTAGTAACAGGTAATCACAAACATAACGTCGGCTCAGCAGTGAAAATCCCACTGAAGAAAATATCGCATATTAATTGAAACATTATAAACCCATCCATTTCTCAATTATCCGTTACATGATGAAACAAGTTCAGTTTAACTGATAAATTAACTACGATAATCAAATACACATCATGAACAGATTAAAATTACTTAAACGTAATAAAATAAACATACCAGTTTATCGATTACTACTATTTGCCTCGCCAATTCATTATCATTCGGCACGAACTGACAAACAGGGTGAACGCATAAACACGAATTCCTTGGCTATACATTGTGTGAACATCCATGCGCCGTGGATGTTTTAAGATTAAATTATACATGTTGCAACAAACATTGCAATACCTGTACGTAAAAACTGATTCACTTAGCAATATTTATACCAGTTTTACGAACTGACTCTCCTTTTATTACTTTACAAAGGAAATGCGTGTCGATACAATAAAAATAAACACAAATGTTCTGATGAAAAATTACATATTCAGAACTGTTCAGACGGAAATTCAACACTGTAAGTGCTATTCGCAAAATGATGCACGTAAGAGACCAAACAATCTGTATTACGGGACCCAGAGATTCGAAACCACCATAAAAATTCTTTCACTTCTACTTTCTACAAGCCAAACCAATCAAAGTCACATAACTTAAAATTAATGTAAATACTGCCTTCCGTTATGTTTCTCACTAAAGGTACTAGAACAGACTCTACTTTCACTTAAGTATGCTGCACACACAGGTAGTATATCCGGTGAGATTTCAGGTTCTCACGGCGGCAAATATAAAGATGGCTGTCTTCTGGGATGTTGCGCCGTGTAGGATTAGAAATTTACCAACGTTTCAGATGTGCATGCTGCCTCCCTGATGATGGAGGCAACAAGCAACTCTGAAAAGTCGGTAAACTTCTGCCAGACTACAAGGCGAAATAACCCAGGGTAGTTAATATATGTTTAATCATTATGAGCTAATAGCATGAGGCGAAAAGTTCTCTATTTTCTAAAGCCAGTGGCCCTAAATATGGAATTCCAAGTCGTCTCCATGAATTTAGGGCAATTTTGCACGAAACAGTAATGGGAGTAACAGAAAAGGTGGGGGTACTGCTCATCGGTTGCCAAGGTAAAATATTCTGACGTAAGAACGGAATGATATCTTGCTTGTTTTCAGTGACACGGAAATAATGTAGAATATTATTCATCTCAAGTTTACTTGTAGACACAAAGAAGTAGGCAAAAATAACAAGAAAAGAGGGAAATAAAATGTTAAACAATCTTTTCTTCCATCAGAGAACGAATCAAGAATTCATCATTATTTTCATACTTCCATTCTCCCAATTTGCTTTCATATACGTATAATAGTCCACTTCTTCTTTCAAGGAGTTGGGGAAAATATCGTTTGAAGTTCCTTCCTTGCCTTATTTACTGAGAAACAGAAAAAAATAATACGATAACCTCTTTGCTTAACTCAAAGGGCTTTCCTACTACAAGTTTAAAATGTTCAGATAAGCTGGAATCTCTCCGAGTAAAGGAATAGTATCACATCTGTGTAAAACGTTTATAGTTCAAGTGCTTCAGGGCAGAGAGCAATAAGACAAACGCCGAGGGGAAATTTTTATCTATCGTTGCAGTTGATACTGAGGCCAGGTCTCATACTTCCCATCGAAACCCGATTAATATGCCTGAGAATGACGGATCACCTACAGAATGAGATGGAAGGAACCTTGTTAACTCTCCAAAGCACGAAGTTCTTCTAAATGATATCTGAAAACTCTGCCTGTTCCTACCTCAAAGAAAACAACGGCAAAGACCAATGGAATCTGAGGTTCTCAAAGCGGTGAATATGTCGACGGTGGTCATCCGGGTTGTGACGCCTTGTGGGCTTACAGGTGGGTGCCAACGTTTTAGAGATGAAGATGAATGCAGCACGGTCATCCAAAACGTTGGTACCCACATATAAGCCTAGACCCAGAAGACCATCTTTAATGAAGGTCAACTGGTTAACGCTGTTTATTTTGAGAATCATCCAAAAAACCCATATCATTATATGTGAAGTTATAAAATGTTCAAGCACGTGGTATATATAGTTACCGCTGTGATATAAAGAGTTGATAATTTATAAGTATATTCTGCTTCGCATTTCCTTCACTCCACTATTTTATACATTCTTAGACAACGTGAATGGTGTTGCTCCCGTGGTGACTGTAGAGAACAAGTGGAACACTTTAATCCAACTTTAACAGTCGAAGTACGCACCCTCTATGACGATGTCTTCTGCAGACAGAACACCCAAACAAACGTATGTGATAAAATAACTAAGCATGATTGCCGTCTGAAACTTGCACTTTCTTCCCTAATTCATGTATCAACTTCGGAACCTGAAGGAAGAAGCAGTTTGTAAGACTCAGACGTAGATGGGAGAATAATATTAACATTTATTTTAAGAAATAAAGTGGGGACTGCGTGAATAAGGATATGAACCAGTGGCGGGCTGTTATGAACACGGTAATGAACCTTCTGGTTAAATAAAAGTCTGAGATATTATTGACGAACTGTACAACCATTAGCTTCTCAAGAAGAACTCTGTTCCATAGTTAGTTACGTATCAACAACTGTACAGTACACTGAAAAGGAGAGACGGCCATGCTAATGACGCCACATCCGGATCATGCGTTAAATTAATGCTTAACTCAAGAATCCATATTTCATTACAGTGACTAAACGTAACACTACATTTCATCCCTTCCTTACCGCCACAGTAAGGGCGGTTGCCGCTACCGCCAACGTTACAAATTTATCTGCCAGTCCCTGTGGGTTATGCAAACTCGCTTCACGTACCAGGTAATTGAGTTGCAGCACACTACAGGAGCTACGCAGGAAGCTACAGCCCTCAAGCTACCCTTCACTAGCAGCGAGCATAACAGCTACTTGCGAAAGAGAACATAAACAATGCTCCTGGAATTTTTGCTCGTGTAATATTGTACTTAGACGTTAAATCCTACAGCACGCACAATGGTTATATTTGCATTGTTATGCTGCAGGCAAACGGAACAAGGGGCTACGGAAATACTTTACTCCGAAGGAAAGATGAACCTACAAGTGCGTCGTATCATTTATCTACGATACAGATTAAAGTATGAGTTATTCGCCCGAGGTTCTCTTAAAATAAACCGTACTGAACCATCAACAAGACGAAAGACGTCACATCTTACAAGACAATAATCCACAATCCTCATAACGAAATAATGAAACTGTTTATTTCTTTATGATGTTCTTCTAGGTTCTGGCGCCGCGGATAATACTGGCTTATGGGACGCCGAAAAAAATACTTCTAGAAAATTCTGACAGGAAAAGTGCGTACTCTTCATGCTGCACTGCAAAATCTGCACGAGGGGATTCAACAACAAAGGAATCTGAAGCATGGCCGCCACTTGGTGGTAATTTTAGTCGCGTAGTACTTGTGTGCTAAAATCCCTTCTGCGTTAAACTGATTTCGTATTGAACTTCAAGCCAACTTGTGCACTATCCTCCCAGAAAACAGGGCTTTATTACGTGATGCAAGAAGTACGCGGCATTGCGGTATACGACGCGTACAACTCGAAAATTAGGACCGTTGGTTCGGATCTCTGTCGGTGTAGGGACGTTTATCCACGTTTTAAAGTTGAATTGCTTGTATGGGAGTACAGGACTTGCAACGGACTAATTTTCTGTCAAAGGGAGCCTACTAAATATCTAAACGATTCATTCCTTCGGAAAACTGCATAATCCAGGAAGTTCGAAGAGAGAAAATAATTTCAGAGTGATCAAGCAATAAATATAAATATTTATAAAAAATATCGCCGAGTTCTTTTCAGCTTTAGGAATCAATCGTAGGCCCGAAATAAAAGTAACAGCTAAAATAAGTAGTAATCACAGAAACATTAATTATATTCTTGAATTGGACGGGCAAACATTCGAAATTCACTACACGCCACATCGTTCTGACCAATCATAAATTATCAATCACTCAATATTTTCCATCCCTAGATGATATACCTTCCTTAATTTCGGTCACAAAGAATAACGCAGCAAGTTACTTAGAAATGTTTACTTTTTTACCATTTTCACACAATAAATATCTCATATTTATTCGCAGGTAAAGTAAGAACCAGGCCAACAACGTGAAGGAACAGCTCCATGCAATCTTAATCCTGGCACCTGATGTAAAACAAAGCCACTTCCTACGGGGAAGGTGACCCCAGTTCCCGTTCGCGGGGTTTCACGACCGATACGATAACTCCAGCCGCTTTTGACTGCTTCTTCCACTTACGAAAGAATTTTTCCTTGGCGTTCTACTATATAATTAAGCGTTGTGCGATATGTTTCTTATGGTTTGAGCACTAAAATGTTTACCCGATGTCCTGGCGATATGAGCAGATAAAGTCTGAGCACTTGTAAAAGGTCCCATTACTACCCGTTTTATAATTTGTCGTTTCTCTCTGGTAGTAAATATTTTTGGATGGCTTGATCGGTGTTTCTTCTCCGTGATACCCTTTTCTTCGTCTCTCTTAATAACGTACCGAACTGTACAGAAACTCTGGCTCAACGTTTCACCAACTTGACAACAATTTTGACATTTAGTGCGCAATAAAATGATTCTATCTCGCAGATATATGAGTAATACACGTCTTAAGAGACACGATTAACCAGCTGAGTATAATCATAAACTGAATCTCAGCTTCTTACTAGGACACACTTTGTTTACGTCTTTTTCTATTTATACTTTCCTGTGAACCAATGTACTGGGTTGATCGGAAAGTTTTTGCGTTTTTCAAATGAAAAGTCTTCAAAATATATTTACAATATTTAATCAATGATATAATCTCTATTGCTTGCTATTACAGTCTCCCAACGTCTCACAAGTTTAGTAAAAACTTCTTAGTTGCGATTCAAAATATGCTATAGGACACCATCGTTAAACTCTTCGAATCTAACAAATTTCTCGTTATTTAAAGGTTTTGCGATGATTTGAATAAATGATAGTAGGATGGTGCCAAGTCCCGTGAATATGACGGGTGGTCCAAAATTTCCCAATTCAGTTCCTTTATTTTTTTCTGCGTCATTGAACTGACATGGGGACGGACTTCGTATTGGTTAAAGACAACTCCTTTTCTGTTGACGAGATCTAGACGTTTTACTTTAGGTTTTAAAACCCAAAACTTTCCGTTCAACACAACAGATTTATTAGAGGCCCTGCAATTGGAATCGCTAGTGTGCAAATACTTATTTGACCATGGAAACTGTGTTCTTGTTACGTTAATTTTGTGTGTTCATTTACTAAAATTTCTGTCATTTGTAATGAGCTATCGAATAAAGTACTTTGTAGCAATATTCTTATTCCTCTTTGTGTAAAGTTAATACAACAAAACGGGGTGTGAAAATACTTTTTTACCCACTGTATATCATATTTGGAGCCAACCTTTCACAAACAACAGGATTTGAACGCCACTGATACAAAGCACGCACCAGTGACACGAGAAATGCATACACAATTTTGGTAGGAAAATACGAAAGGAAGCCATCAATTGAAAGACCTACGCCTATATACGAACATAATATTACAAAATAGGGTGAGAGGGTGTGGAATGGATTCGTGCAGCTAACGATAGGGGCCAGAGACGCGGTCTTCTGAATACGATAAGGAACCTTGTGTTTCAGAGAAGTCCGACTATTAACTTCCCACGAACGACATTGCTCCAATGGGGTTAATCAATTAATTACAGTTGCTTGTTGTTCAGGAAGCCTGTAAGGAGAAACGCATGATAAAACATGTCCATAACATCCACCTTCAAGAGCCACAAATCGATTTTATCTAAAACAACCTTACGCAATAAAATAGCGCTTTAC
This sequence comes from Zootermopsis nevadensis, assembly GCF_000696155.1. The sequence continues at coordinate 469,600 of NW_019060288.1, read as the reverse complement.
AACCCCCATATGAGAGGCGCGAGTAACATGAACCAGTGAATGAAATGTAATGAGATTTTAGATTGTCACTGCAGTGAGGATGATGATATTTTTCTGGACTGTAACGCCGTAGGTATCGACTCGAACAGACATGCGTTTATCTCCTGACAGAAATGTGCCTGCACAAATATCTTCAACGTGTGCTACCATTTTATCCTGACAAAGGGGTTGATGAAAGGATAATATTAAAAATGAGTCTTAAAGACATGTGACTGAGGGGTAGATGAAAGTATAATATTCAAAACGAATTTAAAGAAACAGGATGTGACAATGTGGACTGGATTCATCAGAACAAACAATGAAATTTCGGTTACCATAAAAACTGGGGAATTTCTTGAGTAACAGTGCGACTCTTAGCTTCTCAAGAAGGGCCTCTATTCTATGGCGTTATTCAATCAGATGTGTCTGACACAATTCATTCAAAACTTTGGTAACGAAATGTCATTATTTCTCTTAATCAAACTACAATGTTTGTAATAACAGGATACATGTATATGCTGAAATGTAACACAGATAATTAAAAGTGCCAACTGCAATCAGTATCACGTTGTCAGAATCAAAACACTATACAGTACTTACAATCTACAGAAATTCACCTTTTATCAATGGCTGTAATCCATTCGGTAGCCATTGTAAATTGGCTTCTTCTTTATAGGTCCGGAGACGCATTTATCACGCAAACGAGGTCCAATCACCGATATATGTATTTTGTTACCAACTAATAATATAACGCTGGTTTACCGACAAAGTGCCGCATACTAACACATCACAAAACCACTGCTGCTCCTCCTCCCTGCTCGCACTAGCCGCACTACGCTACTGTCAACTGTCTTCGAAAACAACACACTATCACGGCACAAGCCGCGGCAAAACACGAGCCCCCCCCCCAACCAAAGCACATCCAAAGAAAGAGAGACCACTACCGCTTCACACGGGCATATCGTGGGGTTCACTCCCATAAATTTGCAGCAACATCCACAAAATGTTTCCAACACTACTTTTACACAAAAAATGATATTGTCCTCAGATTCAGTTCTTTCACATTTCAAGTGTAGTCTATTCGAAAAATGTGAACAGAAGGGACCACTTGGGTGACCCAGACATAGCTAGAGGATTCATTAGAAGTGGGAAATTTCTTGATCACCTGAGGTTCTCAAATCTGTCTCTACTTCATGGAGTTAATTTGTCAGTCTAGAAAACACACAAACACTTTATTTCCACAAAGGTACTATTTTTTGTAAGGTGGATTTTTCAGTGTGTACACACGCACATGCTTATTTCGGAGTCTAAGAGGCCGACTAATCTGGCACAATATTCCTACTCAGTGGCGCAGTAAAATGGGGTACCTTGAACAATTATTAAAGTATGATCTTCTGAAGATAAGTTCACGTAGGCCTAACTGATTTATTAATGTGGTGGTCAGTGCCAAGACGGGTTGATTTTGCGAATAAACTGGCAGAAATTCATAACAGGCATTTACAATACATTAAGGGGTTTAGTTTGAAATGTTCATCACTACTGATGTTAATGCACTGGCAGGACAGTCCCATCTGTTCTATTTCGTTAACTGCAGAATAGTCGGATAAAAGAAGGTAAATATTGTTTTAACGCTAACGTATAGAGCAGATCACATCACTTCCAACAAATGAATGTTATTTACATTGTGATACTGTATTCCTTAATGTTTTATCGTGAAATGCTAACCTCATAGACATCCTATTAACAACTATTTATCTCACTACGGAGAGATTAATATACTAAAATGTATTTTTTCATAGGCATCTGTATGACGAATAAATTTTTAGCTCGGTGAGTAGAACTATTTTAATATCTGGCCATGTCATAACATGAGGTTTAATTTATGTGCATAGCTCAACAATAATGTCAGCTTGTTAATTTTTTTGGCATGAAGGCCGGAAACTAAATATGTCCCACTCGTCCTCGGTTGTCAGTCATTAAATTATTGTTCCACTAGCAATTAGTTTAGTCATTGTTTTCAGGTATTAGACAGCATGTTGGAAGTAGTCTTTCCATTGAAACTCATGATCTACAGCTGCGCTTGCCCTGTTACTCAGCAGTTCAGCATTTGCCCCCAAGAAGCGTTGATGTGCTTCCAAGTCAATAATTTCCCCTGCTCACAGACAACTGATCTGTTCCACCTCTGTACCACTTCGACGAGGACAAGGAAGGCATTGTGTTAAACAAAGATATTCGCCAATCACACATAATCTGCCAATGCTAACTGTATCACTACTGATTTGTATGTAAACAGGTATGACTGTTTGTGAGCAAAATGATTTTGGCAGACTATAGATGCATTGCGCAGAATCTTTCATCGTGCGGCTGCTGTTTACGGTATTTCTAAATTCTTACGCCAGATGTCAGGACTTGAAAAAGTGATTTTGGCAACCATGAAGATGGCCGATGGTTCCACTATTTTGAGAAGAAACCGGCCGGGAACTAAAGCAAAGGTAAAAATCAACCTATATGGCATATTGTACTGTAATTAAAGCTTCCATATTCATTAATAAGAGACCATAGTAAATTGAATACGCCACTGGTGGTTCGTAAGTTTTTGGTATGCTGTCCTGTCATTGTCTAACATTTCTTCAGAAGATACAATCCAAAAGTTATATCTTAACAACTCTTTCTAACAGGACTTCAGTCGCTGGCCCGATGAACCCTTTGAAGAGATGGATAGTACACTGGCTGTACAACAATACATTCAACAACAAATAAGACGTGAACCAGCAAACATTGATGTAATATTAACTCCTCCAGATGCACAGGATGAGGGAGTATGGAAATATGAACATCTCAGGTGCAGACAGATATTTAAGTTATAAATGTGATTTTTCACATATTTGGCCTAATTAACATTATCAAATATAAACATTTTGTCAAAATTTCATGTAGTAAGGGTAATTAAAGATTACATTTAAATGCATGAAAATGTGCAGCAAGCAAGATAAAGGCCGATTGTAAAACTGCCATGATCTTAAAATATCTCTAACCTTAGTAATTCAGGAATGACTGAAACTAGAATAATGGAATTTGTTTCGTGATAATTCATGTAGTCAATTAAAATGCTAGTTTACTGATCTCATCTGTAAAATTTGTGTTTATAGTTTCCTAGAGATAGGGCTCCTGGTACTGACTGATCAGAACTGCTGCATATAAAATGATCACAACACCCCAGGTTGGAGTGAAACCCCAAATGACCAGTCACTTTACTGAGCTACTGTGAAATCGGTTATCTTGGGTCCTTTTTGTAAATCAGCTACCAAAAAGAGAAAAGTCATTGTGCTATGCCTTTATCCCAGCACTTACTTAAAACTGAGAGAAGCATGAAAACATCATTAGCATACTTAATACTCCAGTCTAGACTACATGTACATCCCTAGTGTCAGGCACATTGCCACTTGATCTAACTTATTTTGTATATGTAAATATATGGTGAAAGCATTAGATTTTTCTGTAAAAGTTTAGATGTTTGTAATTCTACCTTTCTTGTTATTAAATATAAATAAAACTGATGATAACTCATCTGAAACATGAGTCAGTATCTACCAATATATACAATGCAACATCCCAGAAGACATTCTTCTTCATTGATTATAAAGCAACTAAAACACAAAACATGATTGTTTGCAATTCTCCAGTAAAACTATTTTGTTCTGTTAATAACAATTGTGTTCATGCCTTACTTCTAGGCAATTCTGTATGGAATTGAATGGTCTGGCTGTACGACTTCAAAGTGAATGCCATCCAGAGACATGCACTCAGATGACAGCAACTGAACAATGGATATTCCTATGTGCAGCACATAAAACACCCAAGGAATGCCCAGCAATTGACTACACACGACACACATTAGATGGAGCAGCATGCTTATTAAACAGCAATAAATATTTTCCCAGCAGGTTAGAATTAATTGACTTAAAGCTATACTCATTTGGTAAATAAACTCCCTTCACAGTGACCTACTGCAGCTAGACAGTGATTCACACCACTTAGCAACTTAACTGCCTACTGTGACTGCTGTGTACAGATGGTATGGCTCAGCATTGAAATGAGTACTTCACATCTCATGTCATTGAATACCAGCTTCCCATCATAGCATATATGAATTTGTTTCCTATAGTATAAACATTAATATTATCCACCAAACTACAGTCATATATTTTCAAATGTATAGATGCTCATCCAAGTGTTCATGTTGTCATAAAGCCTTATATTCTGATAGGAAAGATAAGTCTCTGTGTCTTGGATAAAAGTTTTTTAAGTCAGAGGTGTGATCTTTAGGAAATGCAGCAAACAAAAATATCAACACTGGGAAACAAATTGCCCAAGCAGTTTATCTGTATGCTTTATTTATATCATAGCGATCATTAAGGGCAGACCATAATAAAAATGTGGAACTTCTCAACCCCTAAAATTCATGCATATCTCTTCAGAGGGGTCTCCTCTGGTTACTTTTCAGCTTGAGAAACAAAAAGATATCGCTAGATGAATAAAGTTGATCATCAACCAATGGATTGTTATGCTTGGTATTCTCTTACAAGCACCAAGTCAGGCAATGCATCATGATGCAACAGCTGAAAGCCCAACATCAATTTTCAGAATTCCATTCTACTCCATCTCTTGGCTGTTCAGAACACCTTACTATCTGTCACTACAGATTTTGCCAATGTGAACAGTTCCCTCATTGTGTGATAATCATAGATGGATCTTCCTTGATTGAAATTCTGCCTTATTTAATCAAACAAGAAACTCAGTGGCCAATATTTTCTTCTCCAAATGCAGTTTTCAAGAGTCTGCAGGTTTCTGTTGCTGTATTTTGGACTTTCGTGTGACACTAGATGCACACAATGTTATAAAACATCTGCCATGACCATGGTTTACTCACAGCTGATACAAGGCAGTGATTTACTTCCAGCTGAGGCAAGTCACAAACAGTTGTTAAAATATGTGATTTATTGCCCCTGTGGTATGCATTATACATGTATAATTTTTGGAATTTGTTTTACAGCCTTTTATAGAAGTTGATATATTTCTAACTGTATTTAATTGTCACAGTTTTAATTTCAGTAAAGTTAACTGAACTGAAGCATCCATGCCTTCCATAAATGGGGACAGTACTCTGAATCATAAGCAGTCACTTCCCATTTCAGTACATTTCCTGTATTCATCACGTCTCCAAAACCAGAGATACTTTGAATTTCAGAGCCCATAATACAAGTGTATATAGTATAATGTATGATAGTGGACCTCATTTTCAGAGTGAGTATCAAAGAGTCATCAGTGGCGAAGCTGGGATCTGTTTGTCGGAGAGTGTACCGAATCTTTTCTCATGCGTATTTTCATCATCGGACAATTTTTGATGAATTTGAGGTAATTACCAATACATAATTGACCACATGTACACACATCACTAATCCTTTGAGTAATGCTTGTATTACTTCTTTTATTATCTTGTAAGAAAACATGATTCCAGCATCATTATATGTTTGTGTGTGTGTACAGTTATGGCTTCCAACTAGACCCTAAATTTTCACAATGATTGTGAATGTAACATCATTAGAGGGGATCCTGTACAAATATTTTTTAATCCATTACCATCAGTATTACCAGTACTTAATTTCTTAGTTGCTGATGTACAAAGAAATTGAAGAATGGCCATTCAGAAAATGACAGATGCTCATGCATTATTGTGAAATATATATAAAAAGTGGCTGTCATTTCCAATTTTATTTTCATTAGCATGAAGTCTGTAAGTAATAAATACATGTATACTAATACCAATACCATTTACACATGATGCACCTAGGCCAGAACTTACACTTCTGTCAAAACAAAGGTTAATTTAGTGGAGTTTTACTTTTAGTTGTCAATATGAATAGTTTAGTATGATCACATGCAGTATATAACAATTATGGAAATGCACACAATGTCCCTAATAATGTTAACACCCTCTGGACATTTTTTAATTATTCAAAAATTCACACACCCCAAGATACATATCTAACTGGTATGTGCAAATTCATCAAGTGTTTTGAGTATCATAATCATTACTACTAAAGCCACATGGGGATATTTTATCCTAACTTGTTATATAGACTATGAATGTTTCCTTGCCAGTTGACATCACTATTTTGGTTATGCTTATCACAATAGCATGAAATGTTAAACTAATAAAAAATGTTTTGTACTTCTGTGCAATACATACGATTTATATCTGTGTTCCAGAATGAAACATATCTGTGCCGGCGATTCACGGCGTTCGTCACAAAGTACAACCTCATGTCCAAGGATAACCTCATTGTGCCCATCATGGAGGAAGAGGGCTCAGGGGAGACGGATGCATAGACACCAACAGGAATCTGTGGTGAAGGAAGAAATGCTCTTGCAACCACAGTGGTCAAATCCGTTACACATAAAAACATGTAGAGATCAAAAAGCAAGTAACTGGATTGTGCCATTTAATAAATGACTGGAGATGGAGTGCAGCTGCCCTACACACATTTTCCATAATGCTGTTGGTGTGATGTCATCCCAAAGCTGCACATATTATTTTGAAGGAAAAAAAATGGTATCACCAAAACCTACAGCAGATATTTTTAAAACGGTAGGAAATAGAAACGTACAATAAAACATTTTACGAGAATGTTTCTTCCATTTCAGTTGTATAATATTATGAATGTTCTACCTAAATATATAGGATGGATGTACTATCAGATTTTATCCAACAGCAAGATGTATAGGAATGCAAATGTCAGGTATTTGTTTTGGGACTGTTCAAAAGAATTTGGTAAGCTGCTGAGAGACACCACTTATAAGAAGTAATCATACTGATGTGGCTCATAAGCCCCAGGAAAACTACAAACTGTATTATACTCTTTAGTTACCAAATTATCATTAATATTAATAATCAGTAAAAGGATTAATTTTTATTGTATGGGCATTACTGTGTAAGTACATGTAGGAAGTTAACAGCACAGTACAGCATTCCCTTATCTGCTGTAGGGGTTATGCTCCTAAAAAAATTGTGGTTGGCAAGACCAAGGCATTATGGGTTACACAGGGTTAGGGGAACTAAGGCCGCTCTTAACAATCTAAGCCTATTTGCCTATTCCTTCACTAACCACAAAAAATTGTGGAACATTAAGACATGTGCCCAGTGGTACCATGGAAGTTATATAAAACTGGCTTCAGATTTCATTACAGCCCTGTCCATGGCAAATTAGGATGTCTTGATATGGAAACCACTGATTGTGTGTACAGAAACGAAAGCCATGGTTTGCAAAACTAACAAATGTAAAATCAAGATTTGTGAGGAACTGCTGTATTTAATTTTAAATTCCACAATGCTCTATATATATATATATATATTATAATTTATGAAACTATTTTATATTCATCTGTTCATTTTTCTCATTACTTATATAGTTATAAAAAACACTGCCTGGAACTTAAATTAATGAACAGTGATAAATAATAATAAAAATTACAACTATCTATGGAACTGTGATTTGTTTTATTCTTACCCGTTTGATCATGTGCAAGACAAATATCCTTTTAAGCATCACTTCTTCACATTTTTATGGTTCTTTTAGCTCTTGCTAAATTACAAATGCTTGCACATTCAGAACTTGAAACACCAATAGCATAGTGTCTGTTTATTGATGTGAATCATATCTTAAGAATATTAATTATTTCGTTGAAACTAAGGCAATTTGCAATTTATGTAATGCTAACTTTCCTATGAAATAATCAAATAAAAACAAGCACTATCAGAAACTTAATTTGCCTGACTAGTTAAACGTATTAAAACTTCCTAACGCAAGACAATGTATCCATTCAACAGTAACTACAGGATATATATTACGGAAGTATGATCACTTCATCACTTTCAGGTTCATCTTCTTCCTTTATCGAAATGTCTGGAAGGTCTATGTGTGCAATTGGTTCCAAGTTCTGTGTCTGTTTGCCTGAAGACTGTTTATGTCCTGTCCCTGTTCGTAAACCCATTGCAGCAAACTGCTCTGCAGACACACTAGTTTTCATACTCTTGCGAGCCGTTGGTCCTGAACGTTTGCGCTTTTCAGAGCCTTCACTTGATTTCCAAAAGGTGTCATATGCTCCAGGAGCTTGGTATCTAGGAATAAACAAGATTTAAAGTTGAATATAAGATTCCAGATGAAAGACATCTGTGGAATTTTATTCACAGCCCTACAGTTCCTGGACTGAAACTGGAGAACTTAAGACCATTATTCCACCTATGTGAGTCTTAACCTATTACATGAAGTAGAATTGTCAATGACAAACCAACAGTTGTTAGGCTGGTCAAGACGTTCTCCATCTTTCATGGAACCAATAAGTTCAATTACTGTATTCATAAGAGCCTGCCTTGAACCTATTTTCCTCCAAATAAAAGGTATATTTTTTTATTATTAGGAATGAGCCTATACACAAAAAGAAAACTTCATGGATGTGAACCTCAGACTCTCACTCAAGCAAAACAGCACAACAGATTGTGAATGTTTCAGAAGAGAACATTTGGATTAAATAATATAATTGGCCATTTTCATACAAGTTTATATTACACGCTTTAGTAGTTCATTACATGTCTATATTTATTATTTTACTAGAGACATGTTTTTTGCTATGTATTACTATACAAGCTTAACAGAGTTGCAAAAACAACCAATGCCAGATGATGGATTATCTGTCTGTTACATGAAGCTAGTAAAATAATTATCACAGACATGTAATGAAATGCTAACGCTTGTGACACTGATTTGTTGTGCAAAAATGGTCAATAATAATATTACTTAATTTGATCTCAACATGACACTCCAATATAACCTTCAGAATATTTGGAGATGGCTGTTTTCTGGATTGTTGCACCATGTGATCTGGCACTTTAATATTTTTTCAGAGCTGCTTGTTGCCACTAAAGAGTCAGTAAAATTCTACCAAACTACACAGTATAACAACCCAAAAGACAGCCATCATAGTCACCACCACAAAAACCCAAAGGCTCACAGATTATTTGAACTTGAAAAGAGACAAGGTTACAGAACATAGAAAACTGCAAACCAAGGAGCTTCATACATAGTACTCTTCAATGAATATTATTAGGGTAATCAAATTAAGTCAAGTTAAATGGCCAGACCATGTAGAACACATGGATGAGTACAAAATTTTTGTCTGAAAGCCTAATGTAATAGACCACTTGGAAGACAATGAAAAGATGGGATGATAATATATTTTTCCCAGAGAAATATGGTTTGGTGATGTGGACTGCATTTATCTGATTCAGGACAGGGATCAGAAACAAGTTTTTGAACACTGCTTTGAACCTCATATTAAGTTTTTGAACACTGCTTTGAACCTCATATTCCTCAAAAGGCAAGTTATTTTTGGACAATGTGAGAAATTATTAGCTTGTCAAGAATGACTATACTCAATGTGTTAATTTATTTAATATTGTATTTACAATGTACTGTCTCTTTCGTGAGATATCAGGTTTTCATGGTGCAAGTATAAAGATGACAGCCTTCAGGGGCATTCACCATTATGTATTGTAGATGTTCACAGACTTTTCCGAAGTGCTTACTGTCTCCATCATGAGGGCCCTGACGATACAGGCAGTATGCACCTCTAAAACGTAGGTGAAATACGAAACTGCACGGCACAATATCCCAGAAGGCTTTCATCCCTACCGTGTGTATTAACAAAACTATAATTATATGCACACTGAAAACTATCAAACTACTATTCAACCCTTATTACTTTCTTGTATATTCCTCCACTGATGAAGAAAATATTTCTGCATCTGATGTAGAATTGAAAGCTTCACTGCATACTCGCTGGACTGTTCGCCGGTGTATCCCACAAGCCTTAGCAGTCAGTTCTTGAGCTTTGTGAAAATTTATATTTTCAGCCTCTTGTGGATTTTCAGACAAATTTTTGAAGAACGTATACACACTATAAATTATGCGCTTATTCTGTTTGTGGATGTTCGACTTCCCTGACCTATCTCCCTTCCTACGAATTTTTGAAGCCACCGAACACTTTAACACTTTGCTCACGTCCATCTTGAACACACACCACTACAGTAAAAGGTTAAGTAAAGAAGCCAATGGGACAAAGACTATCTTGACAAAACAGACACCATTGGCTAACTGCTGGGGGAAAAGGCCCTTGAACCGCCTACTACCAACATTTTTATCACAATTTATCAACGTTTCATGCCAGTTCCAAGAGGGTTCATCTAGTTACACAACAAATGGAGCTAAATACACCTCAGCACTCCTCTCGAATATCGCTTTAATGATTTATATGTAAGGTTAATGCTATCTATGTGTCACAGCAACATTTCAGGGTTATCCGTTATGGCACTTCTAATGCTTTCAAAAATATCATTCACTCCGGCGTATTATCAGACCCGTATAGCCGAACATCAATTTGTTTCTTCATCACATTGCCTGTTTATTATTTTCATTTCATCGCCGTTGTTTGTTTGAATTTCTTCCATAAGCAATGATAAACAGTGATTATGAACGGGATATTTTGTTTGCCGAATCAAATCACTGACAACTCCTCAATGCATAGTCATATACAACCAATACCTACAGAAATCCACGGATCACTAGCTTGCAGACAACAGAACATACATTAATAGTAACCTAAGATTAATACGAGCATACCAACATAAACATACAGATCGAAAAACACGGACTATCATTAGCTACAAACTGCCAGCACTACCACTCTAACTGCACTAAAATTATTCATACTATCTGCATGTTACACGCCACACGTTAAAACTATTTCAGGTTTATATTGTTTATTACATACAGTTAAGGGACACGAGGTAAAGAAGCTTCACATAGACTTCAACATACGGACATATGGACAGAGATAATACAGCGCACTGTTGTGTTCTTCCAGAAAAATCAATTGTCATGTTGGTAAACTGAATAACTTTAGATCACAGATGACAGAAACATAAGAATGGTTCATGCAAGTAGTGGTTAGGTCAGCCATGTGTTAATTAAATGAGTGATACGGCAATATTATATATATAATAAATATGACCCATGAAGCAACATTTAAAGTTCCAAGGCTCTACAAAGCAGCAGCTAAAGTCGCCAGTGTTGTTAAAGAAAATAATGGAAATCTGGAACAATTAGTACAGTTATATAATAAAAAGACAAATACTAAGGCACTTGCAGCATTGGTAACAAAAACTCTTAATAATGAAGGTCTACTGGATACAATCATACAGAATAGTGAGATCCTAACCAAGGAAACCAATTCAAATCCTTGGTTGTTTCGAATATTAATAGCAGAACTTTTACTGGGGAAGCAGCGACTACCTGTTGGCAGCAAACCCGTCCAAACTGTTTTAGCCTATGGACCAACTCTAAGAACAGAACTCTTGAGGGCAAAAGGTAAACTGCATAAGAAATTGGATACATCAAAATCAAAACAAGGTATGAAAGGTAAGGATCCAGATGTTAAATCGGAATCACCATCAACATACAACCAAATAAAGATGTTTAAAAATATTGAAGATACGAACCCAGAATTGAACCAAGTGATGTGTTCCAAAAGTGGGCGAAATGTAATGCAAGATTATATAAAGTTGGAAGAGGATGAAGGTGTGAACTCTAAGCCAAAACAAATAAAGCAGCTTAAAAATAGGCAGAAAAAAAATTACCAAGTTTTGGAACATTTACCAAGAAGTGAACAAATTTCAGCTTTGAAAAGCAAGAAAAGGAAGCAGAACACACAGACAGATGAATCAATCACAAAGGAACACAAAATTAAGAAGACTGTAAAATGATAGTCATGATATTCTGAATAAAATCATGGCTGTGTGGGCAATACATTTCACTTCACATGTATTTAAGTTTTGTTGTGGAAATTTTTGTTGTTGTAACAATAACTAGAGAATTGTCAATAGTAAAAATACCTTAAATATTACAGAAATTAAATAATAAAAATGCTGTAATCTTACTACATATGTGATTTGTAAACAATACATAATAACCCCTTAAATTAATGGACTATTCAGGGGCAAGTGGTATCCAGTAATGCTATTTATCTGTTAAATTTAATGGATGTTTTACAGTAATACATCCTTAGTAAGTACTCTTTACCTTTTAATTCCTTATTGAAACTTCTACCTTTGGAGGCATAACATTGTATTTTTTCTTCACATGCTTATACAAGATTCTAAGTTCTCACAGCAGTGAAGATGTTAGTGGTGTTCTGGGTTGTGATGCTGTGTAGATTTGTAGTTTGGTACCATAATTTTGAAGATAAAGTTTGTAAGTCCTGCCAAAGTGTTGTTGCAAGTTCACATGGCAACACAACATAGGAGACCACCAACTATATGTGCATTACATTCAGTAGTCTGAACCCTCACCCAGGTAGCTGGATCACTTGCCTGATTAAGGGTTTAGAAACCTGTTCATCACTTTTCAGAAGAAGAATTGAGTGGATCTTTTGACAGTAGTATATGAATTGTAGGCACCTCTCTCACTACTACCAATGGATCAAGTTCTTCCAACTGTGGCTCCCAAAATTCTTCAACCCTGAAAGGCATGCATACACATTTATAACATTCCACTGATCTAAGTTTGTCAGGTGACAACAGGATGTAGAATAAGTCATGATGACATCTTGTAGTTCTATTTTTTTCTCCCTTTGTTTTTATTGCTTTTATGCAAATGGCAGAGAGATCTGTGTTCTTACAGTAGTGAAGGTGCCACTGTTGGTAATCTACTTTGTAGGTATATACTTTTGTTTCAGAGAAATATACTATCTCCATCTTAAGGGCTAGACAGCATGTTTCTCTGAAACACTGATATCTGACAAGTCCACATGGGGTTACAACCCTGAAGACCAACAGCGACACAAGAGAAGTGCACATGCACACATACCATATATATATGTGTGTGTGTGTGTGTGTGTATAGCAGCACAAATTAATTCAAGCTCATGTGCCAAACTAGGATACAACTGATAAAGAGGATAAGAATGATGATGTGCTTGCAGATGCTGTCAGAATTGTCAACACTCTTACAAAGTCTCAATAACATTGATTCTCAACCAGTGTGCCACAGAATTTTGAATTCCAATATTTCTGTACATTTAGGAACAGTTTTCAAAGAGTCGTTATAATGGCAAGATCTTGTTAAGCATGTCTTTATTTTGCTACATGCTGTTAATTCTTTTATGAACTGTAATGTGCATTACAAAATATTATATGAATGGAAACATTATGAAATATAGAGTATAATATGAACATATGTCATGCATACCCACATGTAGATTTTAAGATAATGACTGCTTGCTTGCCATGCAGAAAGATTGAGAAACACTGCATTATTCAGGGTAGAGAGACTTACTTGCGGTAACATATCTTGGTTAACTGGTGTGTTTGTTTGTATCGCCGTTTCATGATCTCCACACAGCTGATGGCTTTACCCATTGCAGCACCTGATCCACTCCATACAATTGCTCTATCTTCTTTGAATGCTTTCATTGCATAACCAAGCAGGTTTCGCATCTTGCTCCCACCACTCACCTTAAAATCCAATATCACAGCTATTGTAGGCACACAGAGAAGACCTGTCTACAAAGGAATATGCATTACATGTAAAACTGCATTTATCAAGAATTTAATTAAAAACTGTCTCGGTGAATATTTCTGTCACACATAAGAGGAAGACATGTGGTAACAGCATCATCATCTACCTGTTCAATCCTGTCTAAACATCTCACTGATTAGTGTTGTTATGGTATGAAAAATTTGTCAAAGTTTGTAGGTTAATTACTTTTCATACTCCATGATTATTAATTAAAATACCACATTACATTTTTATGTGTAATATTTAATTTGCAAACTCCATATTGCATTATTACATTTGCAAACAGGATAAGTACAATCAGATTAATTTTCTGTTATTACTGATTCTTGCCAAGAGATGGCAGAATGAATCACTTGCACAGTCCTGCCATCTATAAAGGTAGATATTTTATGAAACTTCTTACGATCACGTACTTATTTACAGATTCTGATCCGTGTCCCTAATGGACAAGGGGAACTGAGGTAATGTTCTTGTTCGTAATTTCATAGAGATCAGCTTCATAATTTAAATTCTTACACGATATTGAGGTGATTCCTTATGCATATTTCTGCCGATCTGTAGGAATCTGAGTGACCATACTCTTGCCAGTTTCAGGTCATGGACAGGTCAGCGTTATGTCAAAGTAACGACAATATCAGTCCGATGGTTTGCCGA
>NW_019060288.1:422311-455214 GCF_000696155.1 Zootermopsis nevadensis | reverse complement strand
CGATCTGTACCCCCCTCTCAGATATGAAACTAAACATATGTTGCACTTAAATGTTTGTCGTACCGTTATGAATCTTGTTATTTTAGACGCAGTAACAATACCTGCGTTACTGTCATAATCTCACCTGCATCCAAATGAAGTCAGTTGGAAGATCTGGGATGGGGATGCTGTCTCGGTCCAGTGGCTCCTCCACATTCTTGCCCTTAGAATAATTTTCCACTGAAAAACAACAAAGAAATGCAATTGGACTTTCGTACAATGATGCAGTTGAAGGTTCGTGCATCTTTTATTTGCTTTAACGTAGCACATAATGGTTCATATTGCGAGATACCAAGGTTACTTCTTACAATGGGATTCCCACTTTATCTAGGTATAATAGCCAGGCTCCCCAGTTGGGTCCTACCTAGCTCATACTCCTTCTCTTGAAACCGAAACTTCAAATGAAATAATTCACCTCCGAAACACACTTGCCGCCTTCAGAACTGACATTATTATTATTATTATTCAGTGTTCTGTCTTACGACAGGTCCCTTGTTCTGCCCAAAAAGAGCTCTCCAGTTTTCCCTATTCTCAGCATCTCGTTTTAACTCCTGCAACTTCATCTTCTTTCCTCGTTTAAGATCGTCGGTTAGCTGTATCAGTCTTCTTCCCAGTCCTCGCTTTCCTTCAACCTGGCCTTCGATGACATCACTCAGTAACCCATTCCTTCTCATAATATGTCCCAGCCAGTTAGCTTTCCTTCGTGTAATCTTTGCTCGTTGACTCTCCTCAATACTTCTTCGTTGGTCACTCGATCCGTCCACCTGATCTTCTCTATTCTTCTCCAACACCACATTTCAAAACTCTCCAGGTATTTCCGTTCCTTCTTCCCGAGTGTCCAAGTCTCTGCTCCATACAGCGCGACACTTCACTAGTTTCTTCTTCATCTCCAAGCCCAACCTGCTAGTGAGAAGGATCCTCTTCTTGACGAAAGCTGCCTTGGCCATGGCTATCCTTGCTTTTACTTCCGAACTGACATTAAATTGTATAAATATTTATAACGTATTATCTGCCTAATTTTGTATCCTTGATTATTTCAACCAGCGAATAATTACAATGAAAATGGGGCGATCAACATAAACAGATTCTGTCGCATGACTCGCAAATGAATGTGGTTCACTCTTGCTTCGTATACAGAGGTACTCAGACTACAAAGTTTACGTAAACGCAGGAAAAGTTGTCCGATTACAAGTTGTTATAATAACACGTTTTAAACGGACAGAAAGAAAGAAAGAAAACACTATTATCACGATATCAAGACGGATTCCATAACTGAGGATAAAGAGGATCATTCACGCAGGTAATTGACGTAATAAAGGTGCCATTTCGACTATAAAACCTGGCTTCGACTCCTTGATGAACCTTCCTAACATCTCTGGATGAATATCACTATAGATCCTGAGTGTGAGGCGTTTCGGCCTAGAATATGCGGTGCTTATATTGATAGCCGAGGAGTCGAATCGTGTCGGAACGTTAGGAATGGCAGAAGCAAGAGGAAAGATGGGGTAGCAGCCATGACGACGCCCCAGAAGGGCGTCAAGACACAGCATCATTGCCATTAGAAGGGAGGAATGGCGACATTCCTTGACGCCAACGCTACACACCCCAAACGGGCTCAACCTTACAGGCCGTCGGTGTTTCGATTAAGTGAAAACCAGGCTTTATCAAAAGCTGTCTCTCGTTCCAAGAATATGGAATAAAAACAAAATCAAAATTACTTATAATGGGACTAAGAGGAAACCTTTTAATATGGAAACAAAAAGGAGAAACACGAATGGGCGTCGTGGTATAACGAAAAATAATTATGCCTAACCGTCCACGAAATACAGAGAATGGGCAAGATGGTAGGAAGGAGACAAAGAAAGGAAACTGAAAATGTTTATCACATTTTAAAACATGAGGAGACCAATGTTTCGAGGTCCATCTCTGTCCTCGTCCTCAGGGTAATGAAGTGGTTGGGGCACTCAACAGTGTCATATATATATATATACCTGCTGAGAGCCCCAACCACTTCATTACCCTGAGGACGAGGACAGAGATGGACCTCGAAACGTTGGTCTCCTCATGTTTTAAAATGTAACATGACTTGTGGGTTGGATCACTAACTCCATCACAGCTAAGAGTCGCTCCCACTTTTTATGTAAACCGAAGATCCGGCAACTTGTTCTCTGTCCTGAGCAACATGAATTCAGCCCAAGTCCTTGTATCGTATCCCTTTACGTTCCCAATGGAACGTAAAGGAATACGATGTCACTTACATTGGCATCTTGCAAAACGGAAGCCGGTATGAAGGATTCGTATCACACGCTCTGCTCAGTACTGTCATCCAAAACAACATCTCATTCGAAACAATGGAGCGAACACCGCCGCGCATAATGTTTTAAACGGTTAATAAACCAAGTCGTGACGACTCGAACCACACCAAACAAACTAACGCGTTCCTCGTGATACAGAGAAGTACATCAGATCATTCACTACAGCATTCATTTCTCATTCGCAGTGTAAGTATCCTAAGTGATCCTCACGTTCATATAGAACACTTATCTAAGTTTCATTTTGTACGAAAGATTCAATTGCAGTTACACAAAAGAGAGTAGTTCGACATGCTTCTTATCCTGTGAACAAACAAAGCAGACGTCATTCACAAGGCTGGAATCTCTGCATAAAAACCTTGCTTGAGGCTTCATCAACTTTATGACAGTGCACTGTACTCACAATCCTCTTTTTATTAGGGTTCAGACGGGAACTCTTTGACGAACAAACAATGCCGACGGATCCAAAATCCACACGGATTTACATCAAGTAAACTAATGAAGTAAACATAGTTTGATTGGCAGGTTTTATACAAGTCTATTCACAGCAGATGTTGCTCCAGGTGAGTGAAAGATAAGTTGGTGCAGTGAATGACAGAAAGTACAGGTAGAAAAATGGCTCGAGACAGCAGACGCGCGAAGTCCTGAAGAGGGAATGTCTCATCCTGTAGAAAGGCTACAATTCTTCATTATCTACATTTAATTCTGTAGCAATATGCATATTGTCAAGGTGATCAAGTCAAGAAGAATTAGATGGGCTGGGCATGTAGCGCGCATGGATGGGACAAGAGGTGTGCACCGGGTACTGGTTGGGAAACCTGAGGGGAAGAGACTACTGGGGAGACCTAGACGTAGATGGGAGGATAATCTCAGGCGGGATCTATGGGAGATAGGAGTTGAAGGAAACTGGATTTTGTTGGCCCAGGACAGGGTCCGGTGGAGGGCTTTGGTTAATTCGGTGATGAACCTTCGGGTTCGGTAAGCCATCTACTTAGTTAGTTAGCAATATGCAGATACTGTGAGCTATGTTCAAATTTCTCCTTTTCCGTTGACGTCACATCAGCAGAGAAACATAACATTCTCCTTTTCTGATAACGTTCTGAAGAAGAAACCAAGAAGTTCCTCCTGTGTTGGGTCAGAAAAAAATGTTTAAACGGAACTTGTTACATGCAACCGATTTCCTCTGTGTATAATCCCCTACTAGATGGCTTACCGAACCCGAAGGTTCATCACCGAATTAACCAAAGCCCTTCACCGGTCCCTGTCCTGGGCCAGCACAATCCAATTTTAATACACTTCCGTCATTTTTTACTCGAGGGTTCGCGAAACGAAAATAAATTAAGAATGTGGTCCCTAGGCTAACACCTGCTTTACAAGTTTTTGATAAGATACCCGCATTTGTATGATAAGAAGGGAACGACCTTGGCTGGACAAAACAAGTTTTCCATATTTAAATACTGGAGAACTTGGTTTACTGCTCCACTCTCGCATTTTCATAGGTTACAGCTGCTTCGTCGGTGCAACCTGACGGATGTCTCAACTGCTGCCTGTTTCCATCCTGTGCCAAGTTAAGTAATGAACTTCCGGAAGTGTCAGAAACCGCACGCGTATCTAAGAAGCTTAGCGTACTGTTGTAAAATGTCCGAACTAAAGTGTTATTGGTTAAATTCAATAACGAAAAGTGTCATTAACATTGACGTCAAATATTAAAGCAATCATTATATGCACATATCACGTTACGAGAAGACAAGCGAGCTGATTAATCTTCCTAAACTTTTGCATAATGTGATTTTCTCTTTTATATATATATTAGCAGTAATCGATGATCTTTCAGAACCTTAGAATCGGGGAGAGTAATAACATTTAGTAACATTTTGACAGGGGTACGGAGAAATCCCAGCACGTAGTATCTTTGACATCGGGCTCACATTTGCATCATTTATGGTAAGTATCGCACCGCAAAGTAAAACGCACACCAACTAATTAACTAATGTAACTCAGTGTTTCTTAGTTTGGATCCCCGGACCCTTGCCGCACAGATGAAGAACATCTAACTTTTTCGATTTTGGCTTCCTTTTATAGAACAAATACTTTCTCATACATTTGTGATTTACACGTGACGAGTTTATTGATATGTCTTCTGGGTTGTTGTGTCGTGTAGTCTGGTAGAAATTTACACGCGTTTCATATGTGCTTGCTGACTCCATCATCAGGGTGATGATAATCTTCCTGGTGATGGATGAAGCAGGTACCTCTGAAACGTCGGAAAATTTCTACCACACTACACAGCGCAGCAATCCAGAAGACAGTCATCTTGTATAGTTTCTGTTTAATATTGTTCGATTCTTCCTCTCTCCCTATTGCGGCGTCAAATCGGCCGGAGTGACGAGGAACATAAATTACATGGAGTTTTGAGTCGTTGGATCTCTCAGAAATGGCAGCAGAACAGCCATGTTCAGAATGACACAGGCCGATTCTGAATATTATGTCCACATTCTGAGCAACTGCCTTGGCGGTAACATAGTGCAGGCTGAAGCCGTGTTTGGAAACACGTCCAACATTTTCAGGCATCGTACCTTACTTTCCATTCCCAAGGGAAAACAAAAAGAAAAGAAAAACACGGACGAAACTTGTTTGGAAACTGTTTGCCTGACTTAAAGATGCCATTCGTAAAACCTAGCCGTAGATGGGAGAATGATATTAAAATAAACCTTAATTAAACATGGTGCAGAAAGTAGAAAAATGGCTCGGGACGAGTTTTGACCAGCTCTGCTACTATTAGCTTCTCAAGAAAGACCTTATCCTACGGGGTTAGCCACGATGTCCTAGCCCACGACAAATAACAAACGCGAAGGTGTAAAAATCTTAAGGACTTTCACCTGTACGATATTCATGTGAAACCCCAAAGTAAATTCAGCGAGACCGCAGGAGCACCTGTTCCATCGGTTCTTGATACTGAATGAAAGAAACTGCTCCGTCATCGTCATCATCATCAAAGCAGGTAATGACAGCGAAGAAAATGAGTCAGCAGAAAACAGTACCAACAGTGATTGAAGATAATTGTATCTTTTCATTCCAGCATTATAATTTTCCGTGATGAGCCAACACGCATCGTATATTAACCGCAGTAATTGCGGTTCTAAAAACGCATGAAACATGCATCGACTGAATTTCAGCGTAATACTACATAATTTAACTTGTGAGACAATTCCATGTTCATATATCAGATTCGGTCTGCTGTCTCCCTGGAAGTGTATCGACGTTGAAGGATAATAAATTTGAGAAATGTCCATGCCTGTTCAGGCTAGCACAAACTTGCTTGGATTTTGTGATGCA
Organism: Zootermopsis nevadensis; assembly: GCF_000696155.1. Next base: position 449,527 of record NW_019060288.1, on the reverse strand, counting down.
ACTTTTATTTCCTTCAGCGTAACATAGCAGGCCGCTACCTATATATATCGGTAATGCTCTAGAATTGTGTCCAGGACGTACGCGGTTCGAATATTGACCAGGCTACTAACAAAGTCAACTAAAATGTTTCGTGGTTTTCTTCAAATTCTCACGTGAATAACAGGGTAGTAAGTCTACCTTCATTTTAAACCGCATTAATCTGAAGCCCGCTATTGGACATGATCCTAGGCCAGTTATGCGCACATCACAATGTTTCATCTCAATATTACCTTCTCGATCTTTCAAGTAACAATTTTCCAAAAGGTTTCCCCACTAAAATTCGGCACACATTCACCTGCTCCATCAACGCTCATCTAAGAATTGGACCTTCAATATCTTTTTGGGTCGACCTGTATTCCTTTTTTTGGAAAAATATATCTCGGGACTCCTGCGTTGAGTCTTTTATTTTATTTCTTGATAATGGCCAGTGTCTTCCGTTATACTTTAAATTTTCCATCTTACCTTTATAAGATATTTCTCTGGTGGTACAATTTTGTAAATCTCAGCAGCAGTCTTAAAAGTTTCGTAGGTGCTGCTTCCAAACAAAGTACCTTTAAACTTCGGGTTGCATAACTTTTTGGACACACTATGTTTCTTTCCATTCTCCCCCAGTGCTATGATGTTGGTGACGATGGAAGTATAGAAATATAGGAGGAGGAGTAATGATATTGAGGTCCGTATGTTTGAGAGTTCAGCATAAGCCTTCTCTCTCTCTCTCTCTCTCTCCCTCTCCCCTCCCTCCCTTTATCCCCCTTGCGTGGGTCGTGTCCTTTAGCATCGAATCTCGTCTTGAAGCCGCCGATTCTAGATAAGGTGACAATTCTATTAATGAAGTGAGGGAGATGAATTCACTCATTAGTACCATAGCAAGGCTTAAATTCTCGGCCTTGAAAAATGAACCACGTTAAGACCGATTCAGATATGTTCCAATGAGATTCATTCATGCAGTAAATAGAAGTTTAACAAAAGAAAGAAAAAATGCTTATTTAAATTCTACTATAAGTAATATTAAAACACTTCAAACATCTTCAGGGAAGTTGCAATTCTGTGATATTTGACGATTCTATAAGAATCGTGTATTAAAAGCAGTTAATAAAAGCACTGGTAAAATTGTACATACACTTATTAGATTCACACAAATACAGAGAAATTTTCCTAACAGAAGTTCCTGAAGCAATGGGAGAATACAATGAAACGTGTAATTCTATACCATATATATGACGTCTCTAAAGTCTGGTTACTAAACTAAATATGCTGGAATAAATACCATGAAACAGCAACACGAGCCTTGTCCTAAAGTTCATAAAACTACCTACGACCGCCACCATCAGCTTTGCAGTAAAATAGAGCCGTTTTAATCACAAGAAATAAGAGAAGTGGGTAACTTTATTTATTTATGGCCTACTGTAAACCCGCGGTCAAGTGCTGTTTTACTTCTGGGGAGGAGTTTTCAATAGTCTCGTTAATGTATTTTATGATCGCAGCTTCCTATCCCGCGACGGTATCGTTTAAATTAATTTTCAAGGTTTCTATATATAACAGACACTGCATTTAATACTGTTTAATGGAGCAAAATGCTTAAATTTATTACAAATTACCACCTTCATTAAACTGAAAGCTACAACGGCCACCTCCTGTTTCAAAAAGGGGGATGGACGTAAAATGTGTGTAGAGCCATGTTCCCATCTGCCTCTATCATATTTGGTATTAAATAAATCTGTAATAGTTTACTGAAAATCGTTTACTTCCCTAGCTTTACCAATAGGAATACTGCATTTTTCATAAACTGAGATTTAGTCATATTTGACAACAAGTCGAAGACGAGTGATCAGTACTCCTAAGTCACTCCGTCTAGTGCCGCGGTTAACAAAGAGTGAATCAGTAGCAGAGACAGCTTTAACTTTCACAGCAGAAAACAGTGCCGCTATATGCCATCTGAAACAACGTGAAAACACGTCTAGTGGACAACCATACAGAAGAAAATTCCTTTGTACCGCGGTGTGTCCTGTATCCCGTAAGAGCAACACGCCTATATTCCACAGCAGCGGACAATCTTTACGATGGCCATGAGTGGCTTACTCTTTTTGTGGGTTGTATAAAGTCTGTAACAGCACACAATGACGCGTACTCATAGATGGCCACACTTTTACCTTGGTAATAATCATAGATAAAGTCCGGTGTCCAGTAACCCATACCACGTCCCATGCGGTAGGAAGCACGCAACCCCCAACACGTCGCGCGATATTGTCTGTGGTTACTTCTGTTGAGATAAAACACAAAACATCTGTCAAACACTTCATGCATTCTAGTTTTCGGTAGAACAGTGTCGATTAGCAAAAAAAGTTAAAGAATGACATAAATAATTTTACGTGTTAAATAAAGCGTTATACCAAAGAGAAGTAGGAACATACTATTAAATTCTGACACAAATTAGGAAATATATGAGTAAACTGACTATTTATAAATAAAATAATAAATTCGGATATATGCAAAATATAACATTTTAATTAATTATTCGGTTTTTGTCCGTCTAATCACAATTCATATTTAAAATTTACAATTAAGATAATTAAAATATCATTTTATGTTCGATGAGGAACATAAAATGATATTTTAATTATCTTAATTGTAAATTTTAAATATGAATTGTGATTAGACGGACAAAAACCGAATAATTAATTAAATTTCACAATATGACGCAACTATATCATCTTATAACATTTTAATGTGTTAAATATTGGCTCGAGTAGTCACACAGTAGTTCTACTTTATTTTCGGATATCCCAACGTGCATTGTGTGCCTCGCTCTCGTATTCCATAACTGTTCATCATTCGAGACGACTTCCTTTAAATCTCTTTCATCAATCACTTTACAAAATTCCTTTCAACTACTTACTCCCATCTTGCCTAATCCTTAAGCGCTTTCCAGTTTGTGTCCAGAGAATCCAGTGTCTTAAGAATAGGAGGAAACAAGATATCCAAAAAAAATGGATACTGTGAAAAAATTCCTAAGTTAGAAAAAGACCGCACTGAATTTACGCAGGATGCAGCTGTTGCCATACAGATATCTCTTTCCTAGTAACTTGTACGATTTCTCAAACATAAACGTAATGAATAGCAATGAAATGAATATGTTTCGAAACGTCCTTTTTATTTTATCTCCCCACAGTACTACAACTGGGATGCCAGAAAAATAGACGCAGATGACAGAACGTGAGCAGACGCGGAACTATGGCGGGGCAGCGAAGAGAAGGGAACATTCAGACTACAGTCGTCGTCACCAAATTTCACGCTGAAAGGTCACGGCAGAAATGGTATAACGTTGCAACCCGAACAGCGGAGCCCGGGCGAGTGACAACAGCTCAGAACTCGCTGCGTAGCTGGTGAATTAGGACGCGACGTGGTAAGAAGTGGGGGAATCCTTCCGTGGCCTTGAAGCATGACATTTAGTGACAACTACCATAGTCACTAGGGCAACGAAAAGGAATGAAATAAAAGAAACAGGATGATAGTGTGAAACAGACGAGAAATACGAGAGCACCCCGAGGTCTCTGTCACAATTATTTTGATTTACTTAATTTATCCTAAGCGCAAAAAACTAAATGTGAACATATGAAACCTCTCTAATATTTTTAATCTCTACTTGTCACTCAAATAATTGATTTTATGAATATTGCATCAACAGAAGTAATTATCGTCAACAGGAAGTCGTTGCTGGTCTTCTAATTGTAACACAGCATGGACTTCAGGGCTGAAGATGCAGGCAGTGTGTTCTCTCTCAGAAATGATGGTATCTACCTACAAGATCACACTGAGTTGCAACTCAGAAGACCAACATCGACAAACAAATCTCAACGTCAATTGGACCATCTCCTGAGGCGAATCAGGAACACCGGACCGACGTGACACTTCGTTGTTCCTTTCCATCGGCTTAAAAGGGCGAATGTTATTCTCGTGCGCCCACCACATGTAATCTTCAAGAGCAGATTGCGCTGATCCTACAAAGCTCACGTGCTTCTGTGGATTTAATCTCTGGGCTCTGCACGGAGAACGAAGAGGAGTTCGACTGCACTAGGAACCCAGAGACAGGCGAAGGTATTTCCTAATCCTACTAAACTGTCTTTCTCTCAGGATGGATGAATAGGTTATTTAACGACACTGTGTCAACTGTAGCGTTACTCAGGATCTAAATATGTGAAGGAGGGCGCTGGCTTTGAGTAAGACTCAAGATCAAGGACTCTTAACTCAGTACCTTGCTACCCTGCACGATACGGACCGCGTGGTCACTAGGATAGATCCCGTAATCCTGTAATATGCAGGGTAAAATGTTAAATGATTCTAATTTTTATGCAGTCCCGCTTAACCGTTATACACCCTTATCTGAAAACATCAGCCCTTGTGAGACCTGTAAGTAAACTCAAAGTCTGACCTTACTGCTACAGGCAGAACTAATTTTAGCTTCGCCAACACAATCACGTCTGTTCTGGCAGAAACAATTCAACCACCCGACCTACACACACCCTCCCCTTTCATGACTCAGGACCTCGGGATAATGCATTTGGTAACCTAAATATTCTCTCTTTCTCAGTTTTGCACTGAGACAGAAGTCGAGACTGAAAACATTCTTATTTAATTTAAAATACTGAAAAACAAGAACTCCAACCGTTACTAACCTGGGGAGACATTTGAATTGGCCATAAGCATCAGCAGCTTAACATACATTATCACGACCGACTACGGTCAAAGTGCTTAAGTAATTATAAGAAGCACAAAACGAATAAAACGAGTTTTTATCGACAAAGAAGTCCCGGATATCGAGATGGAATTCCACGCCAAATAACACACTTCACGCCTTAAAGACAGTGACTAAGCACGCAATAAATAGTAAATAGCTTACTTAAAGACAAAGGGTGCGGTAAAAATGATTGACTGTAATTACATCTGAAAGACGAGTTACAACGGATTGGCGACTTCAGAAGTGTAACAAACAATGACGTCAAAATGGCATTTCGTAAAAAATTGGAAGAAGGGACCACGTCCTGTTTTTTACTATGAAACGTCAGCCTCAGTCTATAGTCAGTCCGCACTTAATCGTCTCTTACGAAGAAACCATAAACTACCCAGACAAACAAACAGATAAAGACGTCACTCTAAACATGATTTTAGTATAAACAATACAGGCGACTCTCGGTTTACGAACGAGTTCCGTTCCAAGACGTTGTTCGTTATGCGTATCTTGCATTCCTGAGTTTTTGCGATATCGTATACGTTAGCAGCAATTTTAAAGCATTAAAACCATGTACTAAACATCAAATGGTCTATACCAGTGGTATTCAACATTTTTTGTTCTCGTACCCCCATATATAATTTATCTTCAACTTTGTACCCCCAAAGTTGTTGGTGTATAATTCGAGTTATACATAGTATATAATCTACATCTAAAATAAATTACATTACTGATTATTCAGTGTTTATCATAAAATAATATATATTTTTTTAAATTTCACGTACCCCCAAAAAATGTCCTCGCGTACCCCCGGGGGTACGCGTACCCCAGGTTCAATATCACTGGTCTATACAATACGTTTTATTATAATGTATATATGCGATATGGTTTATCGTATACGATGCTGCGTCTCTTATTACTACTACTATCAGCATCAGCACTACTATTTCGCTTTGGATCCATGAACGCTTAAATTTTTAAAAATACATTTTTAAGTCACCAAATGCAGAATTACACTTGACCGTCTAAGATAACCTAGGCAAAGCAATTGATGATCCTATTATATTATAATAGTGGAAATCACTGATTTCTTTCCCACGAGAAAACATTGTAAGCGGCGTGGCATGTAAACCAACGTGTCCTTACTGGCTAGATTAGTTTTATTAACCAAGAACAGTTCAGTATAATTATCATATAATAATTTTCTGACAATTATTGTAATAAATACATTTTTTAAAAAGTTTATTTATTTTAATCTTACAATTATGTTCACAATACGTTTGGCATTTCGTTTTATAAGGAACTCTATCTATTGGCGACTTTAAGAAATTTTGAATGAATTGTGACGTTCGTTATAACGAATGTTCGTAAACCGAGAGTTGCCTGTATAGCAGACTTGGCTTCTGAAACATCGAGCGAGCAACGGAACTAATCATACAATAGGTCGTATTGCTATGTGACCTCTTCCTTCGGGTTGCAAGCCACAGACTGAAGCGCTCCAACCATATAATCACCGGCCTTTGTGGGAATTTTACAAATGAAAAACTTTCCCGGTGCTGTTAGTATGAAACATCAGATACTAAACAAAATATATTCTCTATTATTTTCTTCTGTCCCTCCAATTAAATCCTGGAATTGTCCCCTGAAATAGGCGATTACATTCGTCTGATGCAATAGCTTACATAATCACGCGCATTTCTAGATGCTCCAGGTCTTGATAAAAATGCTGACTTATTTGAAGTCTTGCGGGCCGCATTTATTGACCCCTCTGGCAGCATCTGACCTGTTGGCAGTACTTTGATCAGCCCTGTTCTATGTAGACCCTTTCCGAGAGATTCATATCTTATTCCTCCCAACCGAGTTGAAAGTCTGGCTCAATATCTGATATCCTAAAGCAGCCCAATGCATGAAATGAATGAATTATGACGTTCCTCGTTATGAAATATCACCCCACACTTGCTTCAACATCTTTCGGGTTAAAACATTTTCCTCAGAAATAAATTTTACATCCCAAATACGACTGACGACAGTGGGAGCGCGGGCGGCGACGAGAGGCTGGTATCTGACCGCGGACACGCTATTCAATTCCAGGCGAATTCAAGGGAAGTTTCGTGGTGGAAGAAGTGACACTGGAGCAGGTTGCTCTCAGAGCAGACTTTCTTTTGTTTCCTTAAATGCACATCACACCGAAAAACTCTTCAAATACAAGTCACATACCCACATAGCATCTATAGTTTGTAGAATTAACAACTTTTCTTTTTGTAAGATGAGATGCATGGCTCAAGACTTTGTATGTACAGGGGAGGAAGCAGTCCTGGCCTATTCCAGCATTTACTTACAGAGTGAAAATACAATGGATTAACCTCGGATATAAGAGAGTATATCTGGGTCCAGACCCGAACCAAGAACTTTCCGACATGAAGCAGAAGATGTATTAGGCCGCAAAGTTCAATACCGCTTATCTCCGTGGTTATGGGGCCGTGTAATGTGGCAGAAGTTTGTCGACATCGCCCTGATGATGGAGACAGTAAACACCTCTGAAATGTCGGTAAACGTCTACTAGACTACACGGCGAAACAACCCACAAGACAATAAATCATCTTCTTATCTACTCCATGGGAACCTTAAATCTGAGCTCAGTTTCAGATTAAATACTAAGTTAAATTAGTTAGTGTAAACATGACATGAAAATTCCTACGTATTGTAAAGGTTATCACAACGCATCGAAGTCGGAAGCTGTTACTTTGTTGTTGGAACAGCTCGTATTGGTAACAATATGGATACCACTTGCAACAGACCAGGAGAGGGATGGCGTAATGAACATCTCGAATGAGACATCTTAAGACGTACAATTGCAAGCATAAGGATCACTATTCATTCATTCATCTTACTCAGGATCTTAAATTTTGAACAAAAGAAATCAGTTGGTTACACAAAGAAAACAGACGGGAACAAGACTTAAAAAACCCAGTCTAGTGTCACTTCCAATTCTAATCATTTCCTCAAACTAAAGTCTCATAGAACTGTTCCTCGTTTCCCTTCACGTCCGGTACAATTTCTGCGCATGGAATCTCTTGCGAATCACCGTCGATTAATTTCTTCTTTCGGCCCTCAACATACGACGCCTCCTAGCACTGAGTTTTCAACCAACGACGGCTCTCCGTCCCCCGTGACGTCAGACATAGCGATGGGAAGATTGGGGGGATGGTTTCTTTTTACTTACCCCCCTCGTTCCACTTGGTATGTGCGAGTGTGGACGATCAAAGCTGTGAACCTTATCTGAGAAGCGGAGCTGTGCTGGAGGACTTCAGTGCCAACTGATAAACGGCGTCGGTGTACTTCCGCTAATAGTCGCTGCGTGTCCTAGGGCGCAACAGGTAGGTCGTGTCTTCCTGCATGCACAGCACTGCGAGATTGTTCGAGTTTCATCCATCAAAGTATCGTATTTTACTTTACAATCAACATTTCTGTCATATTTCGTCTCTGAACGCGAAATCCTTAGAAAAGAATCCACTGAAAGACTTACGAGTAGGTAGGAGGATGATATTAAAATGCACATTATTATTTCTTATTTCCTTACATGTTTTCGTGGTACTGTTCCCCTTGAACTAATGGTAGTGTTACTGTTGTTGAACGTAACAATTTGGATTGAATTTAAGGCGTGAGATAGGGTTAATGGTGGGCTGTTGGGTTACGTTCAAGGCGGAAAATGTGTGCACTAGGTAAATCGCTATCAGCTTCTGGAAAGCACTGTATTCGATGGTAGTACTTAGTTGTAAAAAAACTTCGAAAGCCTGGCAGGTCCTCGGTCTGACATTCGAAACCAGGATATCCAAAATATGAATTAAGGATTTAAGAATTACATTGTGTTGGCTTTTCGGACACACGACTCATTAATAGAAGGCCCTGTAACTCATCGAGTGTGGCAACGTCTCAGCAAGACCATGGGTGGACTAACGTGAAAGCATAAAGAAACAGAATACCACACTAAGACTAAGCACCTGAACACTTCTATAGCGATAGAAATTATATTAACGTAGAGGTTACTTTCATGAAGAAAGCATTCTACTTTTAGCCAGAATGAGACGCGAGGTACAGTACGAACGGCGCATATGCAAGAAAGCGGCGTCTAAATAGGACGTTTCTAAGGACAAAAACCTCTTCTATAACAAAATAGATATGCGTAAATTGGGCTGTATAGTTATATTTAAAATTAAATATAAAAATATACATATAAACAAATTTTAACACACGATAAATTGAAATAAAAAATTCATGTTTATCGTGGCTTAAAACCCTAGTAAAGCAGTTGCTTCTGACAATAATTCCGCTTCAGATAAAGACTGCAACTGCATAATACAAGATTTGGTACCTGCTTAAGCTCAGTTTTAGATAATCCGTATTAAATTAAAGTACCAGTCAAGTTAAGACAAGAACAGTATATCCAGTTTGTAAGAGATAACTAGTAGTCACATAATATTTTAATGTTCTCGGTTTGAGGATCAATGAAACATAGATTTAAAGTGTAAATTAACATAACACAAATATTGGTCTGCACGCGTGTATCACCTTCAATTCCCTGAACACACAGGCTACTGTGAAATTTTATGTTCGAAATTTGTGTTAAAATGGAAATACATTTGGAAGGTATCTGACGATCATGGACGTTAACTCGTCGTAAGCAATTCATGAAATTTACAGAATGTACATAGATTATCCTACCATCTATGCCCAGGTCTTCCGAGTGGTCTCTTCCTCTCAGGCTATGCAAAATAAATACCGTGCGCATTTTATTCACTACCTGACGACTCGGTCCATTCCGATGCAAAAAAAATCTCTAACAAAATCTGAAAGGCGGGTACAGTTAGTATGAAACCCAGGGAAGAATTAACATTAAAACTTACTACTTAGAAACGATCCATGCAGCATTCAGATTCCACGCCACACGTCTGGATGACAATCCTGGAACAAGCGAAGGAACGTGACGTCAAGACAAAAGCAAAAATAAGTTAAGACACGCTACATAAGGACATAAGTCGCTTGCCTTCGAAAATATTCAAACACTGTTACGGATTCTATCATAAATTCTTTGTATGCTACTTTTTTTCTTCAGAATGTGAGCTTTATAAAATAAGGAGATATTAGCGAACTGATAAGAAACAAAATAAAATACCATAGCTCTTAGTGTAAGCCCTTACGCCAGTATCAATTCCCATAAAACAAATCGTTGAGTATTTTTGAAAATAAATCAAGCGTGTGAACACATGAACGGACAAGACAGCCACATTATTCTTGCAAAGAACGTAAAATAAGACAAATCTGAAATGTATAAAGTCACGGAGTCAGTAAGGAAATGCGGTCTTATAATACAGACATATTTGGTTTCGTAATGCCAGATTCTATTTCCTTGATGATTGCGTGTATGTACGGAAGCGCTTGAAAAATTAGGTCGCAGTAGCAATTACGCCGTCAGATCAATACCCTTCATCGGTATCTGAAAGACGTGAGGTAAAATCAACTTCACTGAAGACATGCAGACAAATGATTAAGATTTTAGGGCCCTGTAGCAAACAAAGTCAAACAATACTTGGACGACCCGTTCTTCAAGTGCCTGAGCACTGCGGGTCCCAACTTTTCGTTGGTTTTGATCTATAGACATTTTGGTTGAACTCCTTGGACGAGGACATTTCATATGAAACGATGATATCGGACACTCCGGTGACACAACCGTACATGGTCGCGGGTTCTAATCCCGCTCGGGGCATGAATAGTGTGTGATGACAGAGATCTAACATTGTGTAAGATTTGAGGTTTTCACAGCGGTGAGTATGAAGATTTCTGTCTTCTGGGTTGTTGCGCTGTGTAGTATGGTCTATGTTTACCAACGTTTCAGGGCCCTGATGACGAAGGCAGTATGACCTCTGAAACGTTGGTTAACATCGACCAGCCTACACAGCGCAACAACCCAGAAGACAGAAATCTTCATCTAGCATTGTTTTTACCGCTGCTGTTGCGATGAGGTGAGGCCACGCCTCTGTGGAAATGCGACACCTAACGGGTCTTTTGTCCATCCCCGAGATTGGACATGAGTGGATATGGAGCAGCGGTGGAATGACACCGACAGGGGAAAACCGAAAGACTTTGAGAGAAACCTGTCCCAGTGCCACCTTGTCCACCACAAATTCCACGTGGACTGACAAGGCAGACTAGCGACAGGTCCATACCAAGATATCCAATCGTGCGCCTAAAAGTATTCATTACTTCAACGTTGGAACACGTCACACCCAATAAATGACAGATCATAATGACGATATTTATACAACTATGAAATTAAACTTATTTTTATAACTCGACAATAAATTGTTCCGCACAGAACTAATATTTTAAAAATTCACTTCTTATTTCAAAGAAAACACAACACGTCTCCATTTCAAAGATCAACTGTTTAATACCGTTTAGTGAAATTATTTCTGTTTGTTCCGAAAATCATACAAAATCAATAAATGCACCGTGAGCAAAACGAATAGGGTTTATTATTAAAGCAGGTGATACACAGTAATCAATTTATTTAATTGGTTAATTTCTGGGCGTTGCCAGCACGATTGCGTGGTGCTTGATCAAGCACACGCCATGCCATATTGTTAAAGCCACGTCTTCGAAGACAACGTCCTTCAATTTCAATTCAGGAAGGGAAAAAGTTCTGCAATCTGTCAGAAATAAATTCCATGCCACATGCAAATGAGAAGCGATACCGCTTGGACTAACCTGCTCAGAGTCGAAGCGAGTTCGCGTCGACTCTGAAAGCACAGTGCCCGGTAAACCACCGCGTATCTTATGGGGGAAGAGAGATGAGAAGTTCAGACAAGTAGGGCGAGAGAAGAGGTCCTGTAAATATGAGGACTTGGAATGAGCCTAGCTGGAAGGAACACAATGAACCTTCATTACGGTTCGAGTGGTTGAGAGCGCCAGCAATACTTCTGCAGATGACGGTTAGCTCATCACTCCGCGGGTACCACAAATGTTTTATATATGGTTTTCTCCCACGCTCCAACGAAACACAATTCTACAAGTTTATTTGCTCACCAAACAAATAAAATAATACGTCGTATTTTCTAAACTACATAGAACGATTGGTTTCTGCATTTAAACTAAATCACTCACATACGATAATTAAAAGGTGACGATAAAGTGCAGACTTGTTAAACGTTCTAGGCTTTATAAGAAAATGTGAAGGAATTTCGTGGGTAGGATTGTTTGGCCTTCAGTCTGCCCGTTATTTCAATGCATTGTCAAGAAAAGGCCTCTCGAAATGAATGCAGTAACTGCCCAGTATTTCAGTAACAGTTTTCTTTAACATTCAGTAACTCTGCATTTTGTCTGTCGCGTGTTTATTTTTTAATTCGTACTAATCTCAGAAGACAGCCATCTTCGGACTCACCGTCGTGAAAACCTCAAGTCCTACTTAATGTGTGTATAATTCTTTTGAACGGGGTTTGTTCAATGTTAGTTACATCCGTTGGGTGGGCTGTACAGGGAGTACAGTAACGTGGCAGGCGAACGGCTATCCCTGCTACACTCAGAGACCCACAATTTGTCAAACGCACATACCTTAACCCGAAACTGCATGGTCGACCACAGATACCTCCCGTTGGATAAGTAAACGTCTGCAGCTCAAAACATTCAATCTGCCCTAAGCCTATCCAGAGAACGAAAACAAACCTTCGAAGTGAACAACAGGGATTCTCCACGCAACAAGCACCCTGCATTTGGGCTAGTTGACCTCCTTGTTTCTTAATGTCAGCTCATTTAACGATCCAGTTAAATGTATGGGTTAAATCGGGTGAACAAACGGAATGCAGATTGTGACTGGTTACGCTATTTGAATCGGAGTTTGTTTAGATGCTGTCTCTAAATGTCTGGAGGACAGAGATACTCAGTACACATATCCACGTTGATTTGTGTAGCCCCAATACAATGGTCGATACGAACACAACGTATTACAACTACCAAACCTGTGGTTGTAACAGTTAAACATTAACAAGATTGCCAATGTCTACCAACTTGTCTTTTCTCTCCAGATCTCTTACGTTAAAATTTTAAAACTGTAAGAGTGTCCTTTCTCCAACAGTATGGATGTCAATGAGTTCCGGGTACGCGGGAAGGAGATGGTAGACTACATTTGCAGCTACATGGATACCCTGGACTCCAGACGGGTCACACCAAGTGTCGAACCCGGTTACCTGCGAGAATTGCTACCCACCGAAGCGCCTCAGGAACCTGAAGACTGGGATACTATTATGGCCGATGTGGAGAATAAGATAATGCCAGGGGTGAGAAATCTAGAGGAAATATCTCCAATCTCGATAATGCGCACACACATTTTTGATTCGCGATTTGTGTCAACAGCAAAGTTTTATGGGAATAAAATAGTTATAGCGCAACTGGCTTCAAACTTACTTAGCATTTATTTAAAAAGAAAACGCATATCTAGAATGACGTCCTAACCCGTCTATTCACGTGTTCCACATCAGAAACTACATTGGAAAGGTGAAGTAGGTATTGTGTCTATTCTCCTCATACGTTAACTGGGTCTCGGACTGCGCGGACTCTCATTAACACGGCAACGAACCTCCGAGTTCCATAAAAGACGAACAGTTTCTTCACAAGCAAAACGGTTACTAGGTTTCCAAGAATGACGTCGATCTATCAAGTTAGTAATACAACTTTGAGTCTCATATCAAAGGAGAAGCATAGATTTAAGGTGGTTGAAAGAAATGTGTTATTCTGACTTTTTCGAAAATACATCACTTTGATAAAGGAAGTGATAGTAGAGAAATGGAATACGAATGTGTGGAATGGGTTCAAATGGCTCAACATGGAATTCAACGACATACTTTTGTGAATACTGTGATTACCCTTCGGATCCCATAAAATGTGGCACATTCTTCAGCAATTGATTAAATATCAACTCTTTTACACAGATTCTGCACCATCGAGTTAGTTCTATTGCAATTCCATTGTATGTTCAGGTATTTTAATCGAGAAATGGTAATTTTCTACAGGTTACACACTGGCAACACCCGAAATTTCATGCCTACTTCCCGTCTGGCAATTCGTACCCGTCCATCCTGGGTGACATGCTGTCAGATGCCATCGGCTGCATAGGATTTTCGTGGGTTAGTTGAAAGCTTAAAATTATTTCTATGTGTACATATATGTTCGCTTATAACGCGAGAAGGGATCCACCAATTTTCCGCTAACTTGGCATGCTTATGTCTTGAAAAATATTTTAGTAAGCACGACAGAATAACAGCCCCAAGACTATAACTGTTATTTCGGTGAACAGATTACAGGTACATAAGCCACATAACCGGAAGAAGTGTCCTGGATTCGAGTCCCTGTGAAGATGTATTCTGTACCTTGCAAACTAATAACGAAAGAAGAACATCGGTTAAGACCGAATTGTTAGTTTCAGGGACGAGATTGCAAGACAACGTAAATACAGTTGTATTTTTTGTAACATTTAAGGCAATTTGTGTAAAATGGTCTTAACTTGACAAAAAACTTATCAAGACTGTAACAATGCCTGAAAGTTGATATATCAAAAAATCATAGTGGTCCTCGCTCGCAGATCTGATAACATCCTTGATAACGAATATGAAAAATTTCTTTCCGATGATCAAAACCGTACCACGTTGCCACGTACGTAAATAAGTGTGTATCATATAATTTCTGTTTAAAATTATTCTCAAAGACTGCTCCACGGAGTACGTTACAAACCTAAGTGTTGATAGGCCGATCAGTCTTATTTCTTAATTTTATCCTGCACATAAGAAGATTTGATTAAATATTTTTGTCAGAAACCAGGAATATGACTGTGCATCAAAATACATGAAGTGCAGATTATGCGGAGTTCTCACGTATAAACTTTTCCTCGAGAGTGAATCTTTCTAAGAACGCGCCTATTTTCGAAACTACATCTGGCACGAAGCCACGTCCTTGGGTATCTTAATGGTCTTATGAAGTAACACGAGGTGTCACATTTGGCCTGTGGCATGTTTTTTTAAGTCAAAAAGTGAAAAATATTTTTGAAACGACGCTTTTTAAGTAATCAACTTAATACTTGGAAGCCGAAGATCGCCCAAATAAATCAGAACCTATCTTAAAGGAAATACAACCCGTTTCCATTACAAAGATTAAACGTTTAAGTTGCTTAAGGAAATAATCGCTGTCATTGAAACCCACAAATACGAATGTAAAGCCACTGATTCTTTTAAGTATGTGGCACACATAGTTATGACTCAGCTTTAAGGGGTTTAGTAGTTTCTGAAAACAGTGTACAGTTTACTTGGGAAGCGAAATGAATACAGAGCCTCAGATGAATGTGTAGCAAATATTCTGTACTTAATTATGCAATGTTTGAATCTTGTCGTTACATATCTACGAACAATGTGAACTCTTTTAACCCTATACAACTCCGTGATTAAATACTTACCATCCACTTTAGCATTAATTAAAGAAAGCATTATGTATTTGTGTTTCGTACGATTCTCAGGATAAACAGCACTGACCAGCTGATCTTTGTAATGGAGATGTGATGTTTTCTCTGAGATAGGGACAGGTTACCTAAAGTATTATTTAGATTAACTTGGTGCTTAAAATAGTTTAATATGTAAATAATACCAAATGCAAAAACTTACAGTAATGGAACAACTCTTTTTTTTATTTTACAGGCAGCAAGCCCTGCATGCACCGAATTAGAAACCATTGTTCTGGATTGGTTAGGTAAGTAGCATTCATTCTGCTTGCTCTTATTTGTATTATCTGTTTAATACCACACTCAGTGTAGGTTAAGTTGGGTTAGGTTGGGCTACGTTCGCTCGTTTATCACTTCACCGAAATCTGTTTTGCCATTCCACTGAATACCTACGACGTACATACAAGTTCTCGAAAAAGTATAAAACGATCCAATCAAAATATGTTCATTGCACACTTTGCCAAACATTTACATTGTATAAAATGCTTAGGAGCAGTATGCAGTGCATGAATTATTACCCTCTGCCTTGGGAATAATTAACATAATACTATAGGTATAACTGCGCATAGTAAAGCACCGAATATATAAATAAAATAAATTTCAATATACTCATAAAGAAAATAGAACAAAGGTATCAATGGATCTATTGGACAAAATTATAGCTAGGCTGAGTTTCACAATACAGCAATACTAGAATTTAACATGGAATGGCCGGAAGAAGATACATAAACGCCGAAACACGTAGTCAAGTGATACTGTTTATAATAAACAGCTGTGAAAATGGTAGTGATATGAATATTAAATAGTATCTAGACACAACAGGAATGCTTCAATTCAAGATTAAAATTTGAAAAACCCTTCACCACTTAGCTTTCTGAATACCGCTCCTACGTCATCTTCGTTCTACATTTCATGGTACAAGAACTACAGCCTGTCCCGAATTCACATTCTCATTACACAATTTGCAAGGATTTCCTCGGTTTAGGCGACATGTTGGTTTATTCTATAGCATTTGTTTGGATATAATTTCATTTGTCATTATATCCAAACAGTTTATATATTCTACAATTTATTTTGTACTAATCTTCATTTTCAGGTCTTTCCTGGTACCTTAATTGTTAAAAAGGTCCGGTCTAGTACAACTTTTAACCTTTCTCTCTTAAATGAAAATATTTTTCGGGCACTCTTAATTTAAAGCAGCCTCAAACTATTTTCTCTTCACACAAAATGAACACATTTCACAACCATATAAAGCATCAGATAAATTGTAGGTTTATAATTCAAACTCTCATATCTATAAAAAGAAGATAAAATATTTTGAAATGAATAGTAGCAATCACTATAATGTTGCCACTTCGGCTACTAGCAGATCTGCCTAAAACGTGGAAGCCGATAAAAACTCAAAACACGCCATGCCAATTAACTGATCAGAGTTACGACTGACATAATCAAAGTATTCGATCAGGATGCTGATATTGACACACCTCGGTCCTTGTAACTGATTTCTGCATTAACACACCCAAACCTAAGGCAGAACTGCGTCACGAGTGGGAAATTGTGCTCAGATTCGCAGAATTTAGATTCATCAAAACTACTAACCTAACCTCCAGTTCCTGTTCGTGTTCCAAAACAGATTCACTCCTGAAATACATAGGTCAGAGTAAGAGTGGCATACGTAAGGTTCTAACCACTGAAACTTTAAATGCCTTTGACATCCATTGATCGCTGCTATAAATGCACTCCATATGTAGCTATTAAAAATAACACGCGCATTAAACTTCGTACAGTCGTAGTCACAAATAGAAAAGAGATAATTTGAAATGCTGAAAAATAAACGAGACAATTGTTTATAATTTGGATGTTCCGAAGTGGCGTAACAGATTTACAAACAGCGTATGTCGAAAGAGGCGAGTGGTTACCGGTGAAGGCACTGAAATTTCTGCCTCATAAGGAGTATGGCAAAGCTACATAGCAACATTTAAAGTTCAATTAACATTTCCGATTCTTCCAACAAATCCATCGGCATTGGTTTTGATATTAACATGCCAGAATGCCAGTTTTCAGTGCCTGCAAGTCCTTCGGATAAAGTTATATCCTCCCACGCTCGCTGCAACCTCCACGTTAACTCACTTCTGTTACTTAACAGGTAAAGCCATCGGGCTTCCCGACGAGTTCCTGGCTTTTGCAGAGGGCAGCAAAGGCGGTGGCGTCATCCAGGTAAGAATAAATAAGGAACATTTAAAACACGTGTAATTGTTGTGAAGATTCTCTGAAGCAGAATGAATGAGAGGAGAGAGAGAGAGAGGTAGTGGTGAGATACACTGAAGTTAGGAGGATAAAAGGAGATAAATTTACGGCTATGAAGAGAAGGGAACGCGTTCAGAACTGGAGTAAGGAGAGAAGTTAAATAGGGTCTTACTGCATTCGACCGAAATTTTGGATTTTAATATTGACCAGATGTTACTTTAGGGCTGACTTTTGATGTTAATAATTGGACGGCTGCAAAAGGGGCATACAATGCAACGTAAAAGTCGGGGGATTTGAGCACCAACTCAGCATTTGCTCCAGGGCCGACAAAACCACGGAATGGGGTAGAAATATCATTGTTATTTGGCACAAATGTTTGTAACAAAATATAATGACACCAGGAGACATAGCAATTTTGAATGTAGTTCTACGTTCCTCAATGGACCTACTGAATGATGAATGAAATGCGAAACACAGAAATAATTCAACCTAAAGATGAATGTCATGTTTACTATACACATTAGATTATAATTACATGCTAAGGTTGCAGTTACAACATATACTGAAAGTGTCCCTCACCTCATTGTAGATATAACTCTCCCGTTAAATGCTTCAAATGACTGCGTTCGAAAATAACGTTCATAAATAATCATGGCATGATGCTTGTTACGCGACTACACAGCAACGAATACGAAGAAAATGTGTCTGACAGGAGCCCAGTGTTGCCACTGGGTACGGCAAATTAAAATCTCCCCATCACACTAACAAAATATTTGACTATAAGTTATGGTTTCGTCGCTTTTCGAACACACGGTACCAACTACGGACTGTCAGATGAAACGGCGGAGAAGTTTACGGTAAAAGTATAAAAGCACAACAGAAGTGGGGACTTTTAAAAATTCAGTATTGCTTGTCGGCATATATTCTATTTGCATCAAGTCTTCAGTTATAGAATTTGGATAAAATATAAAAATATAAAATTAGATAATGCTATATGAAAAACTGTTGTAGAATTATTAATGCAGTATTACATTAAACCTTACGAACTTACTAAGTCAGAATAAGACTCCACTCACTATAAATAGTGTTTAATTACGCGTATATTTTACACAACTTATTCACATTTTCGCATCATAAGAATTATTTTATATATATGTTAAAGTCAGATTTGATCTTCGCCTATGTGCGGGTTACGCTGGACCAATAAGGTAAAAATAAATGTTGTCCAATAAATATTGACGCAAAATGTGTTCTTCTGGCTTGTGACCTGGGGTCTTGCATGTTCCATCGAATCGTTCCATGTAACGTCCACACGCAGTCATAATCCACAGCACAATCTACTTCTTCGACGCCGTTGGAGCCCTTATCTCCCCAGCAGACTACATTACACAAATCTGGAATGCATTGCAGACTTCGGCGAGCGAGTGCGTCCTGGTGACAATGCTGGCCGCTAGGGCTCAAGCCATCAGGAAGCAGAAACAGCAACATCCCTTCGTAGAGGAAGGCGTCCTGCTGTCGAAGCTGATGGCCTACTGCTCCAAAGAGGCGCACTCCTGCGTCGAGAAGGCTGCGATGATCTGCTTCGTAAAGTTACGCATCCTGGAGCCAGACGACAAATGCAGCCTCCGTGGTGCTACTTTACAACAGGTCAGTTTCATGTTTCATCCTATCAAGATAAACGCCAACTCCAATAACGGCGCGGTAATAACTAATTGCGTGAGCAGGCGGTAGATAACATCTTCATTACACGAATTAAATGAGCAACTTCCAACGAGTAAGCGCCAATCTCACCAAGCATCTGACAAACACTGGAAGGATTGCGGTCTGCGTGGTAGGAAAGGCGAACTAACCTTTCACCAGGGGAGAATTTAATTTTTGGGAGGTGGGAGTGGAGGGGATTTTATAGGCGCATAAAAATTAATTACGCTACTCTTTTCACCATATCGTAACCATTACCCGGCAGCCATCTAAACAAATTATACAGCAACGTATATAAAATTGTGAATTATAGCACTTGTGTTGCACAATTGTGTAATTTCAAGCTGACAGTAACAATGCCTCTGCTTACCTCACAAGCAAGTTTCTGGACGTTTGTGCCACAGCCTAGGAGGGAATTTCGTCTTTATTTTGACTACGTTTAGAGAAAGACGAGTTCTTTTTAACTAAGGGGACGAGTCCGACTTTGCCTCGGCCTAATGTGTGGTATTTAGGCTTACACCGGCCTTGTAATGAGACGCGTTCTGATAACGCAATGTTCTCAGGCTGTTAATACAACTTCATACGCAGTTTTCTCGTCGGCAGGCAATGGATGAAGACGAAGCACTAGGACTTATCCCATTCTTTGTGTCAACGACACTGGGGACAACTTCGTGCTGTTCTTTCGACAACCTGAAGGAAGTGGGTCCAGTATGCCGACGTTTCGGCGTCTGGCTTCACGTGGATGGAGCGTACGCCGGTAGGAAATATCATGATTTCTATTTACTAGATGTAGCAAAACATGAGAAAACTGTCCTACTGATATATAACATATTCGTATTGTAACGGTATTTATTGCACTAGAAACCGGTGTTTAATGACGACCAGCTACATTAACCTTACGCAGAGTTTAGTGATGATGGACTACTTTCCACGACAGAGAAGCGCTATAGGTCTCTTCTTGTCTGGTTGTGACAGTTTTAGATGCAGACCAAAATTCGGGATTCGTTAGGTGATAGATAATGGAAAACCATCCGAAAGTAATACTTAACTTAACAGCAGTGACAGGGTTGTGAAACTCTATGATTCAGTACACTGCCTGCTTACAGTTAACCATTCCAGGAAACTGAGCTGTGTAACCTAGCAGAAGTCGACCGACGTTGTAGAGGTGCTTACTGCCTCAATTATCAGTGCGATGAAACATCGGTGAATCTCTACCAGACTAAACGGCACAATATTTCAGAAGACGGCCAACTTCCATCTGCGACTTATTTAAACGGCATTTGGTTCAAAATCGCAGCCGAGTGGTCAGCACTAATTTTTCGTATTCGGAACATTCTGGGTTCAAAACTTAGCGCACAGACCTACTACCCTGACGAAGGTTCTCCTCAGTAACTCCAGATAACAGGAAGAAAATATCATTTAATCAGATCACGATCGCTTTCTTTTACATACATTCCAAATCAGTATTCACAAATCATTCCATCATTCGACGCGAAAAGCTAATTTTAGTAGCTGAAAGTTATTACTAAGAATAACAACAATAACGCTAAATTAATTTTTCACTGGTCCAAATGAGTAAGCACTGGAAAGCCCAGCTTTCGAGTTCAATTTTAAGCATCCGGAGTGAAGGAAAACTTTAACTGAACTGTTACTTGTGTTTCGACAGGGAACGCTTTCATCTGCCCGGAACTGAAGCCACTGCTGAGGGGTATCGAATACGCAGACTCATTTAACACGAATCCTAACAAGTGGCTGTTGGTGAATTTTGACTGCTCTACGTTGTGGGTCCGAGACAGGATACGGCTCACATCAGCCCTGGTGGTGGACCCTCTGTACCTACAGGTCAGTTTACAAATGCTAAATTTACCAATTTCCCCGCCTCTAACAACACATATTTCAAGTAATTTAAAAAACTGCGGCAAACCACAAAAAAAACTTGGTCAGAATAACTGAAACGCGATTCGAACTGGACGTTTCCCCAAAGCCAGTAAACTACGTTACCGCTCTGCTGATTCCGGTTTGCGTCCAGACAGCAGCATGTTGCGTCACCTTTAGCCGCAAGCCTGATGGGCATCTGGAGGTTAAAAGTACTTGAAAGGTGGAATTTCAGGGTCATAAGTCCAACGTCCCAGAAGGGCGAATACGAAACAAAGTCTGAGGAAGAAAGAAAGAAAGAAAGAAAGAAAGAAAGAAAGAAAAGAAAAAGATGGCGTGCACACCTCTTTGGAATACACGCAGTTCCAAAATGCCATAGTTGTGGATTTTATTCGTTAAGCCTCAAAACTTAAATATACCGCATGCACATACACTGAGGGAACTATGAGATACGGTCAACGTCCTGGACTGATGTTGGGCAACATTGCGTAACCAGGAATTGTTGTGAGCCATGCAGACAAATTACGCAATACCCTGGCAACGAATCATGCAATTCAAACGTTGCACAACTTCAAAAAGTTTAATTTTACCAGTAAAAATATATCATTAATGTTTTGCGTTTTACCCACAAACTATAAATGGGTTTCGTATGATTCTTCCATCCATGAGACCTGATGTCAGATACTGATGAAGACCATGGATCGAGCATATTTGAAAATTAGGTGTTCAGGGAAATATTTCATCCTGAGAGGAACGATGCAAAAAACAAAAAACAGTGGAAATAAAGAACAAGGTGACTGCAAATGAGCTTTACATTTTCCACAAATTATTTTAAATAATCTAAGTTACTCACACCAATTTCGTTTCCAAGGCATACTGAACAGAATTCAACGTTTCTATTGCCACTTTATAGGTTTTTACTATGAAAACCACCGGACACTGTCTCTGAACTACAATCACTGATTTCGCCTTTCAAACCATAAAACAACTAGCTTTCTATACCTACGTCATTTTTTCTATTGTACCGCAGCTCATGTACCCAATACATAAGAATTAGAAGTTTTTGATATTGTTCATTATGCCCTAAGCCTTCCAGTGGAGTCGGTAGATTAAATTATCGCCACTGAAAATAAATTTTCGCAAGTATAAAGATAGTTTGTACTGACACTGTACTTCGGAGTGTCACTTCCTTCCTCACAATGGTGCAACACTGTAAGGAGAACACGGACCATGAACATCATTTTTGTATGTCTCATTACATAAGCCTCCCATTATAGAAATGTAATTTCCATAAGAGACACGCTTTTTCAAGGTCTTCTCTCTATAACTTTTGAGTATCACGGTCTGTAAGAAAGACATGGACGACTGAGAAGTATAAATTTAATGTGTTACTTGAAGTAAGTTTCTCCGAAACTACATAGTAGAACATCCCAGACGAAAGTCACCTTCATGCATACCACCTTGGTAGCCAGAAATATCACCAAATGTTTCCGACAAGCAATTAAATCAGTAGAGAATAATAAAATCATGTTTAACACGTAAGTTGACGTGTTTCGGTACAACTTGTGGAAAATGTATACATTACACTCCAATTCGCTAGGTTCTTTTGTTAATAAGATAAGTACGTAAGAGTCAATGAATACATCTCAAGTTGGAGGGATGGATACGCTTATGTTTTTAGATAGTCTACAGTTTTATAGTTATTTTTAAAAAAAAGATTACCAATGAATCAAGGTCTCTCTATTATCCACACAACAAATTATATAATAAGTATATACTTCATATAACAAATTATATGAATGCCTTTGCATTGTTTTACGATTGTTGGGGACATCGAATAATTTCCGCACGATACGACTTCTAGACCAGAATTCGCCACTGCCACAAACTGACAAAACTCAGAAGGCCTTTCCGCCACACCCAGTCTATATCTAAATTTATCGTTTGACTGTCGTCAATTCGCCCTCGTCCATCTGAAGGTCTATCCACTCTGACACGTTTCGCACTTCCTGAAACATGGGATGCCGATCCTTTGTATGGGAATGGCCACAGTTCGCTTCGGTGAAATTAAGCAAAATACAAAAATACTTCTTCTCCTTCTATTTTTATTAAAACATTAGACATAGAGCCAAGGACATTGAAATCGCTCATCCTAAAATTGCGAGATTACTTATTACGCGATAGTTTCCTATAAAAGCTAAGACTTTTTCGAGAGGGGGGAGGCAGATAATAAAATTATAAGTTAGTAGATTCCTTCTGTATTAGCTGTTATCATTCGATAACTCACCCCGGGAAGTTCTATGTCCCTGACACCATCCACGCGCCAAATTCTGGAGGACGATTTCAAATGTTTGCGATTTTGAGCTATAAGAACGTCGATCTGCGTAATGCAAAGAATGTTCGTTGTTCCTTGCACAGCACGGATACTCTCACGCCGCCATAGACTATCGACATTGGGGAGTTCCGCTCAGCAGAAGATTCCGCTCCCTTAAACTCTGGTTTGTCATACGGAACTACGGAATATCCGGTCTGCAGAAGTACATCCGGCACCACATAAGGCTGGCCAAGAGATTCGAGGTCCTCGTGCGTAAAGACAAGAGGTTCGAAGTATGCAACGAAGTTAAGGTAAGCTTCTGTGACGTAGTTCTTCATTTAAGACAAGGAATGCTGTTCTCAACTGTCTAAGACACTTAATGCTTCCGAACTCCCACCTAAAATTTACGTCATCAACATGGGCTTGCATATAACATCACTTAGATTCCATCAAACTGTACATGAAGGCAAGCAATGATTTCACGTGACTCCACGTGTTACCTCTGATATAAACAACGATATTTTTCGATTAAAACACAATTTCTGGTTTTATAAACCCGATTTCCGGTTTCCTGTGTGCATGACCCGCCTTAGGTTTCATTGCATTCTTGGTTCAAAGCTACTAGCATGACTTTATATTACCTTTGTTAACTTTATAAAACTCCGAATTGAAACAGTGAGACATACGGTTACAGAACCCGCTTAGTCTAGGACAAAGTTACATTACTGTGTGATAACTGTGTTACAGCTCGGCTTAGTCTGTTTTCGACTCAGAGGATCCGACGAACTGAACCAAAAGCTATTGAGCAATATCAACGCGTCCGGGAAGATTCATATGGTACCGGCTTCCGTCAATGAGAAGTACGTCATCCGCTTCTGTGCAGTAGTCCAAAATGCCACCGAGGAACAAATCGGTGCGTCATCTGAAAAACATTCCTCACGTCTCAGTCAAAAGAGACCAGTGCTGTTGTATTTTGTACCATTTTGGAACACAACATAAAATTCAAAGGCATTAAAACGGGATTGTAAAAGGGAGTAGATGCAGGAAGACACCATCTACTTAATTCCAGAGTGCTATTATTTTAAAATTGCTGTTTCCAGCAACTTATGGCGTCATAACTATCGTTTCCAACAACGATACAAGCAACATTAAATTCTGGAATATGCATTGTAATAATTTATGATAGGTGATTCCCCCAGGCTGTACTATTTGAAACTTATATCCACTTCCGAAAAGCCATTTCCATCCTGTACGGATGGACCAAATAGAAGCAAGTCATTAGGCATTCATGTAGGTTGTATCAACAAGGAACACAGAACCAGAAGAGACTGTCACTGGTTCCTGTCCTGAGCCTGATGAATCCAGCCAACACCCTCAAACCCTATTTCGCAATACCTATTTAACACTATCCTCCCTCCAACGACTTCACCACTTATTACCGCTGTTAACTGATCAAACTAATCACACAAATGTCAACGAACCTCATATAATCTTTAGCAGAGGCATTTCCTACATAACAGATGTACCATAACGACTAAGTCAGGTTACGAATTTCTTATTCTGTGATTACGTCACCTCGTATCGAGAAGATACAAACGAGCAGTGGCAGTCCTTTGTCAATAAGTTAACAAGACAGCTGCACATGGTCATGATGATTACAGAAATAGAAAGTGAATCAGGGTATTCATCCCACTCAAATTCTGATAATCATAGAATCAAAACAAGACCAGACAGGGAACGAACGAGTCACTGGCTTAATAATAAGATTTACAAGTCCACTCCGTTCTTTCCAAGAAGAATCCGAAGCAGATGAACTATTTATTCATGGAGATGCTCCGTTTATATGGACGCCTACGCACCGTATTACGCATCTCAAAACTCGCATTCTAAGACCAAGTGAGAAAGCTCATGTCTGGGCGAAAAGTGCGTAGGCTAATTCCAACCGCGAAATAACATCCCCAAAATCCTTTGATTTATGCATTACCTTCTATCACTGGGTACTTGTCAAAATTGATGCGAACTTTTTCATACAAACCCTCTCGAAAATTAGGATGCACATTATATTCACGACTGGGATTCGTTTCCAGGCAGGAATAGGGACTATTATCCATGCCACAACGCCCACACCAGCTCTGAGGGGCACCCAGCCTCCGATCCAATGGATACTGGGGCCTCCTTTTGAGGGGCTAGATTGGCTGAGGCTTGAAGGTGAACACTCAAGCCCATCTAATGCCAATGGCACGATGTGGTGCGTCTTCAGGTTGAGGATGATGGGGAAGAAGACTTTCAGATATGGATGTTAATGCCGAATGTATTGAAAGAGCAGTCGTGAACAGACGATTAAGTGTGGTCCCCCAGCTTGGGGGTTGGGAGGATTAACTATGGACTGTGTAGAACCTGCATGCCATATGTTATACAGGGGCTAGGATTTGACTGGATTCTTTGAAAGAATGCGTAAAAGTTTAAATCCACTCTCTAAACATCGACATCTAACACAACAAGAATAATTCAATTAAGGATAACAGCTGACTTTTCTTTTGGGTTGTTGCGCCTTGTAGTCTGGTAGAAGTTCGCCGTCGTTTCAGTGATGCTTGATCAGAGCAATGACTCATCACTCATTGTTATGGTGATCGACGCAGCAAGCACCTCTGAAACGTCGGTAAACTTCTACCAGACTACAAGGCGCAACATACCCGAAGACAGCTATTTTCATCCCCAACGCCTTGAGAACCTGAAATCTCACGAACTGTCAATAATTTAGTGGTGTGTGCTGTTGTTTCAGCCTGAACAAATTTGGCGTATGCCACCCGTGCACTAACTGTTTTATTGAGAGGGTCTGCTTATTCATGTTGCACGCAGATCATGCTTGGGACGTCATCACAGAATTCGCCACGGAGTTGCTGGAGACGTACAACTTGGAAAAGGATCAGGTATGACATGTTTTTCCTGACAAAATTTTAGTGATATTCTTTTTTATGTGTTCCTGTACGGGGTAGTGCCTAGCACATGTACAAATTCAAAGTATCATTCACATTCCTCCTATCATTCGAAGCTGCAAAACCTACGTAGATGTAAGAATAATACTAAAATTATTCTCAAAGAAAAAAGAATATGAGGTAATGGACTTGATTAACCTGACTCAAGACAGGGGTTGACTTCTCTGCTATGCGTTTCGACCACCTGAAGATATATCGAAGCGAAGATCAGAAAAGTTACAGAAAAGCGAGTATCAGCAGTTCAATGTGGCTTAAACTGACAACTCTATACACACTACTAAATAATACTGCGCTGACAGTTTACTTCTGCAATAAAAAATACGGTCCAAGTGGAAAGCACCCCAGCTTCGTATCCCAGTTAAAACCTCGTCTATCCTGCCTTGGGTGTTTTCGTGATTTTCCTCAATTTCCCCAGGCAAATTTGGGGTTAGCACCTTAAAATAGGACACACTAACTTCCTTACACATCCTTTCCAATTCATTATTAATTCATCATCCAATCAATCGACGCTACCGACAGCGTCGTTAAACAAACGACAGAGACATATCTGCCTAATCCTCACATGACGTGAGCCCGGTCGTCATATATAACCACAAAAGGACTCACCACTACACGTGGTCCTACATGTTGTTTACAGATACTGGTGAAGAACAAATTTGAGATCAGGACTGCCAAATATTCTGTACATTAAAGGTTAAGCAATGCAAATAGGAAATAAAGTATTCCCCTATGCAGACTGACGCCAGTCATCATCGAGTCATTGCTGAAGCTGCGGTGATTCTTG